>JAWWEW010000112.1:72351619-72378292 GCA_035583185.1 Anabacerthia variegaticeps | reverse complement strand
TTCTAAATTTAAGGAGAGGGATTATTTTATTTCTTAGCCAACATTTACATCTTAGTTTCTCTCTCAAAACTAAGACATAAAATGACATAAGCAAATGCAAAGGATAGTCTTACAGATATTCTAGGCATCTTCTCTAAGAAGGAGGGTGCTGGCTGTTGAGATCTCTGTAGTTTGAAGGCTAGTTACAGTAAATATATTTCCTGTAACTGCTTCAGAGTAAATGATTATGGAGAAAATACACTGTATAATTTAGGGAGCAAAGCTGAGCCATGAAAATTTAAAAAAAAAAAAAAACAAAAAAAATCTACATTTTTCATTTCACATTAGTATGTCTTCTTGTACATATTGTGGGAACATTTGCATGGCCCAACTTTGTTGAAAGGACAACTGCAGCTGTTAATATGGGAATAACAGTGTAGCCAGTGTGTAGGGCTCAGACACTCAAAGCTGTCTAAGGCATTTCACCAAAAATGGTCACTAACACGGTTAAGCTAACTAGAGAATTTGTGGGAGGTCTGCATGGAACTCATTATTTGTTGCAATGCTGATATTGATCTGTATTTTGCAGGTCACTGATTGCCAGTTAATTACATGTCTTTTACAAATTAATAAACCACTTTAATCTTTTTAAATCCATTTTGAATTAAAATCTTATTTAGATAATTCTGGTAAGACCAGAACACTGAGCTGATCAAGTTTGTCTGCTGTATTCATTACTGGCAGTCAATGACACAAAAATATGTCTAATCACTCTACCTTACTTGAAGGAATCAACTACTTAAATGGATAAAGTTCAGATGGAAATTATTTAGCTGTTCTTATTTTATGGAAGTTGTTATAATCTGGAATTTTGAGGTCCTCTCTGTCATGCTGAAGAATCTACTCAATGCTATACTGAAATGCTAGGGGTTCCATCAGCTGAAACACAATTTAGTTAAGTGTAATATTTTTGAAAGCAGTTCTGAATGTAAATATATGTTTTATTATATTGTAGTACATTTTGGCTTTTTTATGAATTTGAATTAATAAGTAATAATACATATGTTCTCACATATCTGATCACCTCTCAGATAACCTTTGAGTTAAATGCAACAGCATGCAGGTTTTATTCTAGAACAATTTTACTGACACATATGTGTCACACCTGTCACTTGCATATAAAAACAACTTTGGAATATTTTTGGGTTTAATTTGTTGAAAGGTTGATCATAAAATAACAAGCTGCTTGGCCTCTATATATGTGTAGCTTAGGGTACCTATTTTGCTTAAGAAACAGTATGGTTTTTATCTGGGTTTCAGCTATAAATACTTTCACATTTACAATCTATTAATGTGACTCTGCAGTGTGATTCTCTCTGACTTTAGGAGCTATATATTTCTATGCGCTGGATCACATTTTCTGTTGGTTAGAATAAAGGAAAAAAGTGATACTAATTTTACCATACATGCTTAAAACTAATGTGAACTTGGAAATTGGTCACATTTATTATTTATTGCACAATCAGGAATTCATCACCATTTTAAATTTGAATAATGTGTTTTGGGGTTTGATGGTTTTTGGGTTTTTGTTTGGTTTTTTTTTGTGTTTTTTTTTTGTTTGTTTTGTTGTGTTTTGTTTTTTTGGGAGGGTGGGTAGCGGGGGGAGGGTTTGGCTGCTTTTTGGGGTTTTGGTTTTTTTTTAAAGTATAGCTTATGTCTCTAGTAACATATTTCAAGTCTAAAGCAAATCCATTCATAACCACTATTTGTTCTTAGTTTTCAACGAAGGAGTCTGTATTCAAAGAATTATTAAACCTCCTTTAACTTCTGTGTATCAAGAATTATGTATCGTACAGGTTAAAGCTTTGGCCATGGAAATGTTGCCCTTATAATACTCACTAGTTTAATGAGTGCATTTTTTTTTTCCTCTTTCTGTCTTGATAACAACGTGCATTAGTGAGAAAGAACTTCTCAGCTATGAAAACGTATTAGCTTTGTTTTATTGAGATAAAGTTTTCAAGGTTTCTGTCCATTGGATCTTTAAAATAATAGATATTACTTCTCCTGTTACTTCTCCCTGAAGTTAAACTAAACTGCTATTTAGCCTGTCCTTAGACTTTTATTTAAATAATAGTGTTAGACTAGCCTCCTTCCTGTCTTTCAGGATATTGCCTGTACTAAATGAGCATGGTAAAGTGACAATGAAAGTCCATTCAATATTTTTCTAGTGAGTCAGAAGTCTAATTTGTGCTATTTTATGTAGTTATAGTGCCACATGAGATATCATGCAGTGCTACATTTATTGTAACAATCTGTACTTTGATATCTGAAGTATTTTATTTTCCTATCAACAGCTATTCCCCGCCTCCCTAATTAAACACCTGCTCAAACTGCAGAAGGCTTACAGAATCTCAAGAAGTCTTCAATTAAGAATTGGTTTAGGTTCACAGAAAATGTGCCACCAATGCCAGTAGCTCCTATCGAATGTTTCTCAGTGATCTGATACACTCCTGCAAGGCATAACACAAGCAGATTCATTAGATACAGAGCAGTAACTCCTCATGTGACATTTAATAAAAATTGATTATGCTAGAATATATCAAACTTGATACATATGCTTTTTCCTGATCCAAATCAATCAATATTTTTTTTTAATAGTCCAGAAAATAAATTGCATTAACTAATGATTTACAGATGGGCTAGAATCACTTTAGTCTCTGTGATGGTTATCAGCAACTATAACATGAGTAATACTTGAAACTACATACACCATTACCCTATTTTAAGAAAATAAAATAATCAAGGTTGTAACCACTGCGTATTAAGCAATATAAGACTAATCTGCTGTACTCTGTTTCTACTATTTTATTTTAAAGTTGCCTGTCTCAAGTGTCTAAGCATTAGTATAAAGGTAAAATAGAGCATTTGTCATCAACGCAGAACAAAACAGATTTGACACAGAGGCAGCAATGGACATGAGGGGAGAGAGAAGCTTTCAGTACCTTGTTCTTTCATTGACTTACCTCCTGTTCCATTGATGTTCTCAGAAGAAAACTCTGGACACACCTAAGTTATTAAATGTAACACTTTCAGTGCCTGTTCTCTAGCCCTAAACGTAGCTGCACAGGCTGACTATATTACATGGGCTACATTTAAACATGCTTTAGGATCCATGACAGTTTCCACATGAAAACTATTGGTGTAGAAAGATACCTGCCCTATGCTTTGTTCCCACACTGTGCTTGAAAGAGCTCTGTTGGTCCTGACCCAAATATGTGCTGAGGATTGTTCTAACATTTAAAATATACACAATTGTTAAATTCCAGTATCCCTGCCTGTCACTTGATATTATTTATTTTGAATCTTTTAGAGCCAAGATCTTTTAGAATATGCTGCTCTTTTCTAGCTCCATAGAAACTGAAGTTACTAAAAAGTTACATGTTATTTGATTATTCCTATCTGTCCTCCTCAGATATTTCATGCCAGAGGCTGCTGTCCTTCCTTTCACTGCTGGCAGAGTTCCTTCATTGTGCTGTGGATTTTGCCATTGCACAGCTTGAAAAGAGGAAGGGAACTCTACTCCTGACCAGGTCTCTGGAATGCATTCCACCTTTTTTACTTTTCTTATTTTCCACTACTCTATTTCAGCATGTAAATCTCTGTTAAAGAACAGTCCTGTCTGTAAAGTTACAAGACTAAAAAATATGCACTTATTAATAAGGTTACAATTTTAGAATTTGCAAGCCTAAAATGGTTAGTAGTAAACTTATGAGAAGTCACAAGTTAGGCTTATAAGACCATGGGTTTTGATCAAAGTTTGTGTTTTAAAATGCCATCTATGTCTGCTAACATCCCCTGCTGTTTTCCATTCACATTATCCTTTTAGTACACAATCTATTCAATTATTCATATTGTTTTGCTGCTCTATAGGAAAGATATGTATATATATATATAGAGAGAGATATGTATATATATGCTTAATGTGATTATAATGAGAGGATAAATTTTATTCTGAGTTAAACTTTCCAAAACTCAGGTCAGTGTTGGATTGATCAATATCAAAACATAACTGGCAAGTTGTAAACATTTGTCCACAAACCAGGAATGTTCTCTTTGCATCATTAAGGGAATGCATGAATGGAGTTGTTTTTTGAATTCGTATTTCAAGTTTCGTATTAACTTATGAATTTAAAAATTAAAACTGTGGTGTATGGCTAAGATACTGTTTATGCAGTAGTTTATGATTTCAAGTGCCTTTTACTTTTAAAAATCTGCTTTTTGCTTGTTACATTGGTGTACTCTTAGATCTGAGATTTGGCTGAGTTTGTTTGTATTGGACAGTGGGAGACAGAAAAAATTCTTCACTGCTTTCCTAGTTTAGATGGTGTTAAAAACGTATGAAGATGATGGTTGCTTCATAGCATGCCAAGAAATGAGATCTAAAGAGAATAATCAATTGAAAGGAAAGAGATTGGGAAAGGAAAGGTCTTATGAAATGGGTTAGTTATTTGTTTGTTTCTGTGCCTTCTGCTTTAGCTTTGGACCCTGGAAGTGTAATTCTCAAGTAAAAAGATGCTTAATTAATAAGGCACTGAGCATCATTATTGAAAAACACAGTTGAAATACAGTGCATGTTAAGACAATGTATATTTTCTTATGCCAGTGCAGGGACCCCTTTCCATAACTTTATCTGTGTATTATTCTCTTCCCAGATCTAAAATGTTGACAAGATTTAAAAAAAACCAGCAAGAGGAAGGAATAAAAAAGAAAATAATAAAATTCCTTATTAAATATATATAATATATATATATGACTATCTAGTGAACAATCTGGTTTCAGAGTTTCTTTCTTGTAGAGTTTAAAATTACTTATCTACCAAGCCAATCTTCCGTTGGAAAGACTGAACATCTATTTCCCAGCACAGGTAGTGAATCCTAGCTTAAATTATCATCAATAACAATAGAGATAATCAAATCACTTCACCTAATTATTGGTGAATCCAGTGAGCAGTTGATGTTGGCGTTTGCATATGGCTATAGCTGCACAGTACAGACTCTCCATTTAAATGCAATATTTAAGAAGGCGTGTTATAAAAAAAAATTATGATTGTCAATATTTTTGAACAGTAAGGCTTATCACATGAAGAGAAAACACAAACCACATAGTAATCAGAAACATTTTCTGTAGCATTGGTTTTTAACCATTCTTCAGAATCCTGGTAAAAGCTTGAGCAAGGATTTCTTTACAGATATCCTATATTTTCAAATTTTAATGAAAGGTTTTGGATCTTTTCCAAAGGAAGATGAAGATGGAAGTACTTTTAGTTAACAGCTAAACATCGTGACTTCAAAAACTCATTGGCAAATTCATTTTTACTAACTAGGTTTGGGTTTTGGTTTACTTTGGTTGAAAGTTTTTGTTTGGATTTTTTGTGGGTTTTTTTTTGTTGTTGGGGGTTTTTGTTTGTTTTTGTGGTTTTTATTTTATTTTATTTTAGTTTTCAATTTAAAAGCCTAAGGACTGGAAACTTTAAAGCTAGCAATTCTACTAGTGTTGGCTTTTAAAAATTCAGAAATGCCTATTAAACGAGATATACAATTCAAAATATTCTGTAATCTCTTCATTGTCTGAATCCTGCACAGATAATTGCAAGCTATCGTCTGGCATATGGGATTACTGTGGCAGTCCATATGCTTTGGAACAGTTGGTGTTCAAATGAAAACATGCAAAGTCAAATAAGAAGGTGGCCCAGACACCAAAGCCTGATTATTAGCAGCTACAACAAGCTGCCTGCTCCCATTCAAAATATTTTCCTTTTAGTTTGTTGGTTTAGTCTGAATTGTATTAACCTGTTTTAATGCTCCAAATATGTGGTGAAAACATGGACTTGTATTTGTACAATAAACTTAAGTCAAAATTAGCTCAACTTGATTCACTACAGATGATTTGAAGGAGGATATTTTTTCCATTTTGTATATCTGAGCCATGCTTTATAGAGTATCTGTCAGTATGCCTTCATGTAATCAAAAATATTATGGTTCTGGAGAAGTATTGGCCCAATTCTAAACTCAAAATGTGCTGATGTTTCACACTACAGCATGCTTCAAGTACTGAAGGTCTGTTTCGTTTCCATCTCAAGTTGCTCTTTCAATTTCAGCTTCTTTTTCTGACTCTTCTGTTTTCTCTGTTTCTAAAAAGCTGCCCCGGAACCCTTGTGACAGACGTTTTTGCTCATTTAAAGCTATGTACCTTACTCTTTAAACTCGAATCACTGCTAAACTTTTGAAGTGGATGTTTTGATCATCCCTATTTCCTGCACTTAGGTTTGCATCCTAGACTCTTCTCTGGATACATCTACACTAAAAATGTAGTGTGCAGAATACTGTTTTTCCCTCCTCCTTGTTGGGATGATACGGCAGGGGGTGGGGTAATGTTTTTAAGGGAGGATCTTTGTTGATTTTTTACTGGAAATTGCCTTGCATTTTAGTACCTTACAGTGTGCCCCAGAGTGAACCTCTGATTTGTTAAAAGCTGTTTTCTTCCTACTGGAAGTAAAATTTAAGTCACGCAAAAGCATCATACGGATTAATGTAATGTGGACGCATTAACTCTCTCCTCCAGTTAGCTCTCTCTGTGCATGTACATGAGACAGGAAACTGCTGTGAACTTGATTTGAACAGACACTATGTGAGGCACAGTCCTACAATGGTAATAATCACATTTATTGTGATTGAGCTTCAATCTATCTATATTTGCACTGTAGCAGCCAGTAATATAGAAGTTCTGTCTCAACATGCAAAGTGGATTCCCTTCAGCACAAGGTAACATGGAAGATGGTCTCCAGAAGTACTCCAATTGCTAATGGGTGTCTGAGTAGGGGACCAGACAACACTCCAAAATAAAATCTTTGTGAATTCAGGCATACTGAACTTTTTCCACTCTACAGATATGCTGCTATTGGACCTTTCTGTTTGCTAAGAAAAATACAATTCTATTCTCCCAGATCTTTGCCTAAACCACTAACACTCTATGGCCCAAATTAACCCCTGTGATCTCAGTCAGTAAAATAACATTCACTGATTCAGAAGTCACTCTCAATTTCCTTTACAACTGGCAAACAGAGGATGGTTTGGGTGCCTGTCTCTACCAAGAGTAAAAGTAGCTTTAAGTAAATATGTTCTCAAATAATCCACTTTGGCAAAATGCCTAAAGTAAGCCGGAATGAACCCAAGCTATTTAAGGCTTATTTGGGGACAATATGGCAGACAAATAAGAAACACACTTTAAAGGAAGAATTTTCCTTTAGCTGGAGAAACTCTCAAATATATGAAGACAGTCTTAAGAGGAGGTTTTACAGTGTTTGCAGAGTTGTCAAAGCTGCTCTTATGAGTCCCTGAGAAAACTTCTGCTTTTACAACTGATTTTCTGTTGTTCCTCTTCTGTGGTGAGCAAGCTTTTACAACCTGGTCCAACTTTACCAGGTGTTATGATTTAATTCCAGGAAGAGGAGACCATGAGGAAGGGAGAAAGTTCATGGTTATATTGTGTGTTTTTCCAAGTAACTAATATGCATGGTGAACCCCCACTTCCATAAAAAATGGCTGAGTATCTGTTTGGAGATGGAAAATATTAAATAAACTCATTTTGCTTTGCTTACACATGCTGATTTGGCTCACTTATCAAGTTAACTTTCACCCTGACCCACAAGTTTTCTTGGTATTGCCCTTCCCATTTTCTTACCCCTCATATTGTGTGGAGGTGAGCAAGCAGATGTGTTGGAGCTTAGCTATTGGCCGTGGTCCACCCACCATGGCACTAGAAATAACCTTAGACACCAGTAACTGATAAGCCTGCAATAGTCCAGTGTAAGATACACCCCCCCATACACACATGTAACAGAAGAGATTAATAAGCTGTTTGCAACAGTTACAAAGTACATCATGCAATGCTTGTTATGTGTACTATTCATCATGTCAACCAATCTATCTTAATGTCAAAAGTATTACAGGACGAAGTAATTTTCTGCCTTTGAATGCTAGTGAATGTGAGACCCATTTTTTCCCTGTGTCAGTTTTGCTTGGTATAGATATGCTGATCACATATGCTTCTTTCAAAAACTAATGCACAAAATGATAAACACAAGTATCCATTTTATTGATGTGCTTAAATTAAGCGTTAACAGAAAACAACATACTCCAGATTTCCATAAATAACTGTAGTTTATCATCCCAAATTAAAATTCACATGCCATACACAAATTAGTTTACATGCACACAAAGAAGCAACATTTTGTAACTGCATTAGTATGATTAACTTTCTAGCAGCCATAGTTGTCTGATCTCATATACTTAAGAATGGAGGTGTCATTCTTTCCTTTTCATGAGCAAATCTTTTCTATCCAAGCAGACCCTTTATATTTTCTATTGTGCGTTAGATTTTTAACACATCATTCCCTTTTCTAATCCACCCACTCATCAGCACAGTATTGTGGTCGAGTTTCTCACAATGACATTAACTTCATCTGAAAAATCCTAACACTTTAAGTTCTAAGATAATATAAAAAATAAATTATGTTTTCAATATGTATTATGACACTATAAAATGAACTTAAAAGTGTTTAATGGTAGCCAAAAAGAAACCAAAAAGAAAACCTTTTATTTGATTTGAATGCGGTTATTTTGCACAGTTTTGTAATCTTTACAAATTATCTGTATCTTATGAAGCACTTCCTAGACTGACTCATCTTAACCTACTTTGCAGATATCAAAACCATAAAGTCTTTCTGTTTAAAGATAACTTTAGAAATCTTCCTATATTCAAACTTACTTTTGAACACAAGATATTAACTCATAGTTTCCTCTACTTCTTCCTAGTACAATTATGTCTGTTACTAGAAAATTAACACCTGCTCAGGACAGATCTCTGACACCAAATCCACCTGACATGGATTGACTCATATCTCCACTACTTGGGAAGTAATTGTTCCTGGTCTGTTCTAATTTGAAAGCTATGTTTGGAAGTTGTTTTGCAGAGCCCTAATCAGCACAAGCGAAAACAGTGTTAGGGAGAATATAACCTATTTAACAACACCAAAGTGACTTCTAATGTTCAGGGGCGTTCCTTTGTACTCTTTAATGTATGCATGCAAATATGGTTTTATATTTTTTTTTTTTTCATGCTGTAACTTCTTTCATCTACTTCTTCAGTTCTTTCTCCTCTTCCTTCTCACCTTTCTCTTTTGCATCTGTCTAAATCTTAGCCCCATTAAATCCAACAGCATGGCATACGGACCAAAAAGTCAGATTACCAGAATTAATTCAAACCATTCAAATGTTCACTTAAATTTATTAGGATACTTCATTTCCCTTAATAAAGATTTAGCATCAACATCTAAAATCTAAAACTGCATTTCAAGCCATGTCAAGCTTTCTGTAGCAGATATTTCATGCTTCTATTACATAGGTAAGGGTCGCTTGAAACTTCTTCAGCTGCTCTGATAGAACTATCAGCAAATTGATTCAATGCAGTGAATTTGAGTACAGAATATACCTGAGTTTGGGAACTATTTATTCTAACATTTGGATTGTTCTAGCAGTATTTCTCCTTCAAAATCTAAACATAGTTTGTTTGGGTTTGTGTTTTTTTTTTTTTAAATTGTCTTCAGTATCAATCACATGAAAATAAAGCCTTTGTTTTTATGTGGTGGGTTTTTTTTAATAAATATTTGCATAAATATTTGGTGATTTGTGTCTCAATTACTCCTATTCTCAATTATTTTTCCTTTCTTCTCTCCTTGTTATAATATTCAGATTTTTTTTTTAGTATAAACATAAATTAAGTCAACAAGTTTGAAAACATTTGATAGCTAAAGCAATAAGGTAATTATAAACAACTAGCTAACATATCACTTTAGTGAAATTTAAGAAGGGAGAAGAAGCACTACTTGATGACTTAAGACCAAAAATTTCAATATCAACTTAGGACAAAAAAAAAAAAGGTAATTAAAAGAAATACAATTGAGCCATCACAAAAACTACAGTGGAACACTATATGGAGTCTTTTGTAGACAAGCACGGAGTTTATGAACAAAAGTAATTCTTGGCCTTCAAAATTAAAGCTTCAGATTATAAGGATTACGCAAAAAACTACACAAAATTTAAATGACAACATAGTAGGCAAAGGGCAATTTCCCATTATATAAAGCAAGGATCAATAACATGAACCAAGAATTTTTGGAAAGAAACTTGAATACCTGAAAGGTTTTTATTCTGCATTTATTTAAAAAGAACAGTATTCTACATATATGACCTACATATACCATATATAATCTACATATATTTGCTGAAGCTTTGAAATTGTTATATTTCCAAAATCTGAAGTCAGTTTTGAGATGTTCCGTCTAAAGACTCATTTCTCCTGCTCCATTATTGTTCCCATATGATGGGGGAAATGGGAGAGGAAAAATACAGAAGTAGCCAAGACTAGTAGAAAAGATTATGCACTAACCAAACTGTTGGAAACTGAAGAAACAAGATTTTTTGGTTATTGGATAGGCATCAGGAAGACAGAGAGATCTCGCAGGCTGCAATATTTACAGGATATGCACTGAAATTTTAGCAGTTGAAGTGGGAGTAAGCTGTGAATGTGTGGCAAGGTAAACAAGAGCTGAAAATGGAAACCCTGAAATCCAAACAAACCATTTTGACACAGTTGCCAGCTGGAGCATCAAGCTGACAATTAAAAATCACTGACTTAACATAGTGAGACACAATAGAAACACAAATATTGGCAGAAAACAATGTGAGAAAGAATATGCCGCACATCAAGTTGCATTACACACTGCTAATGAGAAAACAGAATTCCAGAAACAACTGGGAAAAAAATTCAAACAAGAAATGCAATTACATAAATAAGCATAGAAGTTCTTCATGTGCTTCGGAGCCAACAAGGCATTCAGGACATACAAGAACACAATTGATCCAAAGATTTCTAATACCTCTAGTTTATATTAACCCTACTTCTTCAAAATAACATTTATTACATATCAAATGTGTACATAAGGCATCATTTTCCTCAAATACTACTCTTTTTATACTGTGCTGCTTGGGTGCCATCAGTTTGCCAAAGCTCTCTACACCTTTCACTAGTTAATTATCTGCAGGATTCACTCTACAAGCCTACCTGTCTGCAATTGTGAGCTGAATGAACACTAATAGTCCATCCCATAGCTCAACATCACCATTCAATTACTTACTGTGGCAAGCACCGTGTTGTTTTTAAGCTCTCTTTAGGTCCGTGAATATCCTACTTCAGACTTGACAGAGCAGATAAATTACAAAATTTAGTAGTTTCAGTTCTTAATACAGGCCAGAACTCTACAACAGACTGGAACAGATACACTTTAAGCTTCAGATAGCCTACCTGGCATTTCATCCAAGTAAGTGATTACCCTAAAAATTAAGACGCAGCAGTTCTAAATGAGGTTAAAGATAAAACATTTCTAACAGACTGTATTTTCTTATTCATTAAAGCATCAGCAAATGACAATAAAATGACAGGTAGACAAAAAAATCCCCAGCCTTAAATCTAGTAATTGTAAATAACTGATATTTCCAACACAAAATCTTTAAGGCAATGGTAGATTAGCACAAAGCAACAGATGGATGTGACAAAGAGCATGGATCCACAGACTTGTCTGGCAAACACCACTTTGCACTGACATTTCTTACCATCACCAAAGCTGTTCTGCTTACTTTGTTTAGTCACTGTGGGACTGTGCTCTTGTTGGTGATGACCCTGTTCTGTAAACTATGTCACACCCTGTGGGCTTTGTTTTATTTGCAGGAAAACACTCATCACTGCCCCCTGAAAGTTGTAGATGCTGTCTTTTATAAGAGATAGAAAGCCACAACAAGCTAATTTTCACTGATGACAAGCACATAAGTCTTTCCTGCTATCCACCACCAGTTTTCTTAGAAAGCCAAAAAATACAAACCTGTAAGTTGCAAATTACCAATATGTACTTACATGGTATCTGCTCTTTCCTTCCAGCCTGAATCTTTTTGGTCTTTAGACTAAAGAATGGCACACAATAAAGCTTCCCTCTTAAAGCACAATCTTGTGTCTGGCATCCATTCACAGTTTAAAACACACAATTTATATTCAGAGTTGAATGTGTAGACAGAAAATAGTCCAATTAAATTTTGAAAATCTAAGCTAGACCAAACCTGAAAAGCAATTCTTAACAGCCATCTTATATATACAAAGATCAGAAGACTTTCATTGGGATCTTGGATGTCTAAATTATTCCATATTGTAATCTTATCAATTATAGTGGGTTAATGAGAAAACTGGAGCTAAAATGCTGGTGTCATATAGACAATTCTAAGCTGGGTTTTATTCAAGTTAAGTAAGGAAGAAGGCAGTCTTGGTTGCACTCCACACATTGCTGCAGTCAAAATCTATAACATTAGCTGGACAAACCTGAATCCAAACCAAGCAAACATTTGACTGGTAAGAACTTCAGTACTTGAACTTCAAGACCTTTTTTTATCCTTTCTAACACTTCTAAATTGTGGAGAAATTGCTTTCAATGACTGTGATCGTCTTACCAGTCCAAGTGTTCATCAGGTTAACATTACTCCCTACACACTGCCTACAACTGTGATTAGCATCAGGATTGCATACTTTTTCACATCTTATCTACCCATTCTTGCCTATAATTTTCTTCCAGATTTAATTACTATTACACTAAGAGATATTATAAATTATTATAAAATGTTAAGGATTAGAGCCATTGAGAGAGAGCTATCCTATCTCTGCACCTACTTCAGAAATTTGCAAGATAAATTAGAATGATTTTGCACTGTTGTATTTATTATTATACTCGCATTATTTTTCCTCTGTTTTTTATCAGATAGAGACTTACTTAAACCCATATGTAAGAGGTATCCTGTGCAGGGCCTGGAGTTGGACTCAGTGATCATGATGGGTCCCTTCCAACTCAGCATATTCTGTGATTATATGAGTTTATGACTATAAGCCAATCCAAACCTTATTTTTAAGTCTTTTTGAGTTTTTTGCTTTAACAGTTTTCACATGTAGCTAGACATTGTGCAAAAGAAATGTTTAGTCAGGTGAAAATTTTCTACCATTTCCTTTCAATGAATACTCTGTTATTTTTTGTATTCTTTCATAATTAAATTAAAAAAAAAAATTAAATTTCTGTTCCCATAAAGTCTGAGTATACAGTATACGGTAATATGTGGTTAGATTATTTTTGCTAGTCTCCAAAATGTTCCTGATTTTCTAAGAGTGAGAAAATGCCAGACCACTATTTGTATATATGTATTTAAACTAGAACAATTTGCAGATGCAATGGGAAATTAGATGTTTTTTAAAATTTCTCTGTTTTTGTCCAAACTTTGGGCCAGACCTTCAAGCATAGTCAAATTACCCAGCTGATGCATCTCCTTGTTTGTGTAAACCAAGAAACTGATGGGAACAATAAGTGTGAATTTTAACTTCACTGATATCACAAAAAAGTAATTACAGACCCTGTCAACTTTTGGCTTTAGACATCTAGGTTTTCTGCCAGAAATGTAATCCCAGAAAATAGCATAATTAGCCACAAAATGTACACATGACAGTTGTATTACCATATGAAAAGTAAATTCTTTGTTTACTTGTTCTTTGCTTAGTAAAGGTAAGTTATAAACTTAGCTACTACAAGATAGCTCAGATAAGACAAATAAATTACTTGTGTACTATGTACAATCTGATGAATTTGATTTGGGCACATGATGCTGACAAATCATTGAAAGTTCTGACAAAAATCTCCCCAACTCCCTGTTTGTCTTTTGTTTTTTCTCTTTGAATATGTCCTGAATTGCCAGTTCTTACACCGTAAACTTCAAAAAAAAAAATTATATTTGCTATAACATAAGGATTTCTGTTTGGGATATTTTTCATATTAACAAGTACAGTAGACTGTACAGAAAAACATAATTCTAGGTGAATAACAAACAGTACAGAATTTATTTCTTCAGTTTTAAATTAAGGAGTGGGAAAAGAGGTTGATTACTTTATAACAGCATACAGTTGTATTCACCATTGGTAAGACATACATCATTGAAATAATGTAGATAGTTTTACTGAATCAAAACTTTTATAGGTGTCTAAAACTGTGATGAATCATGTCTCTAACAAATTGGTTCTTTTATATTTGAGTATATAAACAAAAAAAGTTGTCTTTTGACTTGCAAACAAAAAGGGCTTCAGCAGCAGAAGTGATATGTGTGATATTAGTAAAAAAAAAAAAAAAAAAAAAAAAAAAAAAAAGACCACCAAATTCTGATTCTCTGATGTTCAGATAGAGAGGATTAATATGAAGAAAGAAAGAAAGAAAGACAAAATAAAAAAGGCAAACCCTTGATGAAATAATTTATTTAATTAAAGAATCATACTTCTCCCGATTGTATACTTATTGCAAGTTATCTACTTAATTCTTATTTTTAATGTCTCATTAACTGAATTTTAATACAGATCTTAGTGCTCATGACTGAGTAATAATAGAAAGCAATTTAAATAAATTTACTATGTAGACCAGTTTCTTTTTCATCATCAAATGGCAATATTTGAATTCATATAAACAATAACCACTTAAACAGACTGGCATCTATTATCTGATGTGTTGGTGATGAATGTCTTTCCATGTGACTCAGTCCTTTTTACTAGTCACTCTATTGAAAAATAGCATGAATAAATGCAGTCATAAGGGATCTCTGCTGGCTCACTACCCCATTTCAGCTGCAAAAAGACCTGCTCCAGAGGAGAAAAAAATAGTCTTTCCAAGCTGATACAAAGTCAATAACATTTTGAATTTAAAACATGTTTTTAGCACCCCACTATCAAGCTCTTCTATTCATATTATTAAATGATTTAAAAGATCAGTGCCTCATTCTGAGGTTTTATCATGGCACTTACTTTGAATGCTAGAAGAAATGCAGACACAGAGTTTGAGCTGTTTCCTTGGAGACATACAGCATTAAAGCAGGGCTAATTACAGAAAGACTTGTCCATCTGAGGAATCCCTTCTTATCACAAAGTTGCTATCTCTGTTATTCTAGCCTAAATTTCTCTGCCCCCAGTTCATGAGTGACCAGGAAAGGGCAAGATTGAAGGTAGTTATTCTTTAGCAAAAAATGCCCTAATTATATGTAAGAGAAATAGCATGATTCTGTTTTAACTGTCATAATCTGACCAACATCAGCCATTTAGTCCCTTCTCAGATCTATGACAACACTGGTATTTAGTGACACTTGATGGAATGTGTTTCACTACTGGAGTGCTCAGACAGAGGGCTACAGAATGCTCAGGAGGGGTAAGCAGGGCAGGTGAAGTGGAAGAGTTGCACTTTATGTAAGGGAGACTTTACAAACTTTACAGTTAGGGATGATGTGGTAGAGATCCTCTGGATGAGGATTAAGGGGATGAAAAACAGAGCAGATACTGTTGTGCCAGTCTACTATCGACCATCCAGACAGGATGATAGCATTGACAAGTTCTTTTATAAACAATTAGGAGAAAACTCTATATTCCCTGGTCCTTATGGGCAATTTAAATTTCCCAAGCATGTGTTGGGAATACCAGACTCATGTGATAAACATGTTTGGGAAATTCCTAAAGTAAGTTGAAGAGAATTTCTCATCACAAGTGCTCAGTGAGATATTTAGGAAGGTTGTGTTCCTAGACTTGTTCTTTATGAACAGAGGACTCATGGAAAATGTGATTGTATGTGTCTGCTTTGGCTACTATGTGTAATAAGAAAAAAGATCAGCAGAGTTGCTAACCTGGATTTCAAGAGAGCAAACTTTAAGCTACTCAGGAAGCTAGTTAGTGGTATCTCCTGGGAGTCTGCTTTTGAGTGTTTACAGTTCCATCAAAGTCAGTTAAATAAATTCTGTGATCTCTGGAAGCAAGGTCAGGCTGCACGGAAAGATTACAAGAGCTGCTCTTTGCATGTATACAGAGAAATCATGAAAGGTCAAAGCTCTGCTGGAGTTTTGTCAGACAATAAAACAGGCTTTTTAAAATATGTTAATAGCAACAGTAGGTCTAGATAAAATGACAGGACATGTGACAAAGGCTCAAAGTTACATAAAGAAAAACTGATATTAGGATATTAAGAAACATTTCTTTACAGAAAGAGCTACGAAGCACTTGAACAGGCTTTCTAAAAGATGGTCAATGTCCAGTGCCTGTCAGTGTTGAAGAGGCAATTGAACAATGTCAGATTGATTCAGCTTATCATTACTGGGTGTTCAAGATGTGCTAATGGTACTGTTGCCAGACTGAAAACTTGCCTGACTGTTAAGGGTGTCCATTCATTTCACATACCTAACTGACTTGATAACTCAAGCTGTTATTGTATTCTTGCATAATCACATTTGCTAGCAATTAGAAGTGGCTGTTAAAAAAAAAAAATGTGGAAGAAATTTATACTGTTTGATAAAAGCAAGAAAGGATCTTTGACACCCTGAACTTCTCAACAGACTGTAATCTTGTCAGCTTTTCTAATCTAGACCGCGATACAAGACTAATAGAGATATTTAAGATTAATTTGTTACAAACTATACAAAATGTATAAGTGTATGTGCCACAGGAGAAGATAACAAGAGTTTTATTTTTCTGTCCTGAGTATTTACATGTACTTGTAATGTTATTAATGAGACTGCCAAAAAATGGTGATTCTACAAGATGGAATGGTATCTTTATTGCTCATTAGTTCTACATTGTTCGTCTCAGCTTCTGAAGGGAAAAAAAAAAAAAAACGAACAAAAATATTTCAAGAATTTAATAAACTACTTTTCAGGAAATTTACATGCCCAGCGTCTTTAAGAAAGGGTCCTTTGTTGCTAATGTTATCTAATATACTTTAAATTTGCAGGCAGAACATAGAGAGAACAAGAATAACTCAAGAAATAAGAGATTATGTGGTAAAAATAATAAAAACACAAATGGAATGTTTAATCAGAAAAATAATTCAGATATCCTAAGTTTCATTACTTCAAACTTATTCTTAAAACAAGCAAGCATTAGACACCATGTTTCTTTGCTAGTTTCAGCTGGGATAGAGTTAATTTTTTTTTCATAGAAGTTTGGATGGTGTTTTATTTGGATTTGTGACCAAAAGATCATCGAAAACTCACTAATGCTTTAGTTATGTCTGAACAGTACTTGCATAGAATGAAGGTCTTTAACTATTTATCCAGTTGCTCTGCCAGCGGCTAGGCTGAGGTTCACCAGGAACTGGGAGGGGACACAGCCAAAATAGCTGACCCCAACTGACCAAAATTATATCCCACAATATATCATAGAATCATAGAATGGTTTGGGTCAGAAAGGACCTTAAAGACCACTTAGTTCCAACCTTGATGCCATAGACAGGGACACCCTGCAGCTGACTAGGTTCCTCAAGGCCCTGTCCAACCTGGCCTTGAACGTTTACAGGGATGGGACATCCAGAACTTCTCTGGGCACCCTCTGAGTAAAGAATGTCCTTCTTATGTCCAATCTAAATCTACTCTCTTTCAGATTAAAGCCATTACCCTTCATCCTATCACTGATGTCTAGGCATGGTTTAGGTATGGTATTCCCCAGCTTAGCACTCCCAGTGAAAAGAAAACCACAAGATATTCCACTTCCCAACACTCCCTTCAATGAGAGAGAAAAAAGGCAGAGATTATGGGTTGAGATAAGAACAATTCACCTGAAACAGCAATGAGATAAGAAAAATAAACTGTAAGAGCAACAATAACAAAAGGGTACAAAAGAGCGAGAGTCACATGCAAAATCCTCACAAGGACCCCTTGAGACAATGAACAACGGTGGACAGGTTTTACCCTACCTCTTCTTGAGCTGAAACCATGCCCTTTCTGGAAGCAAGAGCCCCTTATTTTCAGTGCCTCAATGACATGAGCTGGTATAGAATAACCTTTGATTCCTAGCCATGCCCCACCCTTGGTTACTGCAAAAATTAACCCTGTCCTGACCAGAATCAGGACATCATTCAGACAATTCCTCATTCACTGTGTGATTCCTCCATCAAATCCATGTCTCATCCAGTTAAAGATGTCATGGGGGACAGCATCAAATGCTTTGCTCAAGTCCAGAATATTCAATACTAAAGAATTTTTAAAAGACTTCTAATAAATGTCATCATTCTAACAGCCAAGGAAAGCTTTAAAAAATAGAATAAAATTAAAAAAAAAATAAAATAAAAGAAAGATACTGCTAATAAATAGTGGAAGAAAACCATAAAATCAAAGGAGCTGAACAGCTAAATGGCAACATTTAGCAAAAACATTACCACAATTATAATTCTTAGTAATTTCTTTTTGTCTTTTTAAAATATGTTAAATATTAAATTTTTATGCATATTTGATGCTAATTATTTTCATTATGGAAACCTCTGTAGGAAAAGAACGAAATCTGTAATGCCTATATGAAGACAAGTAAATGTATGTGAAAGTGTTGCTTCTACAACACTAACAGAGAAAAAGCAATAATCTGATTTTTTTCTGCTTATAACATGTGCTGAATTGATATTTCCATGCTTCAAAATAAATTTTAAATTCGGAACATTTTTTTTTGTTGCTGTTTTAAAAGAAAAAAAAAAATATTACTATAAGTAGATATCCAGAAATCTTCCTGGAATTCTGAATCAAATCTCATGGCATAAGTTGAAAGGCTGGAGGATGAAGTTTTGAGAAAGAAGGCTTTTTAGAACTTTCCATTGTTTTGCATCTCTTGGAACATGACCTACCCCAAAAAGACATACAATGGTACTCTCAAATTGGATAGATCATATTGCCATTATTTACAAAAAGACAAAGGCATCAGGAACTAAATTACAGTCATATTATTGTATCCACTGCACCTAATTCTGTGCAAAAATCCAAGGGGATAACTTACACAGCAAAAATCCCACAATAAAATAACAAAAAAAATCCAGCCAACCAACCAAAAAAAAAATCCCAACAAACCAAAACCAGGGTGTGTTCAAGCCTATAAGTCTACAATGATGAGAGGCAGTTTAGCTACAGAACAGCAAGATATTGTCTCCAGGCATATTCTAATGTGTTATGTGTATCTCCAATATATTTTATGTAGGTCACTGACCAAAGACAATGATCAAATTCCTACATAATTTATAAATCTTTTTAACAAAGCTTTCAGGTAAAGACATACACGTAAATTGAAACACTAAATAAATTGTGGAGTGGATAGCAAGGTACTAGACTGTCTTTATCAGGGATCTAACAGTGCTCTAATATTTCCCCTTCTATTAAAATAATAAGGCTATTCAGTACACTTTTCCACATGGCTCCAACCTCTTGTACTTTTTTCAGCTCAACTGTAAATCAGCTCTCTGTAACTCAAGTGGAAATAGTGACTTATGAATAGAAAAACAAATCTTCCCTACTGTAGTGCTGACCACTGATCACCAATGGTGATCTCTCACTACCAATGGATTGAATAAACTTCTGTTTATTCCCTATCACTAAATTTCATTTTTTACTGAGGACAGGCATTTAGATTTTTCATTAGGTTTGCAAAATTCCTTCCTGTGTTCTCTTTCTATGTTGCATGCCAGTGAGCCTTGAAGGGCATTTCCTGAACAACTAACATTATTTTCCCTTTCAAAATGCTTAGCACATTTGATATATTAAAGTGGAAACTGCACCTGAAAAGAGATTATTCTTAAATCAATAATTTCCTGCATTTTATTTCTCAGAAGCACATCTCTTTCAAGTACCAACTTTTTACACTCTTCCTTATCAGGTATCCTAAATACACTCAAAATCATTTTAGCTATGACTTCTTGGAAGAAAATATGGGTGCACATATGATATACTTCATTACAATATTGATTTGCAGCAACTTCACAGGCAGTAATCTGATCTGCTTTAATCTGTTTGCTGCCTCAGGCTGCATTCAAAGAGGAACTAGATTCCCAGACCACTTTAGTGACATCCTTAAAGGCAGAAACAGCTTAAAGATAATACTTGTCTTTCTCTAAAGAATTTCAATTGAACAGGAAGACTTATCTTAAAATGGATGTTCTATCAAATGGCAATTCTGTATGGATGCATGCCAACACTTTACAGCAATTTAGTAAGGAATGTGTACAATTTGGATTTATGCAATATACTGGAGACTTTTCCAGAATATAGCTGAACACTGGGATCCAAATGTTACCTTGATTCAATGACATTAAACTTTTGAAGACCAGAGACTTCTCATCTCAGTGTATAGGCATCATTTCAACAGAATACATCTTTCCACTAGTATGTTCTTTCACTGCAATTCCAGTAAAAAGTGGGATAACTTCACAAGATACTTTGAACACAAGATACTAGTCTACTCTAGAAAGATTTTGCTGAATATGCCTTTTTTCCTTTGATCACAATGTAAGTCTACACACACAACTGAGACCTCCGACCAAGAAATTAATATTGATCTATACCCTGACTGGCTTCCATAACGTAATAACTGATAATGTTAAAGGAGCTTTACTGTAATAATCTAAGCTACTTTTTGCTATAACGCAAGTGATAATATTTCCATGAAATAGATCCCATAAAAAAAAAAAAAAAAAAAGGGAAGAAAAACCTAATATTGATTAAAAATTGGCATTGAAGGATGTTTAGCATTAATGATGACATTCATTCAGGTTTCATTTAATATTGCCAAAAGAGAGGTCTGTAATATAAATTATAAAATATATTGATAAGGATATATTTAGTATTTGTTATCCATGAACATAAATATAAATGATGTAAAAAAAACCAAACAAAAACAGTACAGGAGAATTTTGTAACATTTTCATGTCATAGGCAGAGGAAGTTACTGTGTTTCATTCGTCCCACTTAGTGCACAAAGGACATTGAGACCCTGGAGTGTGTCCAAAGAAGAACAAAAGAGCCAATGTCTAGAAAGCAAGCCTTATGAGGGAGCTGGAGTTACTTAGCTTGAAGAAAAAGAGGCTCAAGGTGAGGTGGATGTCAGTCTCTTCTCCCAAGTTCCAAGAACAAGAGCAAATGACCTCAAATTACTCCAGGGAAGGTTTAGAATGGATATTGGGAAAAAATTTCTTTTCTGAAAGGGTTGTAAAGCATTGAAAAAGCCTACCCAGGGAAGTGGTGGAGTCACCACCCCTGGGAGTATTTAGCAGTCATGTAGATGTGACACTTAAGGACATGGTTTAGTGGTGGACTTGGAAGTGTTAGAGACTGCAGCATAAAAACATCAGCCATAAATGAGGAAAATTGGAAAAGAAAGAGAATGAACTGATCTCTGTGCAACCTGCACCTGCTCTAGTTTGGTTCTCTAGTCTAGTCTAGTCTGGTTCTCTAGTCTGATCACCTGATGGGACCCTTCAAGGGTAAGAAGGAGAGGCACACTCCAGTCAGGGGCACGATGGCTATGGTGGAATGGCACATTTATTAAAATGGCACCACCTTATATAAGGGTGGCATGGAACCTTTAGGAAAGGGGGTGGAATTCTAGAGGAGCATGCAAATCCTCCTACATAGATGGAAAAAACAGGGGAGGATCCTAACCATAAGGGGTAAATGAAGGTGGAGATAACCACGTAAGGGAAAATCTCCACTGTGGCAGAATCTGTCCAATCAGGGAACAGGGATAACATGAAGGAGAAAACCAAACTCCATTTTGTGCAGCACACAACAATGCTATTTAACTTTACAACTGTGAATTCATAAACTGGGAAACCCATAAGAACGCAATATACAGCAATAAACTTTCTCTTGTGCAGGATAGCTCGTTCTTGTAGCTCTCCTTCTTGATTCCTCAGTCTCTTCAAGCAGTCTCATTGTTCTTTTTTCATTTTGTGTAACTCCATTCTCCTACAATCACCTCTGTGGCTGAAACATAGCCATCACAGTTAACTATGTGTTTACTGCAATAACATCAGCGCTGAGGTACGGTATACTGATAAGTGACAGAATATAAGTGTAAAAAACAGCATAACAATAAAAAAAATCATATAATCCAATGTTGATTTATAATAGATAAGAACTAGCAACAGTTAGGTTAGAAAATTTCTCTTTTATGTGTTAAAACTGGCTTGATTTTTCAGTCTTCTGAACCAAAATGATCTCTATATACATATATTCTCTTGCAGAATTAAACTTATACCTACATGCAGTTGTCTACTTGTTAGCATCCACATGTGATCTAGGTGTCTAAATGCCAATCATAACCTTTAATCAGTGAAGTCTTGACACTGGATTCCTACTTTATTGCGGAGAGGGAAGACAAGACACTGATCAATGTGATCAATCAGCAAGTCTCCCCTTTATTAAGCTAATAGCAGGCCTTTATATGTTTTTTACAATGCTTGTCACAGTTTGATTGGTCTGCCTTAAGCTTAAGCAGTTTCTACAGTTTGGCACTTCTACAAACTCACTCAAAGCTCAGCTTTGTTGATGTTTTATTACATTATATTGCATGTCTTGTTTCTCATCCTGTGATCATTCTTGCATGGCGTTCTGTCCAAAGAACATCTACATCTCAGAAGAACATCTCACTCTTGCTAATATGTCAACTTTGTATTAATGTTTAAACTTTGCTACTTTGCAGTAAATTCTCCAGGGAGCTGTGGCCCTGCTCTGTTAACCATTCCACAACACTACTTAAATGACTGTCCTTCCTTCATTGACTGTGTGTTGATTACAATGACTCTTTTTTCACTCTTAGTAAGCCTGTGGTTATTTGCATGCCATTGTCTCACTGGACTGTGTTACAGTCTTTGAATTTAGCTGCCCAACTAGTGTCATTTTAAAGAAACAAAAAGATGGAAGACATATGAGGAGGCAAGTAATACCCAGAACTTTTATGACAGCCATACCTTTAAAGTTGAAGCCAAAGGTCAGGTGTAATGTCCTAAGCTAGCTCAAATAATAGTACAGGCCTGTGTTTGGGCTATCATCTTATTGATATGGTCCTGGTTTGCTTACTGTGAAATCTGATTTTATCTGTCTTATGTTTCAATCATTCATCTAGCCTTCCTGGAAAGTACACATCTTTGTCAATCAATCCTATATATATATATATATAAGCCTTTAAGAACACATGTGAGCCAGAGATAAACCTTCTCCAGCTAAGAGAATAAAAGAATATGTAATTGGGAATAATATCCTGTAGCAGAGCAGATGAATCCAAAGCTAAATATTTTCAGAATTTATCTGAAATCATGCTTATTTGAACTCCTTTTACCATTCCATGTGTCATAGACTTCTTACTGAAGATATGTTCATATAAATTACAACATGATGCCATTACCTAGAGATTTTTCTATTGCCATTTTCTTGTTTTACATGGAACACATTCATATCAAAAATGAAAGAAACATTGCAGCAAGGGAAAAAAGGTAGCAAAGAGGTTTCTTATTCTGTGAAACAAACATATAACTTTACTTGAGAGTAGTTTATGCAACTTGCATATCTTCCAATTTATATGCTTGTATTTGAAGCAAATTTATTTTCTTATAGAATAATTTTTATTAATGTAATTTTTGAACATTTATTTGATGTATAAAACCACTGAGACTAGAGATTGAAATATCCACTACTCTTCTGGAATGGTGAACATTGCAAAGCCACTTCTACCCTTGAAGAAATGATAATGCTTCACTCCCTATAACATGAATTATACATTACAGGATGCAAGTTACATTAGATCATGTCAAAGCAGATAGTATGACATACATAGAAGTCTGTACCAACTTGACATTTAGATTAAAATCAAAAAGCTTATTCTTACTGTAGATAAAGTGTAATAGATTGAAGGAATTGTATTCATCATGTTAAAGTGCCTCTCTCACGTGAGATTGTTTTACATTCAGATTATCCTGAAGGCACTGCCATTTTCTTTGACACTTCATATAAACCATGCTTTCGCAGAAACTTCTGCTTTGTTAGATCTTCTACAAAACTCTTCCATTTGATATATTCCTTTACTCTTATTTTTGACAGAAGGCATCAGATGAGAACTTGGGAAATCAAAAAAAAAAAAAAAACAAACAAACAACAAAAACCTAGACAACAGGAAAAACAGACATCTTATGTATTTCACAGTATAGTGAAATAGAAAATAAAAATAAAAAAATAAAAAAGATGTGGAAACCAAAGTTTTCTGTTGGCTGCAGAACTGTTATCTTGAGCAAATAATCTGTATTTTTTTCACATTTTTTTTCTGTAATTCCCAGATATTACTGTCTTTCACTGCATTTTACAGAAGAAAAAACACACCAAAATTAAGCAGCTCAAAATCTGATAGTAGAATATAATACTGTGAGCTACAGTGCATTAAATGAAATGAAGGCAATACTTAATGATGAAACATGAATATTGAAAATGTGTGACAAGTTCCCCTCTGCTGACCAAAGTTCTGGACACTGCACCCAGTCCACACTGTAGTTTTATAGTAAGAGAGCTAAAGCTTTCTGTGGAAATGTTGTAGACAGTGTTATTAGTATATGGACTGAACTCTTCATTCTCAAGTACAAAGCTGGTTCCAGTTGGACTGTATACTGCTATTGTGAACTCTGATGGTGGAGTGAAGGTTGTTTAAAGTGGTTTTTAATAGCACTATTTTAAAAGCAAGCAAGTTGACTTTTTAAAAAAGCTACTTTTGCTTGCTGTATGAAGGAAAATCTGTGCTGAAAAGTAATAACATTCTGGAAAACTTTATGTACAGAAATTGTTGCTGTTAGCTTTCTCTATGGTGACATACTGAATACACTTTAACACACCAAATTTCCCAGACCACTTTAGAGAAAGCAAACCTGGACCTTAACTTGCTTTTGTTTCTTGATTATACTAGAACTGTTATCAGAAAATAGAATAAAGTATCAGTAAAGTGACATTGGACATGAGCATGCTGCTGTCCCTGGATTAAACTGTTCTACCAAATGATATTCTCTCTCTAATCTCAGCTGTTTCTGTCATGACAACTTCTCTCATCTGTTCCTGATACCCTCCGGAACTCATTTACTCCACTTGCACTTTGGAAAACTCTGGGTATGGTCTTAAACAAAACCTTTATTTGCTGTAAGGAAAAGGTTTAAAAATCCCCTGACTGATCCTCCTTCTCTATCTAAAAGATGTAGAGAAATCCAGCAGATATAGGATCTGGTCATTAGATATTTTTCAAATGATTTTCTTTTGAGTACCATTTTTATATTTTTTTACATTTCTCTTGAAATCTCCCACAAGTCTGGCATTTAAATCATTCAAATGATGGAAAAAATTCATTAGGTAAACCTGTTAGCATGACACTCCATATTGAAGACATAGTTTATGATCATATAACGAATGAGCCTTGAGTAACTAATGAAATGAAAACAGCTAAGAAAAGTTACCACACACTTATTCCACAGATTCTGCCATATATTCCTTTCTTTACCATTGCAGTTGTGGCTTTCAGGATAAGCTATAAAATCAAAGGAATAAAAACGAACCCATTTCTCAGAGGAAACACTTTCTTAATAGAAAAAAAAAAAAAAAAAAAAAATTAATTCCCCTGGCTTGTAGGACTTCCATGATTTCATTTGCAAGAGCCTGTAGACACATACTGTTTTATGTACTATTGCAATTGCGTAACACTAATATATGTATTAGCGAGTGGATTTTCAGAACTGTTTACCTTCCACAAGGAATTACTTGCTTACCTACCAGCGCCTGCATCTGGGGGAATGTGAAAAATGACAGCCTTTCTGTTTAATGATGTATGCATGAATAAATGGGATGACAGTCACTAATTCTGAATTGGTCTCTTGCAGCACAGAGAAATGGAAAATCGTCAGCGGGTTGGAAATAAACTAAGCAAAATGTTAAGTCCTCTCTGACAAGTTAGCATTGCCATACTGCTTGAAAGTGTTTAGTTTATGGGTATTTCAATATACTTATCTTCTTAAAAATATTTTCTTCTAGAACCTCTTTGAAAAAAAAGTTGTGATCTGTGGATGCTACAATCAGCAGAAAGTCATACTTATTTTTTTTTTTTTCCGATAAGTCTTTCATTAAGTCTGCCCATACCCTTAAAACAACATCACCTTTGTATCTCTATATTGGTTTGTCACTCATTTATCAGATTTATGAGGTACATAACGTTGGGGAAGTGTATCACTTTGTAATCACTGTATTAAAAAGTGAAAAGGAGTAAAAGACAATAAGAATATATTTGGAGAATTTATGGTGCGGGGCAATGAATTAGAAAAAAAGAAAGGACACCTATACAAAGATGAGATGTAACTTAACTGAGTGGAATTTACTAGTTCTATGCACAAATAGCAGGTCAACGTAACAGGCACTCAGTGATTATTTTTTCTCATTTCATTATTTTCACAATATATTACACCAATAGGAGAAACAGAATATTTTTCACATGTTAGCAATCTGAAAATATACAATCAATTTATCTATACTATTTCTTCTTCCCTGTGGTAAAATGAAAAAGGGAAAACAAAACAAAAAAAAAAAAAAAAAGGGAAAAGAAAAGAAAAAGAAAAAAGAAAAGAAAAGAAAAGAAAAAAAAAGAAAAGAAAAGAAAAGAAAAGAAAAGAAAAGAAAAGAAAAGAAAAGAAAAGAAAAGAAAAGAAAAGAA
>JAWWEW010000112.1:72315635-72340261 GCA_035583185.1 Anabacerthia variegaticeps | reverse complement strand
AGTATCTTCTTCTGCCAACATGTTCTGTTCTTTTAGACAATTTATTGCCTCTGTGCTTTCCTAATGCTAAGCTTTTTGATAGTGTTTCGCATTCTGGTGTCTTAACTCTTGGTTTCTCAAAAACCGTTTCTCTTTATTGGTTTCACATGAAAGAAGCTGTTACCTCGTGGGTAGCCCCAAGATGGAGCAGAGTCCTGCAAAAGATTTGCAGCTGAGACTCATGGAGGGAGAAGCCCACACTAAGCAGTTACACCCAGCTTTTCATGAGAGACTGCACCCCATGTAATGACCCATGAGAGAGCAGAGGAACTTCCCCACAGAACACAGGGGAAGGACTTAGAGTTCTGATTCTCCTGTGACCATGGTGATGACTATGGTGAAGCAAGCTGTCCCCTTTGCAGCCCACAGCAAAGCCCCCTGAGACAGCACATTTGGAAGAACTGCTGCTTAAGTCTTGGACTTACATCTGTGAATGGCTGATGCAACAACAAACCCTTCATTCCCTGTCCCCCGCACCAGAACAGACAGAGGGGTGGTGGTGGAAAGGTGTTTCAAAACTGTTTTTAGTTCTTATTTTTAGTTCTTAATTTGTTAGTAATAAATTTAAAAATTATTCTAAATTCTGCTTTACCTGTGGTATTAATCAAGGCTCCTTTTTGTTTGTTATCTTCAGTTGTAAGTTCCTAGCTGGTTTTTTTTTTTGTTTTTTTTCTCTTCCTTCTGGGAAGGCAAAAAGGCGGGGGGGGGGGTGTGGAGAAAGACCGTGAAGCAGTTTTGCGGGACACCAGGTGTTTAGCCAGGGCTCAAACCACCCCAGTCAGGGAGAAAATTGTTATGAAATATGACTCTATAAGATATTTCTTCTCTTGAGAGAATCACAGATTTTCTGAAGCCTTTCTATATCTTTATGTAGACTGCAAGAGCTATAAAAAAAATTAGAATAATATAGAGAAATATACAGGAATCAGGAATTTCACTCATTCCTTGTGAAATCTCCAGACTTGAGAGTGATATCCCATCATCACTGCTTCTTCCTCATCAGCTGAGGTATGTTTTGCATGGGACAAAGTGAAAGGTATTTCCACCCTAAAGTCTTACCTGGCCTAATGAAGGTATTTTTATGGGTGAGATTGGTTCCTCAAGTCTTCAAAATAAGATATATACTGCCTTCTCAAATATCCAGTATACTAATGTTTGTTGCTCACATTTTTTCAGTATGGCATAGATTTTTTTTCCGTTCCTTATTCTGTTCATTGTCCTGAAAATCCTTATGTTTCCTTTTTATTATCCTCCTTGAAACAATCTCCCTTTATTTCACCATATAATGATTTCTTCCCTGGGTTACTAACACGTTCTTTGTAGATTCCTAAGATGACAATGACAAGCTTCTGCAAAGCATATTTGAGATACTTCCATTTTTCACTCCTATTTTCACACTCTCATTAGAGGGTGATGCGCAAAGTTGTGCCACTGCTGTATTCATTTATTTATTTGCCAAACCTATCATTTTTGGGTTTGTTATGCAGTAGTCACATCTTCACTAACAATTTTCCAACTGAAATGAGAAAGTTAAACATGTTAAAGAATGGATTCATTATAAGGGAATGCAAAAAGCAAGACACAAAAACAAAACTAAAAGAAAACCCCAGTGGTCTCTGAGAGAATAACAAACTACACCATCTGGAAAATGTCCAGTTATTGGCTGTCAGAAGAAGGACTGGTGATTATCTCCATAAATTCACAAAAAAAAAAATTATATTGATGGATATATGTTATTACACAGTATAATGGCTAGACAGTGTCCTAGAACAGCATAATAGATGTGTAGGATATGTTCAGACAGCTTTCAGTGGTGGAGCTTTCCTCCAGTGAGCAAATAAAATTCGTATAAATTAGGCAAAGAACTTCAGTCCAGGATCATTTTGTCCTTTTTTTGAGTAGCAAGCATGAAGTATGTTTTCTAATGAAGTGAAAACTGATGCTAGAAGGAAAGGGGCACCATTGACATCCATAAAAGTACTTCAGGACAGTTAAAATGTCTCAGCTCTTAAAGTTAGAAATAAATGATGATGTAATTTTCTTGTCTGAAAGAAAAAAAAAAGATATTCTATTTAATACATGATTCCCAAAATCCACAAGCAAATCTGGATTTTGTCAAATCTGGATTCGATTTTATGAATAACAGATTACTTTTTTTTTTTTTTACCTTACTATAACACTGTTTGCAAGACTGTATTCATACTTCATTTTCCAGCATACTAAACTGAGAAGACCTAGGTAAGTCAGACTATTAAATTTGTACAGATGCACTGTCTCCTGTTTACATAACTGTTGAAAATGAATAGGCAGAACAGATATTTTTATTTTCAGTTTACAAAGGTTAGACTACATCAGGCCAGTCCTTAAGGGCTGATAATCAAATGGACTTAATGGTCCTCAAGAGAATTCTATGTTATATAGATTCTCAGTATTTCAAAAAAAAAAAAAAGATCCTCTTGTTTGCTGATCTTTACATGTCTTAAATCTATAACCTAGTTCAAACTCATATTGACCTCCTTCATGTTCTGGTACACAGCTGTTACAACTAAAGAAATTAAAAGGAAATGAAGATATGAAAAATAGAAGATATGAAAGATTTGGAAAACATATGACAAGGGGTAAAGATTTTAAAATGGGAGAGAGTAGGTTTAAATTAGATATTCGGAAGACATTCTTTATTGTGAGGCTGTTGAGACACTGCTACAGGATGCCCGTGGAAGCTGTGGATGCCACACCCCTGGAAGCGTTCAAGGTCAGGCTGGATGGTGTCCTGGATAACCAAGTCTGGTGGAAGGTTTTCCTTCTCATGGCAGGGGTCTTTGAACTGGATGGTCTTTAAGGTCCCTTTCAAACCAAACTATTCTATGCTCCTATGACTCTATGGAAAGGTTTCTGAGGAAAATAAAATAAGTCTTATTTCAGCACTTTGAGAAGAGCTTACAGATGGAATTGCAGAAAATCATTCATTTAAATACTTATGTCAATAGAAGTGTTTTTTTTCAGCCACCAAAAACCTTCTTACTTACAACAGGTGATAATAAGCAAGAAAAATACAGTGCTCTCTGCTTAATATACCAAGGAATATAGCAGTGAATAAACTTGGCCTTCACAAAACTTTAAGTAGATAAACTGTTTTTACTTGCATCTACTTTTAAGAAAAATGGTGCTCATAAATCCTTGTAGAATACTGAATACTCAAAATTGCACTGAAAATATTAAACACTTGATGTTAGATGATGTAAGACACAGGGATAATATGATAAATTATATCTCTGCCACATTAAGAAAAACAGTTTATTACAACGATGCTTTATCTTTATTGATGCTCATCATTGAAATAACTAAATCCTGTGCTACTATTTGAAGTGCATTTAAGGAAGACCTACCAGTTAAAGTTTTTTCCACTTTTGCTGGTTATCTTTTACTTTGATTTCCCCCTTTGTTATTGTGACAACACAAGCATTTGACCTAATTTACAGGCAAGACACCTGCCTGAAAAGAACTTTGAAAAAGAACTCTCTTGGGCAAATTGACGTACCTACTTAATTTAACATCAAGCTGCTAAGAGCTTTGTGAAATGCTATGTAAATGCAGGAAAGAATTGGGAGAGGGAATTCAATCTTTGGTAGCAGTGTTACCTTTCATATATGGTAAATTGATACACCCTTTCCAAGACAAACATGGTTTACCTTTTTTGGTTTACCAAAAATTCTTTTCACCTATTGTCAAACTCACAGCTAGACCTTTGTGTGGCAGCTGAATGGTATCCATCTCAGTGAGTTTTGTAGGAGCTGTGTTGATTTAAATAAAATTCACAGATTAGAAAGATTCAGAGAGTGCAATTATTTTCTTATTTTATACCTGAAAACTGTTTGGTTTGTTTTGTTTCGTGGTGGCACTTTGTTTGTCAGTTTGTTTTGGGGTTTTTGGGGTTTTGGGGGGATTTTGTTAGTCAAAGTATCCTCTGTCCAATGGTTATCCAGACTCTCTACTGTAATATCCCTAGACAAACTCTCACACTTTGTCAAATAAAATAAATCAGTAAGAAAACAGAGATGATTTTGATACTTAATTTAATATACAGCAAATTTTCAGCTCTTCAATTCTTTGCCATACTGTAAAAATTTTTGTTTAAAGTCTCAAACATTCTACATTAAATCTGTAGGGATTCTATAAGGACTATGCCTGTATGTATAATGTATAAAGCATTAAAAATTTCTACCTAAACTTTTAGATTTCAAGCATGTACTTATAAGAATGATTTTAACATACTGTAATTTGCCTTTCATTTAGAACTACAAATTGAACCTGTTGTACTGCTGTTCTGTATCTGACCATGACCTTCTGTGGGCCTCTATTGGTTTTGATGGGTTACCATGGAAACTGGTGAGCAAGAAAGAGACAGAGCACAGTTTTGTATGCTTAACCGCCTAGAGTTACATCCTCTTCTGTGTTTCTAAGAAAGAAATCAGTGACTGAATCTTAACTTTAGAGTCATAGTACAACATATATTTTTGACAAGGTTGAAGTTATTAATGATTTATGCTGGATTTGCATTAAAGGCTTCTGTTTATACTAAGACCGTGAATGTCACTGATAATGGGAGTTCAAGCTGTCTGAAATTTTTGTCAACCTACCTCATGCACAAATGGGGCATGAGAGTGAAAAATGAACCTATGAAATTGTGTTGCATGACAAGACATCAGAAAACTGCCAGTTCTGAAAAGAACAAAAAGTTAATGTCCTTGTTGAAATGCTCTCAGTTTACAGTGACATTTTCCCAGAAAAAAATGTAGATTAAAATTAAAATAGTGAGGAAAAAGTTTGTATAAGGTCCAAATTTACAAGGCTCTACAACATGTATGTGTGTGAACAAAAAACACAACTGTGCTGAACAAGAATCTTGTTGATTTTAAATACAGCTTGGAAATAAAAAAAATTAAGGGGTTCTTTTAGTATTTCAGACTAACAAGTATTTAAAACTGTACACACCCTCCTCCCCCTCCCCCCAACCACGCCAAATTGACAGTTTTTACAAATTAAAAATTAGGAGAAGTTTGGTATTATTGCACATTACCTGTTATTACTTGCTTTAGATAAATTTGGGAATAATTTACAAAGAATGCCACATGGGGAATATAAAATGCTTAAAAAGGTGAATCCTCTAACCATTGTACTATATATCCTATATATTTACACAATATAATTTGAATAGATGATCTGCCTTTGTCTTGAACTGACTGTTACATATTTATTGAGAAAAAAACAAGCTACTTTATGTCGCAATTCTATACACTTGCTGAGACTTATTGGACCTTTAGGTCAACTGACTGTGCAAGAAAGAGATTATATCCATTCACTATAAACATTCCAAACATATCTACAAGTACATCTTTTTTTCATTCCCCACCTACAAATAAGTAAAAAATCAATTATTTTGTTAAAATAATGAAATGAAAACCAAATAAAAGAGCTTTGACTGATTTGTTGTCCTATCTAAATTTAACATAATATCATGTGATTAGAAATAATCACATACTAACTGAAGGTTCAGGTACTCTCTCTTCTGCTATAGGACTAATCCTCTGCTGAAGATCCATGAAAAATTGCAGTATTGAGGTGCTATAAGGAGTGACTTCCCTACAAGCATAAGTATATGTATGGTTGTGATCTCTGGAGTGAAAACAAGTGCCAGAAAAGGGCATTTAAATCCTTCATATGTGCAAATTCAACAGAGGAGATGATTTTGTTTCACTTTGGCTTCCATGTTCTACTTGGTTGCTGTGGCACTGGGAATTCAGTCATTTGACTCATATGGAGAGAAAGAGAGTGAAACTGTAGTGGCAAACAATATAGAAGGTATAGAAGGAGCTTACACATATATACATATATATATATATATTTTATGGAACTGTTACACTTTCATAACATTCATTATTTGATCTGACAACAGAAACATTTAAGGTACATGCCACTGTCTTGAGAACCCTGTCCCTTTCATATATACAACACACATGGGAAAGGAATCTATCTTATAAAGTAAATGTTTAAAATTCAGTCCTTATAAATCCTTTTACTTTCATTTGTTTCCTATATTATGTATGACTCTTGCAGATTCTTTTCTGACATCTGAAACACTCAGTCTTGTTTTGGGACTGAAACCTCAGAAGAAATTCTTAATTCCTTCAGAAAGTAAAGCATGAAGAAACAGGAACTGAAATTATCTGTGCAAAATATCTAGGTCTTACTAGGTGCATGTATATGTGCTTATGATTTACAGGTTTACAGACTGGAGATCTGCAATATCGTTAAGTTTTACAGTTCTTAATCAAGCCTTGAGTGAGGGAACATCACCAAGTCAAAGCAGCTCTGACTCCATTAAGATCATCGCTACAGCTTTCCCTGTCTTTTACAGTCAGGACTGTTTTTATGTAAGTAGAAAAACACATCTTCAAAGTGTTTATCAGAGATAACTTGTCAGTCAATTATATGCAATATTTAATTACTTTTAAATTATCATGCTAGTAGGGTAAATTTAAATATTCATGCTGAGAGGGTAATATTTACAATGAAACAAAAAGGAAAGTTAAGAAATTATTTACCTCAGTTACAATTCAGCAGGGGAAAGTATGCTAGACTAAGTATGAACAAGTTCCAGTGCAGCAGAAGATAAACTAAGACACTAAAGAAATATCCTATGAAAAAAGTTAATTGATTGCTTTGGCACATGTTAAAGAGACAAGACTCTTGAAGTTATATTTAGTTAGAAAAGTAGTTTATATATTCCTATTAGTCATATGTATTATCTATCAATGCTTTCACATAGGGAACATACATCAGTAAGAAACATTTTAATTTAAAATGATGCAAAGTGGTACCAATGTAAACAGAGAAGGTGAAAAAAATGATTAAGCTATTGAAAACTGTCCAAGTACTAAATTTTATGATGACAAAGTATATAAAAAATCATTATGCAATGATGGCAGTTGTGCAAGATAGAATCTAGCGCCTGATACCATTGCTGTTATCATCTTCAGCTTTCATGCAAAGATAAAAATCTTACAATTCTGAGTTATTCAGCTAAATTACCTTGATATTCAAGCATTTTTCAGGGAACTTTTTTCCCCTCCATTTGTAAAGCAAATAATTTTTCCCAATTCATATGACTCACTCTAACATCACCGAGCTGATGTCAATTTCTATTACCAAGGAAGAGTACAGAAGCATTCAGTGACTTTTGAAATTATAAAAGGGCTGTACTGCCTTCCCCATACTGATCAGGAGACAATACTCTTATGATTAGATGGTATTGCTTGTAGAAATTTCTTGCAGTTTTAGTGTTCTGAAGCACTTAAATGAAATATTCCTAAGTAAAAATAATACTTTGAAGAAAAGAATCTTATCAATCCATAAAATTCATGCTGGAAATAACTAGCATGTTACATCACATAAGTTCTTTTTACACTATCTTGAAAAAGAGTTGAAGATTTTCAGAGTTGCAGTGAAAGAAAGTTTCATACAAAGGAATCATCTTTCTCATGCCATTTAATTTTCTGTCAGATGGCTAAAGAAGTTATTCCATTTTTTGATAAAGATATTATGGTACCATGTACACTAAGGATCTCTTGCATCTTTGGTAATACCATAACAATCATTATAAGTTGCAATATGAGTATTTCAAACTTGCAGCTTCCTGGGAGTGACAGTAAAATGTCAGATTAGGCAATTTGATCATAAAAGAGTTCAAATTTAGATAGTTTCAAGTGCAATGATTGAAATAGACTGCAATATGAAATGTAAATATTTAGAGAATGAAGAAGCTTTTGTTTATTATTTAGTTTACATTTGTTCCATACAGAGTGTATTATCATTAATTGCACCTGCAGTAAAGGGTGCACTGTAGACAGTTAAATAAATCAGAAAAAATGTGAAAAAACTACCTAAAATATTTTTAATAATTAATTAATTTATGAAGAGAGTAATTTTATGAAGAGAGGAGAGAGACGAGGTGAGGCGAGGCAAGGTGAGGAGCTCAGGGGTCTTATAACTTTATATAAATACCTGAAAGGAGTGTACAAAGAAGACAGTCAAGCTCTTTTCAGTTGTTCCCATCAACAAGAACAGAGGTAATGAAGTTCAATCTGAACGTCAGGGAACACCTTTTTTTGCTGTGAGGATAGCTAAGCACTGGCATAGGTTGCCTAGAGTTGTTGTGGAATGTCTGTCCTTGGAGATATATTAAAAAAACTGTTGCCCTTGTAAGGCATCTGTAAGCCTTCTATGGTTTAAAGACTACTGATAGGCTGAGAAGAAACGTCCTCGATTGTGTCAGGAAAGGTTCAGACTGGATATTAGGAAAAAGTTCATGATTGAATGAATTGTCAAGCATTGACACAGCCTGCCCAGGGAAATGGTTGAATCAACAAACAGCTCATCCCTGGAGCTATATAAAAGACATGTAGGTGAGATACTTGGGGACATGGTTTGGTGGTGGACTTACCAGTATCAGGCTAAAGATGGGACTCAATCATCCTAGGGATTTTTCCAACCTAAAGTATTCTATGATTCTACTCTGTGATCCTACTTTCACTGATGATATCTTGGTAGTTCTGCAATATTGCTCTTGTTGGTTGGACTAGTGGAATTCTTATGAAACACAAATAAAATAAAAATTAACTGACTTTAAAGAAAAAGATTTTGATACAGAATTGTAAAGAGAAAACCGAAAAAAAACCCCAATATTTGACTACTGATTTCAATGACATCAGAATTTTATCCATGCAATTAAAAAGATTAAAAAAAAAAAAAATCTTTCCTACATTGTCTGGGAGTTTTGAGAATAAAATCTCCTTCAAAAAAAAAGAACAAAAAGGTTTAGTTTTGTTTTTGTTTTATTTTGTTTTGTTTGTTTGTTTGTTTTAATTAAGGGTTCACTTTTTACTTCTCTCATGAAAACAGGTATCTGCAACATGATGACATCCTTGGCAGTGGATAAAACCTGACTATTGCATATTATTTCAGAAGAGTATTAGAGTTATTTAAAAGTGTATTCTTACTGTTATCTTTGAGTGCATTTTCTTAATACAGATTGATTTTCTAATGTAAATGTGCAAGAATGATTTCAAACATGAAACAAACATGGAAAATGCATGAATTATCTCAGATATTCTAATGACTTACAAAATACACTGTGTACTTCAAAGTCACAGTGTATAAAAAGCATAAAGGTTACATTTAAAACTGATGTTAAACACTGGATTCAGAGTTTACATTTAAAACTGTTGTTAAACACTGGGTTCAGATGAGTATACTTTTTTTAAGGTTGAGTGATCAGACTTTTTTGTCCTTGTCAATTTTTCCTTTTTTTCCTTTGCAAAATTTAAGTTTCTGCAGCAATACCCTGTCTTTTCTCACAGAGCCCATATGTTCCTTCTTAGTGATGGGACATATTTAGCAGTTATTTGACAATTTCAGGTGAAATTTAGATTTATTACACTCTTCCATAAGATGTGTTAGCCTAAGGGCAACCAAAGGGAACAAGGAAGTCTTTACCTGCATTGCAAGTATACGGTTTGCCAACACCACAGCAACAGAATTCTAAAATACTCCAGGAAAAGATCACATACGCTTATTTATGCATGTTTATGGTTCCTGACATACAAATGTAAGGAAATTATGCTCAAAAAAAGCCCACAGTGATAAACAACTTTTGCAAGTATGAAAGAAGAAGTCTGAACACAACTGTGACAATTGCTTCTTCACAGCTACAGTGGATATTTGCAATGTGACATCTTTTCTTTCTTTTTTTTTTCTTTCCTCCCCCCTTTCCCCCCCTCCCACATTATTCACTTGAATCCAGTACATTTGAATAGAAATTTGTCCAACCAAACATTTTTGCCATTTACCTAATGTCTGGTCTCAGAGCAGAACTGATGAGTCCTACCTCTTTCCTGTAGGATGATTCATATTATACAAAATCATGCTCTCATCTGATAAAAATCAGGAGCGTAATTCATAGCTTAAGCCAAAGTCTTGAGTTTTGACTCCTAATCAGAAATGCTTATAAATCCCTAGTATTTTTAACACACATTTAAAAATTGCTTTAAAATAAAAGGTTGTGGTATAAATCTTATCCAAGCCTCCCATAAAATTTTGTAATGGTGAATGGTGATAGAATTTCTTTCTTAACAGTAATATACACTATTGTTGCTTAAAAGAAATATTACTAGGTTGCATTTTCTTCTATATGTTCACCTACTAATCCTAAGAAAAGAACATTTTGAATAAATGTCCCAATATATCTAATTCAACATCTTATTTTGAAAAAAAATAAAAATTATAAAAATCAGCAATGCAGTGTTCAGCCAGGTGTGATAGGGTTATTCAACTTCTTGAAAAATACAGAACAAAGTTCTTCCAGTACTGGCAAAAGCTAAGAAAGAACTAAAATATATTTATAGTGGAGAAAGAAAAAGACGGGTGGTGTTTTTTTCCTTTGGTTGATTTTGTTTTCTTTTCAAATAGTGATTAGACTGGAAAATTAGCCACTTTGGGATTTCTCAGCCAGTGGTAACAGATGGCTAAGTTAGTGATGAACAACTGAGGGGGCTGGAGAGTTAGTTGATTAGGGAGACTGACTAAAAGCATGTATCCTCAAGCTGGCAGAATGCCTAGTGAAAGCAGTGACCCATCACTTAGAGTAAGTCTTTGAAATATTAAGTGGCCGTGTATATTCAGAATGGAGGGGGACAGGACAAAAGGGGAGGGGAGCTTGCACAGCTAACTTTTTTCCCCTAAAGTTTTCAGGTAGTAACAACTTCTCAATTTTTGCTTGTGTTTCTTTGTGGTGTAGCTTCTTTTCCTATTCCTGTCTTTTTGAAGTTGACTATAGTACTCAAAAAGGAATTTTATTTCATTAGTCATAGCTTTCAGGAAAATAACCAAATAACCCCTTCTCCTTTGAAAAAACCTTGCTTTTCTGTGGTTCTATTATAAGCTTACTTCAATCATTTGAAATGTAGAAGAGAGGCATTGTTGGTTTTCATTATTAATTTTTGTTCAGCATTTGAAAAAAAAATGTTTGTCTGTGCAAAACATCTTCAATTTTAAGTTAAAGTTCTAGAAGAAGATAAAGGATGTTAATATTCCATTGTAGACTAAATGCAGTCTGTGACCACAGGACTTCAAAATATGAACTATATTGTTCTTTCTCTTTCATCATTACTCATATTTGCTGCTTTCTATAGCCATTTATTTCCCTTTCCACAAAAAAAATTAATTCATAGAAAGGTGGTAGAAATTAGTATTTTGATAATAAGAATATTTGTAATTCTAGAGGGAAATGTGGCCAAACCTTTGACTAATGAAAATTTTCATTATCCATTTTCCATCACCTATCACTTACTACCACATAGGCAAAACAACTTCTCTTCCAATGACATTCTAACTTGTTCATAGTATTAAAAACATAATGAAAGCTATTAGAACTAAAGAAAAAGAAATACAATCTTAGAAAATGCTTTCAATGTTTTCTTTTTAATTATTTTTTTTCCCCACACCACTATGCAGATAATTAGATACAGAACTTTTCCTCTTAAAATATGTCTGTGTGTCATAAGGTTGTTTCCTGCCTATACAGAATAACATCTCAGCTACTGAAATCAACAGACATATTTTGCCTAGCATTTGTCCAAAATACTGTCTTTTCATAACAGCTAACTAACCTAAACAAAATATCACTCTAATATAGCTATATTTCTCTGTTATTTGAGTTGACTAGTAATTTCAGTGTAAAGGTACCTCTAATGCATGCACAGGTGTTCACACATGCACTGCCTGTTCCTGGTTCAAACTCACTAGCTTTCCAAAGCAAAGAGGTAATTACCTCCTGTGATCAATATAATTGTTTTATATTGAGCACAGGTAAAACAGACTTTCTGTGAGTTCAATATTATCTCCTTTGATCACAGTTTGTTGCATAGAGCAGTGTGGTGGCACCTCATAGTTAGCTAGTCAACCCACCACAATCAGTTACAATAACATTGATTTCAGGATATTTTCCAGTGGAATGATCACAAAAGACCATCTTTAAATTAGTCTTTCAGTATTGGCTACTTTCATAATACAAGCAAAAATAAATATTTCCAGCAAGAAAAATTCTAAGAAGATGCATCAGGCACAAACTGGCAGGCTTTGGGTGTCAGGGGCCTCCCAGGGTGCCCTGTGTGGGAGCTGGGCATGACCAGTACTGTGCTGGACACATCTGGCTCCAGCTAGAGCTGACACTGGTGCAAACAGTGCATCCCAAAACTGCAGCAGCTGGGAGAGGTTGCAACACCTCTGCTCAGAGAGCAATAGGAGCAACAAGGGAGATTCAGGAAAAACACACAGGGAGAAATGAAGAGAAAGGGAGCAAGAAGATATATGGTGGAAACATGGAGGAAACGCAAGGCATAGTGAGGAGTCACCCATGGAAAGGGACACACATGGAGACAAGTGAAGAAAGATTTTGTTGAGGACATGGATGAAGGTTCTTGGAAGGAGGTACTGTTTCTGAGGGACTGCCACCATGGGGGATCCAAGTCTGGTGGGGAACCGCAACCTATGAACAACTTTTGGTGGGGCAGACAGAAATGAAAAAGAACCCATGGAAAACAAAGGAAAATGTATGTGAAACAAAGACTGACAGAAAGAATCTGTTATGTACTGTTGTAAACTTCCCACACTCCTGTTACATTGCTGAAGGAATTGGTTTGCCTAAATGTAATGCAAAGTGAAAGTAAGGGAAACTGAAACTGGGAATTGAGGAGAAGAGCTGTTTGATTTAAGTTTAACCTGGAAAAGGGAGGGGAAAGGGAGAGGAGATACTTCACTGTTTGTTTAATTATGTTTGTTTTCTTTTTTCCCTTATACTATATATATATTCCTCTATATTTATCTATCTATCTGGGATGTCCAACCATGTTCTGAGGTGCATTAAAGTACAGCATCACCAGCCAGTCAAAGGAGGTGATATCCCACTCTGCTCTGCACTGAGCTGGCCTCACCTTGAATGTTGTATGCAGTATTGGACATATTAATATAAAAAAGACATTAAGCTATTAGAGATCATTCAAGGAAGGGCAATGAGGACTGTGAAGGATCTGGGCCTTAGGAGGAGTAGCTGAGGTCACTTGGTATGTTCAGCCTGGAGAAAAGGAGACTGGGGGGAGACCTCATTGCAGCCTTCAACATTCCCATGAGGGGAAGCAGAGGGGCAGGTACTGAACTCTTCACTCTTGTGACCAGTGACAGGACACGAGGAAATGACGTGAAGCTGAGTCGGTGGAGATTTGAGTTGTATGTTAGGATAGCAGGAAATGGGTTTTCATCCAGAGAGTGATATAGTACTAGATCAGCCCCCCAGGCAAGTGGTCACAGCACCAAGCCTGTCTGAGTTCAGGCAGCATTCAGACAACGCTCTCAGGGATATGGTCTGATTCTTGGGGTGTCCTGTGTAGGGCCAGGAGTTGAACTCTCTGATCATGATGAGGCCCTTCCAACTCAGCATGTTCTGTGACTGTATAATAAATTAGTGATTAGAAGTTTGTCTTAATCAGTAATAAATTAAGTGTTCTTGAATCAAGACTGTTTTGCCTGCAACAAAGTGAAATCAATACACAGTCAGTAATTTCTAAAAGAATCTGCAATATATGAATGAGGATCAAAGTTAAACAACAAAAGGAAATTAACAGAACATAAGACATTAGAAGGAATGCAGTTCAAGGCTGCTTAACAGGAACAACAACAAAAAGACATCTAGTCTTTAGCTCATTCCTTCATGGCTTCTGTGTGTCCTTGAATGTTCTGCCATAAAGCATATATGGGATTGAATTTGAATTTACATAGCAAAAAGTCAGTATTTATTTTCCATATAGATTTACAATATATTTGCTGTTCGGTATACAGTTGTTTCTTGGCTTCTGCAGACCTAATGTCTAATGCATCTGTAGCTCTTGTGATGTAGAAAGAGAAGAATCAAGCAGTGTATTTGGAGAGATATTTAAAAAAAAAAAAAAAAAAAAAGAGTTCATGGTATTACAGACAGTTGCAGCAGTAAATTATGCCAGATTTTCAGCAATTATAACAAGTACTTAAACTTTTCAAGCAAATCATTCAAATTAATTTGCTTTCCTATAATTATTCATCTTCCTGGTTTAGGCACCATTAAGTAATCTTCTATGACTTTCTGCTTTTGAGTAGTGAACCTGAAAGAATTCGCTATGGTTCAGGAAATTCACTAGAGGCTTGATAATGTTATAATACAGTTGAATCGGGTGTCTTTCCCTTAGGCATACACTTAATGAAGAAATTACACCTTTTTGGATTGATTAGTGAGAATATTAATGACTACTGGGTTCCTGACAAAAAAAGTGACATGTCTGTCATACAGAAAATTAATGCTTACATTCCATATGTTTTTGTTTCCAACTGCTCTTCCTCAGATTACAGCAGATCTGTCTTTCAGTGAAAAATATAGGTCATCTACTAACAAAGAGGAAGTATGATTTATTATTACCCATAATACACTGCTTATTATTAACACTGCAAAATAATGTGTCACAGAAACCAAAGTTTGTTTTGATCATTTGACTTCTAAATTACGTAGAACATTACTTATGTGTATTCAGATATGCAGATAATAGCATAAAATTAATTAAATCAATCGATTCAAAGGCTATTGGAAGCAGTAAATATGTTATTGGAAGCAAAGATTATTTGATTTGGAAATATTATTTGATTCACCCTAATGACCAAAATTGTGACATTTAGTCTACAAGGTATTTTGCGTTGTTTTTGTATTTGAAAAAGAATGTTCAATGAAGAAAATAATCTTTCAGTAGGAATTCAAGCCAAATAAAAGTTTGGGCTCCCAATGCCAAGAAAAGTGGTACTATCCTTGACTATGTAGATGAGTAAACATGTGTATGTTTATATATGTGTGTTGTGTGTATGTAAAGTTTTCTCAATTATACTGTTTTTTCTTTTGTTTCACATTCTTTGTCAATATTCTATTGTAAAAAATACCTGACAATAGAAGAATTTTGACATTCGGATTAATTTGGATTTGACATTGATTACCCCACATTACTTTCCTGAAGTAACTATTGATAATGGTTCTCAGTATTACAAAACAAAATAAAGAGTACTTAATGTCTTAAAAAAACCCAAAACAACAAGTTAAAATGAATTTTTTTTTCACATGAGCAGAATTTTTTTATCTTTTACTTTATGTTCATTGAGGAAAATACTAATAAATTAAACACTATATTCAATATCTTTCTGGAAGCCATCTTTAGAGAAATCAATGATTACCCTAACATTTAACACAGCAAGAGTAATATCTAAGTTTGATTCTTTGTATTGGTGACTACAAATCTACCTTTATGTGAAAAGTGATATTCTTGTATTCTTGTCTTTTTTTTAGAGGGAGATACCTGCAATGCAATTGGAATATTCACCTGTCCAATGACAAAATCTGTACTTTAGACCAGGTAGGCAGAGAAATAGATAGTTCTGTAACAGAAATACATATAGCAGAAAACATAAAAAAACCCACCCTGATGTCTCAGCATTCAGACCTACAGCATTAATTGTAATTTTAATATTACAATTAATTTAATTTAATAAAACATATTTGGGAAATTCTAATGGACCTTTAAGACTTGCATATGAAATATAATTTTGTCTTGGACAACTATGAATAATTCTGTCAAATCCTGGTTTTCAACATTCATGGAATTTTAGAGTGGATTTCTTCCCAAAAACTCATGTAAATCTTGGTTTCCTACAGCAGCATCAAGAGCATTTGAAAGGAATTTTATATGCAAATAATCTCATACCACAATGCATATACAAGTTATTTTGTCAAATGGCAAGTTAATAGTTTCAAAATTATTTCTTAGAATTAATAGTAAAACACTAACTTTTCAAGGAGGAATTGTAGATTCAGAGTTTCTGCAGTGGCTTTGGCATTGTTCATTCTGCGACAATAAAGGAAGATGTCTTTCTATTAACACATCACTGATATTGCCAAAATATATATGAACGTGTACAATCTGCCTGCATGAACATGAATAATGTGAATGAGGTTAAGAGTTTATCCACTGGTTGTAAATCCAAAGCATATCAGTTACTTGCACAAAAACAAGATAAGACTTTGCAAGGTGTATTGAGTGACCTAAGTAGGCAAAAGATGTATATATTTGCTTAAGAGTTTTCTTTTTATTGAAAACACAATTGCTATCAGGAATCATATCAGCAAATCATATACAGTAAAACAAGTCACACATAATAAAGCAAAATAATTTTCATTAGCAGTGAAAAAAAAAATCAAGAGAAAAAGGAATTTGTATTCTAGTTCTGTGTCATTGTACTGTCTGTCTTCCTGTTTAGTGTTCTGAAATCCCCACTGAAGGTCAGTTTAACAGCTTAGAGACTTAGTATTTTATCTTTCTGGAAGATCTTTCCTCCTTTGAAAGGGTGAAATTAATTTTTAAGACTAGAAAAAAATTTATAATTTATGTTAATATAACACAAATTAAGTCTTTTCTTCAATGTAAGAATAAAATTTTAGTGGTTTGTAAAAGTTTGAGATGCCAATTGAGTCACTATTTATTCTAAAAAATTATTGTATTCAACTCTACAAGTCTATTAGCTGTTCTCACAGCTGAAAAAATCATAAAGACTACAGAATCATAAAAAAAAGCCAAAAAATGTTCTCCATTGAAAACACATTAAGAATATGACCTTGATTTGGATTCCCTTTGCTGTTAATGAGTAACACTAATGCTCAATAAAGGCAATTCTGCTTCACCTAAATGTAAAGACCAAAGGGGACTACTTCAGTGCACAGGTAGTGAGTGTCCTTGGAGGATGAGATGAAGGATCATGTTTCCATAATTTAATAACCAAAATAATGCTAATCCCAATTAAACATCTGTTCACAGTAGAAATCAGGCAATTTATAACACAGCAATTTTCAGTTCCTACTTCCCTCTACTCACTGACAGAGAACTGGGTACTTTCATTTTTGGACTTTAAGCCCATCTGGTGTGGATGTTGGAAATTTAGCTGACATTTTAATGTCATCCAATTTCATTATATTGGACAGTACAGGTAGCTAAAATGGTATATCTGAAGTAATGCAAATGATACTGCATCTCATATGTGATCCCAGCAATGCAATGTTTCTTGGGAGTCCGTAGGAAGACATTTTATTCCAGTTCTACAATCCTCACCAGTTAGGCACATTTTCATGCTTGAAGTAGGGGTTCAAGAGTGTTTTTGAAAACGTCATTACTCTTGATTGAAAAAAAGAAACAGCCAGAAAATCTATCATTTCCCTTTGCTCTTCAGGGTTTTTTTGGAGGGCACTTAGAGGATTGTAACTTCACCCAAGGAATCTTCACATATGGCATCTCTGTGGATGACTCTTCATATAGTTCACGTGACTTTGTTGCACTGGTTTTCTAATTCTGGATCAGCCTGCCCATCAATGATAGGTCTGCACCTATTGACTCTATGATAAGTCATTCTTATTATTTAAATGTTCTCATTGTTGCAAATTTAAATGTGTCCAAATGCAGTTTCAAGCATTTGCTTAGACTATGTTTTTCTCTCTTAGAGAGCACATTTCTCATGCAGTCTATTCAAGATGACTCCAAGGTTTTTTGAACTTTACTGAGTTTCTTCCAAATCCATCATAAAAACAGCAACAAAAAATGCTTAAATGACAGAAAACTTTCTTGATAGTTCTTCATTGTATGCACACCAGTATGTCAATACGCATATAAGTGCAGACAGAAATAATTTTGCCAGCCTTAAAAATGTACCTGCTTCTTGAGCAAAGAAATTACTAAAACTAATAGCTTCTGGGAACAATCAAAGTCAGAAATAAAGAAGTTGTTGAACTTCTCTGTAGCTAACAAAGCTAAATATGAAAAGAAAATGTATGTCATTCCCCTTTACTCTTCTCAGACATAGGGACAATGCCCCTACCCTAGCTTAGAAGAAAGGGAAATGTAAGTACTAAAGACTTCAGAAACAAGAGAATGTATTCTTTTTTAATGTCTTCAGCTAAAAAAGTGATCCCAGAGAAAAAAGGGCATTACCTACATTTTCTGCAATGCTCTGTGTAATTAAGGACAACGCTTTACAAAGAACATGTGCCATTTAAAGCGTACACAGCATTTTTATTGTTACTATTTAATTTCTTGGAGCTAAGGTTATCCAATTAGATAAAAAATAACCATTATGAGTACAAGAAATAATTTATTGCACTGAGAATAAAACACATACACAAGCAAATATCAGTGCAACAGGCAGGAAGAGCACTATTGTCTGACAGGTGAGAACAGCATGTTTAGTGTTTAATTTCTATCATAGGATGATAGAATGGTTGAGGTTGGAGGTGATCTCTGGAGGTTGTCTAGTTCAACACCCTCTTCTCAAGCAGGCCCACTAGAGCCAGCTGACCAGGATCATGTCCAAACATCTTCTGGATATTTCCATGGATGGAGACTCCATAATCTCTATGGACAACCTGTCCCTTTGTTCAGTTTCTTGACTTGTTATTCTTTATTACATACATATGAGCATACTTTTTAAAAAGTATATTTTTGTCTGGAGTATGTGCTTTCCTTTGGGTAAAGGTAAAAAGATGAAATTAGATAAAGGGAATCATATAAAATTAAGTTCAATATAATAATCAGGAAAATAAGAGTTTAATTTGTTCTCTTTGTTCTGTTTGTTGTTGTTTGTGGGGTTTTTTTGTTTGTTTTTTGTTTTTCCCTGTTAATATCCATTCTGAAAGTGGTATTTCTTTTTCCTACTGTCCAGATTATGAAATCTCTTTAAGAATAAAAATAAATGAATGCATGTACCTATATATATGCATTTTAATAGAGAGAAAAATAAACCAATTAAGCTTACTGGTTTCACTTCAGTGCCTTAAAAGTACTGCAAAATTCTTTAAACACTTAAGTCGTATTTTTATCTTCTTTGTACTGTGACACTGGAAGGAAAACAGAGACAGGGACCATATGCTTTTACAGGTTGTAATTTCTATAGAGAACATATAAGACAAAATACATTACACTAAAACAACAGGGAAATGTACTCATTTACATGGATTAGGAGTCTGAAAAAGATTAGAAAAACACTCTTCGTAGCTGCATTTTTAAATGAAAATGGAACTATGTCAACCAAATGACAGGAAGTCAATGTAGCATAACTTATATAGTAGTACATTTACCTTAGGTTATATATTCAAAATGTGCAATTTATCCAATATTTTTTTCAGAAACAATATATGAGCTGAACTTTCATTTAACATATGAGTGATATTGTCATGTAAAACTATGCAAACAAATGAAGTATTTTCTTGATTTTCATATAGATCACTATATTTTGATTAACTCCTATTCTCATAATTTTTGAATTGTTTACTGAAACAAGGCTTACAGAGAGAAAAATAGGGACCAAAAGAAAAAGCAGAAGGGACCTTTTTAAAAATCACTACTTCCATGCCTTTTATCATGCTGTACAAGTCTTCACAGATTATTAAGTCTTGTCCTCAGAGATATTTATATTTATAATGTTGTGGGTTTTTTACACTCTGTCCTTTTTTTGAGTTCATAAATAATTTAAAACAGAAGTATATGATAGTTGCTTTGGAAATAACTATTTTATTATTTGTTCTGCTATAGTGTCAGAAGTATTAATTGATATCAAGTCTCCAAAGTATAGAGGGAATCCAGAAGAATGATTAATTCTTCAAAAGAGCAGAAGTTTTTCTTAGTTTGAAAGGAGAGAGGGAAATAGAAGATGAATGGGGAAAAAAAATGATATTATCTGGGGTTTCCATTTGAATATTTAAACAATTTAATCACTGAAGCAGGCACACATGAGGTGAGAAACCCATATTCAATGCCTATCCCTAACTTGGATTCCAGTCCACATCTATTATTGTGCTTCTATTAGCACAGATGGACTTTGGGGGGAGAAGCTCTCCACTTCACCTTCCCAACATCCAGCGCAGAAAGAGATATATGTTGTACTTTGGGACTGACACAGCCATTTGAGATTCCAGAGGTTTTATCCTTTTTTCTGAAGTGGCTTATATAATTTATCTTTTGAATGGGTAAAATACTATTCTGTTAAAGAGTATTATGGTTGTCTCTCGCACTGGCAATCACTTTTGAAAGAATAGGTGATTCTGAGAGTTTTGCAGGAAAAGCAATCACATGAATGCATTTCAGAAACATTGTAATGGATTAGGTCTTTCAGGAGCAAAGGCCAAGAGTTATAAAGCTTAAATAAGAGAGTGGTATTGAGATACTGAAATCAGGACATTTACAGTGGTGTAAGTCTCAAAAAAATATAGATGTTTTGTGAAAGCAGCAGTGTTTGTATCCCTTTCTAGTGTTAATTTCTGGGCATCTTCTGCCTCAGGTGACAACATGAAGTCTGAGAATAGAAATGGAAAATATGGTGGAAAAAAATTAGGACATTAGTTAGAACAAAAGTTGTAAGAAGAAAAATAAAATATAAGTGATTGTTGTACTTTCTAATTCAACAAATCCCTTTTCACAGTTAACCATGTTCTTTCTGAACAGAGAAATTTAGTCAGTAGGCTGTCTAGACCCTGAAAAGCTATTTAAAATGTTGAGGTGAATATACTTACAACTACAGAAATTCTCCAGATCAGTTCTGCAGAGATCAGTGAGCCAAATAAGTAGTTTTTTTATTTTTCTGTTATTTGTTTGTTGGGGTCTTTTTGTTTTTGTTTTTTTTTCCCTCCCCTATCCCAAAAGATTTCAAATTGAAAGGATATTATATCTAGAACACTGGGATTTGCTGTGTCAAAAACAGTCCTGTAGCATCAGATTAAAACCACCTACAGAGAATTTTATTTTTGAAGAAAGAAGAGCAGAGTATCCCATAAATTTTAGAATCTGAGATATGAAGAGTTTTTGAATGTACACTGACAAAATCAATATGGTCAAGCTGACTGTATACCATGCTTCTAATAAGACAACTCAGTTTGCTGTTCAGGCATATTTTAACAGGAAAAAAAAAAAAAAAATGTCTGGGTCATACTTCATGCTATTAGTTAAGAAGTTATGTAATGTATGTCAGCATAGTCCAGCTGCAGCTAGCAGATCAAACATGGTTCACAGAAATTTCCATTTATCTCATTGCTTATTCTGTAGGAAACCAAGATTTTTTTTAATAAAGAGCCAACCAAAACAACTAATCTTCATGTATGTCCTAGGAGCCCAAATTAAAATATCAAACTATTATTCATGCTGCATATGGAAATTAAAGTTATTGAGGCTTATGAGACAGTGATAGACTTGCTTCCACAGAGGAGGTCCTCCAGTAATTGTGGCTGTTTCATCCCTCTGCAGTTTCTAAGGTTGGATTTTACTGACATAAAATACCTCTTTGTTATGAGCAAAATGATGAAAAATGTCTCTACAGCCTGTATAGCCATTCTTCTATAGGTTTTCTGATTTAATCCTAGTAGGAAAGCAAACATCACACAGACTCTCATCCATCCCATGCATGTGCAATGCAGAGGAGATTAGAAAAATAAAAGTGCATCAACCTATAGGTTGTGGTACTGTTAGTTTGATAGGCAAAGAAAAATCTGTGTTCACAAGCAAAGCAAAATGAGTTCATTCATCCCTTCCCATCAGCAAGCAGGTGTTCTCTAGGAAAGCAGGGATCCATCATGTGTAATAGTTACTTGGGAAGATGAACACCATCACTCCAAATGTCATCCTTTTTTTCACCTCGTTCCCCCATATTTTATTGTTGAACATGATGTCATATGGTCTGGGATATTCTTTTGGTCAGTTGGGGCCAGCTGGCCCATCTGCATGCTCTTCCAAATTCCTTTGTATCCTCAGTCAACCTGTTGGTGGGGCATCATGAGAAACAGAAAACACCTTTACACTGTGTTAGCACTGTCCAGCAATGATTGAAACATCCCTGTCTTATCAACACTGTTTTCATCAGCAATACAAAACAAAGTGAGCAATGCAAAATATGAGTGAGCTACTATGAATACAATTAATTCTAACCCAGGCAAACCCAGTACAACAGATCATGGGACACCAGTTCTGTTTAAAAAGAATGTTAAGTTGTTCTTAGTAAAGTATTCAGGACATCTAAGAGACCTAGTCTTTCTCTACTTGTCTGTGATAAAAACCTTTTATTCTAAGAAAGGAATAGTACTTTTTTAGGTAATTGTGCAAAACTTAGAATAGATTTAGAATTTGAGTGGAGGTGTTAGACTAATGCATATTTCATAGAACACTGTTATGTCAGGAACACCCACCTGATTGGTCAGTAAATGGTGGCCTTCCACACACTTATTTTAGTGCCTTACAGCAGCACACTGCTGCTGTGGCAGATGCACCATAACACCCTCCCCTCCACAGTGGTGGGAAAGAGAAGGGCAGGAACCTTTGTTCCAGAGACAGGGTCCCCAGCCAATGAGAGATTGCAATCCAGGGTAGTTTATGGACCATGACCATGTATGACCATGAGGCTCACCCCAATCAGGTTACAAATGGAGCTTCCACTGGAAGACCCTTTGGGTGGTTTTCCATGTCGTACTGGGCATGCAGTGGGAAACCCTTCCCTTGGGACTGAGATGGCATCCAAGGTGACATCCCAAGACTGAGTGCCCTTATGTCCAAGGCAGATGAGTGACTATTTTGCTACAGGATATCCCTGAGTGATCCTTCAACCATCTGGAGGGAAGCAGGCAATTCTTGAGTGAGGAGGCTTCCTCTGTGTGTGTGTGAGTGTGGGAGCAATTTGGATCATCATTCTTGTCTATGGAGTAACAGTATCCGTGGTGGATATGCTAAACCTATAACATATTAAATGTCATTAGATTGTTGTTGTGGTTACCCCTGTTGTTTGTTAGTTCTGACCATTGGTTCTGGTTGCAAATTAAAGATTGTCTGAGTTTGTTATCTGCGTAAAGTTGTTTACATGTACCTCCTTTACAACTTGCAATTGTCACAAACTTAAATTGAAGAGTTCAGTGAGTTTTCAGGAGTTCTCTCCTAACAAGGAATAACAGAAAAATCCTGTAGAAGAAAACAAGAAAAATATCCTATCTACTGCAAGCAATATTAAACAGAGCTCATGTATGAACTAGAACATTTCTCAAACAAATAAAGAGATACAAAAATGTAACAGATTACTACAAATATTTTGTGTGCTCATATTCCACAACTACTTCTGTCTCCTATGTTTAGCTTTCTATCTCTGTATTATGTCAGGAACCAAGCACACAGCTGACTCCATATTCATCTGCTTCACTGGAGAGGAATCTTGGACATTCAGAAGATAAACCAGATGAAGAAGAGAAGGTCTTCTGTATCCAAGTATGCACTTTCTACGTAACTTAAACCTAGACCATGGGACACTTCAAATTCAGTTTATGCGAGAGATGGTTTAACTTTTCTGTTGTAACCAAATGCTACTTCTGCAGGAATGAACTAATTTGGATAAAAGTCAAGGGAAAATACTCCAGGTGGTCTGAACAATTCAGGGGGTCAGTTATGGTTATTGCTGCTGTGAGATCTTAAATCAAAATCAACAAGTAAAATGAAAGATAGATTGCTGTCCATTTTAGCTGCCACAGTTTCAGCTTTGTGAATGTTAGCATCTAAGATGCTGACTTTGAAATATGTAATCAGTGGGATGAGCCTTAAATTAGAAAGTAGTAATTCCTTTCCCATTGTCCTTACTTTGATTAAAAAAAAAAACAACAACATAAACAAAACAAAACCAAAAACAAACAAAAAACAACCTGAAAACAAAACCAAACTAGCAGAAATCAAAAGGAAATATATAAAGGCAACAAATTGCTTTCTCTTCAGCTGGACATGTGTGTCCCCTAGGATATAATTGAAAGGCAATTACTATATAGAGGTGTTATTAGATGTCAATGTTAATTGACTGTACAAAGAATTTCTAATGATCTGCTGTGTGTACTCTGGTAATAGATCGAAGTGGACAATAATTTAAATTCTGTGATGGCTGAATAAGGTGAGTTAAACAAACCCCCAGCTCTAGATCTAGAAGTGAAAGCAAAAGTGCTAGGTTTTTAATTATAAGATGGGGTGAGTTAAGCAACATCCTGATTTCAGTTGGGATAGAGCTGATTTTTTCTTAGTGGCTTGTACAGTGTTGTGTTTTGGATGAATAATGTTGATAACATACTGATGTTTTAGTTGTTCCTAAGTGGTGCTTACCGTAAGTCAAGGACTGTCCAGCATATCATGATCTGCCAGTGAGGAGGTATACAAGACACTGGGAGAGGATACAGTTAGGACAGCTGATCCCAGCTGATGAAAGGGACATTCTATACAGCATTTTATTCGTCATATAAAGCTGAAGGAAGGAGGAAGAGGGGAGCCATAATGACGGCATTTGTCTTCCCAAGTGTCCTAGTTCAGCAGGTGGGACCAGTTATCACTGTGTGGGGGTGATCAAAGCTATGTATTCTACCCCCTCTA
>JAWWEW010000112.1:72279906-72306792 GCA_035583185.1 Anabacerthia variegaticeps | reverse complement strand
GGCCAATAAGGGAGCAGAAGGACCAAAACCCAGTGGGAACCCAGGAATAGGGAATGACAGGTGATACATCCAATAAGATCGGGAGGGGGGCGGAGCTGGATACCTGGGAAAATCGAATGCTTTTTCCGCATGTGTGCAGGGGGTTCTAGGGATTACAATCTAAACAGGGGAAAACCCATACATAAAAGATGCAGGTAATGTTCATTTATAAAGTCTCTGGTCGTTTGGAAGCTGTCATAGTGCTGGTCCTGTATCCAGGGGCTTCTTTTCCATGATGTATAGTCTGGATAATCCTCTGTCTCTGTTTCACATGTACTGTGGCATAGGCCTTTCCCAAGAACTGATCAGCAAAGAATATCCTGAAAAATCCATATAAGAGCTGTGCAACAATTTACAAAATGAGGAGAGATCTCTGATGGTCACCTAAAGCTCTCATTCCTGACTTTAGCATTTGGAATACACAGGATCATAGAATACACCAATTTGGAAGGGACCTTTAGGAATCAAGTCCAACTCCTGGCCCTGCACAGAATCATACCCAAGAGTCACACCATGTGACTATTATACAGGTGAAGTCAATCTTGATCAAAAAACCCCAACTTTAACAATTCTAAATTACGTGGTTTTACCTTAACATTGGAACAGTTTAGCATAACAGTGATCCAAAAAGGACAAAATAGACTGACGTCTATTATAATACCAAGTACCTTGAAAATTCAGACTGTTAGAGTTTTAGACAACCTCCTTTTTACTTGATTCATTGAATAACCGCAAAATATTTGGCAGGAGATTAAAGAAAATTTATTTGGCATGAACCTACACTAACCTCTTGCTAATTGGTTTTTCTGATCTCCAAGACATATGTGCCAGGTGTTAAAGCAACAGCATATGAAACAGAATGCACTTTTTTCACTTAGCTGACACCACAATTATTTTTCCTTCTTTTTTTTTTTTTTCTAAATATGCTCTAAATGCACTATACTTACATCTGTACTAATGTTTGCTGAAATAACCAGATATAATATGAAACATAAGATTTCTCATGGTTAAGATACGTATGAAGAAATAAATATGACTTTAAAAACAGGAAACTATTTATAACTATAAATACTTTCTATAGGAAAAAGATAAACTCAAGAAACATAAAAACAAGCTCTGGAAAAGAAATGCTTTGCTTGAAGAGACTTTGAAGGCCTTTCACAGAGATCATGGCAGACATGATGACCCTGTATTGCTGTTGTCACCAGATATCACTGAATTCCTCATATAAACAAAAAGAAGTAGAGAGAATAACAGATTTGTTTTGGAACTGCTTTGACCCCAAAGTGTTGTGTGTTGGCGGTATGTTTCTAGCAGCAATGTCTTTAGGACTGGGAAATCTTGCTTTCTGAGGGGAATCTGACTTATTTTATATTTTTCCCCACAGCTGAGTCGTACCAACCAGTCTATAGCCAGATGAGGTGCATAACAGAAGTATTTTTATAATGAAAATGCCAGAGAATAGGTGAACAACACCAACACCTCTTCATTCCCCTAGTGAAAAGCTTGACTTAATGAGAGCTTTGATTTTGATTTTTGGTAAACTGTACTACTGGAAGGTTTCTTGGCCATAGAATGGCAGGTCTGAAATGCTCAGCAGACACACAGTCATTATATAACAAATCTAATGGGAATCCTCCGCTTGTGCAAACAACTCAGTTCGGTACTTCTCGATGCTCAAAGTAAAGGAAGATAAAGCATATCTTCAAACTGCACACAGGTCTACAGAGACACATTACATGTATTACATTTCTTTACAGAAATGTAATACACAAAAATAAAATTGATAAAGGAGTAATCAGGACAGTCTTACTGTATGTAATTTATGTACAATCAAACACAAAACTGGGCATGGCAAATTTCTTGTATTTTTATCTTGCATCTAGAGAGTTTTCAGTCTTGCTAATCCTTGGACTACCACGTTTGTTTTGAAGCCACTATAAAATAGCTATATCCAAATCGACACCTTTAACCTTTCCAAAATAATAGGTGGGCAGCATTTGATTTCAGTATTCAGTACTGAATATGATTTTGCTAGTTCTGAAGAGCAGGTTATCATTGTCTATATAAAGTAACTAGCAAACACAAGTCAAAAGAACCAGATTTGAAACACTGTGCTTAAAACCCCAAATTCTATAAAGCTAGAAAGTGTGGCATACAAAAGCTACAGAATGGATATAAATTTTTCAAACTTTCAGACCTAAGGCTGTAACAAGTTTTCACAGGTTCTACTACACTAAAAATCTTCAATGTGAAATGTGATAAACTGATGTTTTCTGTAAATAAAAAAACAGCCTAGTAACAGGAAATTACCCAAGTACCACCAATATCAACATTATAAATGTGTCTCATTGCAATTTTATTTAGCGTTAACCAAAAAATGTTTAGTATAAAATGAAGCTTTGTTTAGACTCTTTGTTTTTTGTTTTTTTGGGTTTTTTTAAGCATTGTGAAGCTGATCAAATCACCTTTATCAGTTATGTGTGATAAACTCCTTTCAGCAGCAAATTTACTGATGTATGCTTTGTGCAGAAAAGCTGTCCTGTTTTTGATCACCTTGAAGCCCACTTTGTTAGACATCTAAAATGTGCCCACACTGTTGTATAAAACACAGAGCAATACAATAATGTGTACCATCAATATAATACATCAAATTGTATTGACATGTATAAGCAGTTTCATAATCCTGGAATGTTTTGGATTTAGTTAACGTGTGTTATGACCCACCCCAGAAGGGGAGTGTAACCCCCTTGTTAATAAATCCCTTCGGGTGACTTAGAGTGAAACAACACTGAACAATCAATGTTTGTAAATATATATAGAGATGGATTTATTTTAGAACAATTTTGTTTCAAAGGTAAATAAGTATGTTGCTCTTTTGGGTGTTATCAGCTGTAGTAATACACTCAAAGCATAAAAATAACACTTAAGAAAAAGTCTGAGGGAGAGAAAGAGAAAGAAAGTGTAAGGGTCCTAAGATATGCATAGTCACTCCCACTGGATCTAGTGGTGAAACAGACAGTTTCCATGTCTGCTGGTTGAACTGATAGTCACTGTCCTGTTGAAGGGATGGTCTTGATCCTCTGGGGCTTGGGAAGACCCACACAAAACTCAAAGACTTCATGAGTTATTATACACTTCAAGCTCAGATGGGAATGCCTTGTACTTTCCCTGAAGTGGGGAGTTTTACAATGAATAGTGTCACAGGATGTGTCACGAGTCTCTGATGCATCCTAAGATGTTAAGTTACCTATTATGTCAGCATCGATCCTGATCCATCGTGGCCTAACCTTTGAGATGAAACCCTAGGCCAGATGTGGAATGTGATATTTACAGCAGAGTCATCGTGTAAGGGAGGACATTAGCATGATAAGAAGGATTATCCCACCTCACAGGATTTGCATCTTATTAGTCTCTTCCCTTATCTGGAAATCCAGTTTGTAGCTTCAGGTATGCACAGCCTTCTGCACCTGAGATAGCTGGACAGTGGCACCCACTTATCTGATCTGAAGCTCCTTTTGCAGTAGGCATATTCAGGGAGTGGTAGGCTTTGCAGGGTGAGCAGCTGTTTCCTCTCAGTTTGTTACAGTGGACAGAAGTCTTTTGGTGATCTTACAATGTTTAGGTCATTATTTCAGTCTCTGACAACATGTACAGATCAGCTTGAGAGTATATAAGCAAGAGTTCTGTGTAATAAATGTACATGTATGTTTCTCTATATACAAGTCATGCTCATTGAAATTTCCAGTGTTGCCACTACAGCTTTTCTCTTCTCACAGTTTGGCACCTCATTCATTATTGACTTTCTAATTTCTGCAGCAATAAGTAGGCAAAGATGAGAGTGATTGTAAAAGGTAACCTCATTTGCTATATAACCTTGAACAATTGCCAGAGCAGTATGTCTTCTGGGTGCACAAAAAAGTATAGCTCCATGAATCCATTGTACTTATTCCTGATCTAGATCTCAGGCTAACAAATATTTCAAGAAAAAGTTCTCTATTGTTCTTGGAATCCTAGAGTAAAAAAGTCCATCTAAAAGAGTAGTGAATTTGTAAACTTGTACAAGGCAGAGCCAGTGCAAGTGAATACAGAAATTTAGGAAAACTAAGCAAAAATATTTATTGAATATATGTAAAATGAGATTTGTTTGTTTGTTTGTTTTGTTTTGTTTAACTGCTCAAAATAATTTAGGAGTAGCAGATACTGTTTATGCCAGGGAACCCCAGAATGAGCATTTGTGCTATTACCCCATCCGATACTGCATGTCTACAAATCCTGATAATTATTTTCATTAAATGTGCTCCATAATTGCTTGACAGGTTTGCTGCAGCTGTCAACAAGGGAGCAATAAGACAGAATACAAATAAGTGACGGAAGACACAAAGCATCTTTTTTTTTTTTTTTTTCTGTAAATATACCATATTAGAAACTAAATAATAGAATTTAAAAAAAAAAAAAAAAATTGAATCTGAAATATCACATTTATGTCAAGTAAGTCTAATAGAGGATTTAAAATGAGTATTGACTCTGATGAAACCATAGATCAGATGATTTGGAGATATTGTATTCCATCTGAATAAGACAAGACAACATATGGTATAGGCTATGTTAACAATGCAAGTGCAGCAAAGGTACACAAGCCATGGAATACCTGTGCAACTTTTAAAAACGTTATGTGAATTTGCAAGTATTACCCTGAACAGTGACTTGTATAATACAATATATCTGCTTTTAGAATAAAGTATTGTAGAAAATTATAACAAGAGTGCCTACTATGGCATAGGAAATGCTAAAGCTAAAATGATAAATTGGTTTGGATTGAAATGACCTTCAAAGGACATTTTGTCATCCAATCCCTCCACCACGGGCAGGGACATCTTCCACTAGATCAGGTTGCCTGGAGCTCCATCCAGTCTAACTTTGAACACTGTAGTATCCACAGCTTCTCCAGGCAACCTGTTTCAGGCAACCTCTTCAACCTTCCTCACTACCTCACAATAAAGAATGCCATTCTTATGTGTAATAAAAATGCTATCTCTGCTATCTAAATTGGATGGTTTGGGGTTTTTTCTGTATTGGGAATATTTCCAAAACATTTTTATTTATTAACTGATCAGCCATTTGCCATCCCATAATTTTGGCAAAACGTGGAACAGCCTGACTTTTCATTCCAAAGTGAAGCTGTTTATAATTGTGTGATGCTTTTTACGTTACAAAACACCTTAATTTTTCTGAGGGGATATAATCAGTCAGTTTCTTACTTAATGGTTGACTTGATACCTGTCCCCTTTAATATTTGTATTTACTACAGGCAATAAAATATTATGTAGTTGTTAGGGTTTGGGTTTTTTTTTTTTTGTAAATAAGAAAAAAATAGTGAAAGAATATACTTTAAGTGAGCTCAGTGTCAAAAAACTCATTATATCAACTCATCTTGAAATCAACAAAGTCAACAAGCACACTGAGATATCTGGAAATTGTATTTTTTTTTTTTTTCCTACCAGTAGGGCCATAATTTTTCAATTGAAAAAAAAAAAAAAAGCTTATGGAGCTAAGCAAAATATCTAAATTAAAGTATTTCCTTTATTATAGACAAGTTAAAAACATAATGAAAAGGAAAGTTCAGAGATGAATTCATGGTGCTTAACCTGTGATATTTCCCTCTGACACAGGCATGTTTGTGCACTCGTACATGCACATTCACACAGAAATACACACACACATCTACATGCATTTATATGTATAAAACATAATTCAGATTAGCCTCTTCCTTTTTAAAATCACAGTCATTGTAACACTTGATGTCAATTAAGCCAGTTTTAGTCTGGCCTCCTGATGTGTTTCAAGTACTGCTGAACGAATTCCACAGATTATGATTTTGGTACAATTACGTAAAATGACAGAACTTTTTACAAGCTATCTACCACCTGTGTTACACTGTCTTTTTCCTTGCAGTTCCAGTCTGCTCAGAAGTAGGTTATATAATTTTCTGACTACTGTAACTCAAAGGACCCTATCAACAGAGTTTCTCCATTCAATGGCATGAATTATTTTCTTATTTCTGTCATATTTCTTAGCAAATTTCAAAGTCATGCCAGTTGATATCCACAAAGCTATGTTAAGTAATTGGTAAATTACTAAGCTTTTTTTCAGTTTAACAGTGAAATAGTAAATCTGGTCAAGTTGTAGGTTGCCAAACTTTTCTTCTTAAAAATGTCTTTATTTTTTCATAATATATCACTTAAGCTAAAATATGTATAAAGATAGTTAAATATCATTATAAACATTTGGGCAGGTTTTGACTGCTTATGTTCAGCTTTAACACTAAGCTTGGTTAGTCTGAACCTTTTCATCCCAGCTTAATAAATATTTTTCCTCATAATTTCTGTTAGCTTGCTGTTACAACCCTCTGTGAGACCATGTTCAGCCAAAATATATTAACACATTTTATAATCAGTATACCGCTTTTTTTTCTTTTATTGGTTTTATTTTTAAAAAAAGAAATTCCTGGGGGAAAAAGTAAATAGATACAATGAATTAATTATTCTGGGGGTAATAATGTTTAGTATTAAAGCCATCATGTAATTTCATTCCAGCTGACCATATGTCTGTGTGTCACAAAATAAGAAATTATCTGAATGTGAATTTCTACATATAATGGATTATTTTTAGTTATATTTATATCACAAGGAGAAAAGTAATTGATCATTGTATTCTTCATAATAACTTACTTTTACCAGAAGTCATGATATAACCAGTTGATTCTTTTCTATGTGTACTCAACAGAAAAAAAAATTAAACAGTGCTGCTATTCCACAGGGAAATTCGGGATCAGTTGGGGTTTGTGCTGTGCAAACTGAAGAGAAAACACTTATATTCCTCAGTGAAGCAAGGAGAAAAACAGAAAAATTAGATTAGTTTTTTCACACTAAATAAAATTAATTAAGTTCTTAGTGAAAAATCCATCAGGTTTCTAAGGTAAATGTATTTACCTAAACTACTTTTTCTGTATATGAGTAGTTATTTCTAAAATCACAATCTGGGTGAATTCTTTTCTTATAATACAGATGTGTTACATATTGGGAAGAACACTTATCTGTCAAACCTCTGATGTCCTGGTTCTGGCCAGGACAGTATTAATTTTAGCAGTAGCCAGGAATTGGCATGGCTAGGACCCAGAAGTTATTCTATACCATCTCACATGGAAGGGCAGTCTCATGGGGAGACTAAGCATGGATGAGGGAGCAGTAGGTTAATGCCAGTTCTGAGACGGAGGGAGCAGTCAGGATATCATGGCTTTGGTCGGATCAGGTCAGGCTCTGAGGTGAGCATTTTGCATGTAAATCACTCTCTTCCTTTTATACACTTTTGCTATTAATTTCATTGTTGTACTGTTTGTTTCCTTATCCAGTTGCTGTTTTCATATCTCAAACTGTGATCTTTACATCTGGTGCCTCCAATTCTTCTCTCCACCCACCACAGGCAGAGGAAAGGAGGAGAGAAAGTAAATGAGGGCCAGTGTGGTTTGAAGAGTCTCAGTGGGAGCACTAAATTGGAGAGTAACATTCCTAAACCACAACATGTGAATATTTTAGATGGGTGATTTTTCTTTCTGTCATTGTAGTTTTCTTCTTCTTTTAAATATATTCAGTGTACTTCTACCTTTTCTTTATTCAAGCTCTGGGTTCTCCATTTATTTATGAATTTTATAAACATAGTTAAAAGGATTCAGCTTTCTTTTTATTTCCTTCTGCGTGGGAAAACATCAGGATTGAGAACTGATGTGTAGTTTTATTTTATTTCTCTGTATAGACCTAAATTAATGGCTACTGCTTTGGGAGAATCAATTGTGCCCAAAGATCAATTAATAGTTTTCCTTCTTTCACCCACATCTAAAACAGAGGTGACATTGTGTATGTAATTTGCATATACAGCTGAGAAAATCCAAAATAAAGTGATTAAAAGTAAATTAAGTAAACAGTCCACACTGGACTCCAGGGTAATTAGAAAACATTGGTTTTGATAGTTATATATTATGTTTGTGCATGTACTGAATTTAAATGCCAATGATAATTTGTTTACTATTTAAATTTTACTTTATATTGCTCACATATTTATTTGAATATATGAGAATACATATGGCTGAACACACTCTGCTCAAAAATAATAAGAAAAAAAATAAAAAATAAAAAATTCCTTGCTATACATATCCATCTGATCATTGTTCTAGACGTATTTTCAAACTGTATAAATTGCTGCAATCTGTACAGAGGTGTCACAGAAATCTAATATTTCCACCAGCAGTATGCCAGCAGGACAATAATCATAGAAAATATTATTGGTGATCAGTTTTGTAGGAACCTTTTGGAAATTCTTGAAGCTATATATCAGTCCTGGAACTCATGTACTGATTTTCCAATGTTCTCTCTTGATTTAAATCTATGACTAAATAACTGTTTATCAGCTACATTTTCTATCAAATAATTAAAAAAAAAAATAAAATATTCTGGTTTGGCTTGAAGCAAATTAAAAAAAAAAACAAGTAAACAAACAAACAAAAACCAAAAAAACCCAACCAAAAACCTAATCAAAACCAAACAAAAATCCTGAAAAGAATGAATAAAATTTGCTACAGAAATGCCTCTTTTACCTAAGGAAGCATTTCTTTTCTAGAATAATTTTAGTTTGGATGGCAAAATAAGTCTGACCTTAATGTGGATAACTTGCAGTGCCAGAGCCATCATGTTCTTTCCTGAACAGAATGTGTCTACTTTTAACACTTTTTCCCAAGCACTCTTGTCTTTCAGGAAATCATGGGACCTTTGATGTGTGAAATCTCTGATAGGTTTAAAGTTAGAACTGTAAAAACATTGATGCCAATCTTCTGAAATATTCATAGACAATTAATTTTATATAGGACAATTCTTTGTGCTGTAAGAAATCGGTCACCTGAAACAGAAGCAAAAAGAGCTAAAGAAGGGTTCAAATACATGTTTCAAATGCCAGCTTTTATTTAGACTTGCCTTAATGAAAATGAATGGCAGTTTTCAGAGAGATGTTGATTTTGGAATAAGATAGATGTGCAACATCTTTTGGTTAAATCATCTGGGTTTTCTCCATTCATGATGGAGGTAGCTGATATGAATCCTAGTCTTTGTATTTAGTATCGTAGATGCAGATCTACAGTTTTAAGTGAACACAGGTATACAATTTACCTAACAAATATATCATACAGTGGCCTAGTCATTGCACAGTGAGCGAAATATTTTTGCATGAGAAGAAAGTCTTCAATATATTGTGCCTAAATATGAGTTTTCTCAAATCTACAGGCTAAAGATCTAAATCAACAGTCTCAAGGCTTCTTTGGTTTGTTCATATTCTGAACACCTATAATTAACACTGGCTAGTGATCACAACTAATATACTGCAAGTCACATTTCAGTTGAGTACAGTTGCTGCAATATATTGAGAACAAATTGAACAACTAAAAATTCAGCAACTAATCACTTCATTTCCTAAGATAAAAGGCGACAAGCCATAAGAGAAACCAGAAGACTGAATTCAGCAGTGAACTATTCACTTGTAATTTTCTGCTCTTTGCTCCCCACAAATCATTTCTTGACAATATTTTTTGGAAGCAAAGTCAGTTCTTAAGCTTTTTGTTTAGTTGTGTGTCCTCTCCTCTCTCTTCTGTTTCCACATAGCTCTTAGATGTCTTTGGGGAGATGTCATTAGAAGATTCTCCTTTCCCTGCATACAGCATCAGCAACTGATTTGGCTTCCCATACCTGCATGATATAAAACAGATTGATCAGTGCTACTTCTCCTCTCATCTGCCTTTAGGTGTACTCAGTAAACTCAAGAGATACAGCAAAACATTTGCTGAGAGTCAAAATGCATTACCATACCTGTATCAAAAGCAGGAAAGCCTGGAAGAAACAGGTAAGCAGTGGTATGTCTGGGATGACCTAAAATAAGACAATTGGAAAAATGGAGACAAATATGTGATGGAAAAAGACAGCAGATCTGTGTTCTGTGAAGAAGAAGAAGAAGAAAATGCAGGAAAAAAAGAAAAGCACATGCATGTTGAGAGAAATTCTTATGAAAATGCTGAGGAGGGGTTGTGTCTACCTTACAAATAAAACAGTACTGCTAGTCCTTCATTTACATTGGGTATGCAGCTAGAGAGTAGACAAGACAAGGAAGTTCTAAACCAAATATAGTGAGATGATTCCAAAATTATGAAGATGCTTTGTTATAAAATGGAAAAAGGAGGACACTTAGTAGCAGAATGAAAGAAAAAGTATCATGATTAAATGGAATTAAAAAGTGATCAGTTAGTGATTGGGTGAAAGGCCTGGCAAAACCATAATGATAAAGTAAAATAGGCAAGAGTAAGAGAGTTACAAGACAAAAACATTTTTGGTGACCCCAGCTCTTTTTCCTTAGTTCCTTTGTAGATAATGTCCTAAAGTAACTGCAGGGAAGATTTAAGTCTAGGGAAGAAAAGCATCATCAAAGTTGACTGAGAACTCAAGGGATGTATTGAAACATTTGCCTAGAGAATAGTAAAATAATGATAGTAAGAAAGGAGGAGAAACAAACCAATAGGACAGATTTTAATCTCAAGTAACTTTAGTGCACATTTTAGATGATCTGGTTTTTTTTGTACATAAATTCTGTCTGATGTTTTTCCCACATGTCATGCACACTGGATAAGATGTCAAGAGATGAGCTCAACGGTCTTTGGCAAGGCTCACAAAGGCTTCCTATTCCCTCATAAACTACATAAATTATCCTTGAGAATGAGGGCTGAACATCCAAGGCAAACATTCATTAGATATGAGACTCTTGAAAATGCTGACTTGTGAAATTGTATTAATTTTTCTGCTATTGGGCAACAAAATTGTATTTCCCTTGCTCTAATCTGAAGTGTGTATTATTGTTCTAGTCCACACATATTTTCTTAAGCCTTAAAAGAGTAATAATAATTCCTGATTTTACCTCTGAACTTTAAGAACTGAATAGCCTTATATTAAAAAGACATATCTTAATATAAACCTATCTGATTTGCTGTTTTTATCCACTGGGTATTTTACACCTTCTACAGTTAAAAGATTCACAACATCAAAGCCACCACAAAGTGGGCCTTTTATATGTGTTAATATAATAGTGTATTTTATTACAGACTTTTTTTTTTTCCCACATCACAAAGAAAAAATGTGTCAATACTTATATCCATGCTAGAAAAGAAAAAGTCACACTTGGTTACCCATGCAGTCTTTCACTGGTGTCTAGTCACTCTTGGTTACCCATGCAGTCTTTCACTGATGTCTTCTCTTCCATGTATGACAATCAATTGAAGACATGTTTCATAACATAAGGTGAATAGTTGTAGAACTAGGTTTCTTTTCAAGGCATTGGAAAACTTGTGATACATCTCACATTAATAAAGATACACTTGTGATACAAATCACTCTAAATAATGATAATAATAAATTTTTAAACCTTATGTAAGAACTTGGGGAATAAATATCTAAAATTATTCTTTAAACTTTTAATTTGATCACACAAGAGACCGATAATGTTTTAAAACCCCAAATTTTTTAAAAACACCAAAAAAAAAAAAACCAAAATTAATAAAAAAAAAAAAAAAAAAAAAAAAAAAAAATCCAGGAAACAAGAGAAAGTGGAACTGGAAAGGAAAATAGTAGGATAGGGGAATAAGCACTTAAACTAAGATCATACCTCCAGATGACCTAATTTTAGGAAAAGATTCCTAGCAAATAATGAAAGTAAGAACTTAAATAACAAATATGTCACAGCAAATCTGTGAATAGTAGTAAGTTTGTTCTGCAAGTAATCTGACCATCTTGTTTATTTCTTAATTTTTATTACATTTGATCATTTGAGGAATTAAATACCTAATTTTTGACAGAAAATAATTCCTTAGCTCTTTATTATCTCATATCAGTTTTCGTTGCCTTCATCTTTTTCAAAACCTTGTTTCCCAATATCTGTCATTCCATTTTAGTTGTTATTTCTCTGAGATTAGAAAGAAAGTTTCTGAAAGAGATTTAGGGGAGAGAAACCTATTTTATGGTGGGAAAACACTAAGAAAAAACCAGAAAACCCAAGTAACAACAGCCTCCACCCTCTCTCTGCCCCCCCCTGCCCTCCCTGCCTCCCTTAAACACACACACAAAAAGTTGAAGTCATAAAAGTAATCTTTAAAAGTTCTATAGCTTCACAAAAAGTAATAAACTTTAAAGACCATATTGCTACCTTTTGTAATGAATCTGGCTTAATTACAGTATCAACCAAAAATAAAGCATAAATATGTCCTGCTTTATAAATCAAAAGTTAGAAAGTATCACTAGAAAGAAATGATCTCCAGAATCATCGAATGTTATTGTGTGTTTTGTGGGCTTGTGAAGAGTATTAGACAACATTTTCAATATATTTTCTATGTTACTTACATTACCCTACCATCACAAATACTGACCTTCATGTTCTACTGGGGCATTTTCAACAGGAGGCTGGAAATCAGTTTGTCATGAGCCAATTAAGAACATTTCTCATAATTCTAAATCCTGGCCTTCCTTGTATGCCTTACTATTGCTTTACAGTTCCTTTTTTTTACAGAACTAAGATGCACGTTGTTTAGAACTTATATTTGCCCACTGGCCAAAACAGTTCTATTAACTCTGGTCTCATCTTTAAGAATGTCTGCTCAGTGCTTCTTTTGCACAGCCTAATTTAAACTGAACTGATAAAAAGTGTCATATTACTTACAGGCTTTCATTATTTATGCCAAAGGTGTGTCAGTCATTCTCTGAAGGAAGTATTAATAGACCCTTGTTCTTCATATTTTTCAGATACCCTGACAGTGTTTACAGATTAGTCCTATGTTCTAGTTTCAAAGCTAATTAATTGTGGTGAACACTCAAGACTGCTGTAAATTCTTCCCCAAATCCTTCAGACTGTTACAATTAACATGCATATTTTTCAGCAGACTGGGGGTGGACAAGCATTACAAAAATGAACAAACAACCCACCTGAAAAGGCATACATGATTTATATGTAGGTGAATCTCCTTACACCTTAAGAAACTACCCTTTAACAAGCTGTGGAATGCCAAGTGGCAGTGGATAGCCTTTGGGTGTTGCCATCTGTAGCACCTTCTGAGAGCTGCCATTACACACATATCCACAACCATATCTTTCTCTAATGTACCAGGCTACAAGGGTAATTAAGGTGTTCAGAAGTTGTGTGATAATAGTGTATAGAGAGAAACAGATGGGACTCAGGATCAAAACAGTTAAAATTCTTGATTAAACAAACTAATTTTCTTCAGGTTATTGACCTGTTCTTACAAAGCTATGTCACAACATACCCACCAGCATTTACTGGTGGGTAATAAACAATTAAAAAATAATAATAATTAAAAAAAAAATGTTTGTTACACTGACAGGAAAATCAGATGACTTTCCAGATTTGTGCTTTTCAATAAAGAACAACAATGAAGGATTCCTCATAATTAAACCAACTGCAGCATAATTTAGAACAAACAAGCCTGAAGAAGTATTGCAACTGTGAAGAAGTGTGCTGCAGAATAGTATTTGCTTGCAAAAGTTAATAATTGGCAGCCTGTTATACTGAAAATGCAGAAAATCAATACAGATATAAGAGTCCAGAGCTGGGTGTCTCAAAATACTTTTATTAATCTGAAACAACAGGATTGCTTAGTATTATTATAGTCTGCCACTATCCCCAAAATGCCACTGAAAAGTCTCAGAATGCCAGGCAAGGACATATGAGGGACAGAAAAATATACATGTCAAGTCCAAATATAGCTGATGATGGAGGTGGAAAATTTCACAGCTATATCACACCATTTTTATCACTAAAACCACTTGCAATTCAGAAAAGCTTTCAATGTGTAAAGCTAGTGTAAACAGATACAAACAACAGGAAAATTAAATTCAGAATATTAAAATATTTCTTTTAAACTAAGTGTGACTATAAGTTAAGAAAAGCAGGAGTGGTAGGTAGAAGAGTTATTTACAAGGGGAAAAAAGAAACCAAAATCAAATAAAATCAAACAGCCCAAGTCTAGACACCTTTAAGTCTAAATCAATTTCCAGAAAACTAGTCAGAATTGATGTTACTCTGTAACTACCAAATTGAAAGCAGCAGAGTGATGTCTTCAAAAGAGTTTCTCCTAATGGTGTTGACTTTTCTGTTCAATGTAAAAACAAATTAAAATTATTCTGGGCATCTAACTAATTTTCATGTAATAATCTCCCCTAGTGAAGGCATGAGCAGAAAGTTGAATGTGCATTTTCCACTTAACTATCCTCTCACCCAGCCTATGAGTTATTTCTGTGTTACTCTTAGTCAGTTTTCCAGAAAAGACCATGGTGATTTGATCAGTTAGAATGTGTTTTACATCACAAAAGTATTACAGAGTGGAAAATATATACCAAATCTGCATATAATCATAAATGAACACACTTTATCTAAAATAATGCAACTCAACTTGCTCAGAGTGCTGAACATTCTAAGAATGCTTTCAGTTATTGGTCTTTTCTCCCTTGCTGTGATGGTGATAGGCAATAAACTTCCTCGTTAAATTTGCTGCTATTTGAGGATTCCAAGTATAGCCCCAAGAATATTCCTGTGTCTGGGATACTCATGGATCTTTTGAACACCTATGAAAAGATACTAGTAACAGCTCTAAAGCTGCTGGGAAAATGCAATGATTTAATAAGCTCAGCACAGGAGAGATAGCAGTAGCCACAGTTCTCACTTTTGTGTGAAAGGAGAACAAACAGGTCATGTATTCCTCAGGAGTTCATTTTGCAGATAAGACGCATTTCAATATAAAAGGATAGTTTAGACTGGAGGGCACTTCAGGAGATCACCTGCTCAACAGCCTGCTCAAACCAGTGTCAGCTATGAGGCTCAGTGTTGTCTCATGTCAGCTCAGTGTCTGACACAAACCTCAGGGTTTTTTATTTGTATAGCCACACTCCAGGCAGGCAGTTAGTCCCCAGCCCGTATACTCTCAGGTGCAGGATTTGGCATTTGTCCTTGATTATCATAAGGTTCATTCCTTCAGTCTGTCTGTGTCCCTTCAGTAGGCAATATGCCTTTGAGCATATCAGCTATTCCCTTCATTTTGATGGTTTCCACAAGGTTAATGAGAGTGTCCTTTTTTGCCACTTCCAGATTATTGATAAAATCATTAAGTGGGAGAGGTCTCAGGATATGCTCCTGCAGTACTCCACTACTTTCCAAGCTCCAGGTAGAATACAAACCATTAACCACAACTGTCTGATCCAACCATATAAAGTGTTTCTTACTCACCCAGATCATGTATACAAACTACAGCATTCTAAATTGGATGAAAAAAATATTGTGGTATGTAGTGTCAAAACCTATCTACAGCAAAGGGAAGCATCATCCACTGCTCTTCCCTAACAATAGAACTCAATTAGATTGGGCAATTATGTTCTACTCTTAGTAAATCCATGCTGCTTGCTCCCAGTTGTCTTCTTCTTGTTCCGAAATACGCTTTGCAATAGGAGTTTTCTGATGATTTTCTCAGGCAAGGAAGTGAAGCTGCACTTCCTCAGATTATCCACTTGGTGCTTTTAGAGGACAAGTACCAATCCCACTTTTCAACACTTTTCAGGGATCTACCACAGTTTCCAGAAGCTTTCCAAGATAATAGAGACTAGCTGTGTAGGGACACTGGCTGGCTCTCTCATGACTCTTGGGTACAATATATGTAATCTCACAAACACTTATGGCTGCAATTCTTGCAAATAATCTTGAATTAATCCTCATGTGCTGCAGATAGGTCTTCCAAAACTCTGCCTCTAAGCACAGGCATCTGGGAGACCTCCTGATGAAGCCTCAGCAAAAAAGGCATTAAGTACTTCAGTACGTCTATTGTCACTACTCCATCTGTACAACATTAAAGAAACATTTTCCTTGTTCAGCCTTTTACTGTTGTAGCAATAAAGGTCTTCTTGTTGCCATCAATGTCCCATGCAAGTCTCAGCTTCAGATGAGCTTTCACTTCCTTAGCACCACCCCTACATTCCCCAGTAATATTTCTTAATTTCTTCTAAACACAAGTTAAATAGGTATCAAATAGGATTTTTACCATTTAAAAGCATTTTAGTTCTTGTGGCACAGGAACTACAGTATCATAAATGGAAAAAATCATGTAAGATATGGGCCTGCAAAGAAGATGAAGAAGCTAGCCAAAACACCTTGCAAACTGAAGCTTTTATTGTAATGTAAAAATGGAGTCATTGTCTTTTTTCCCTTAGTCACTGTCTTCTCCCAAAAGCCCCTGAGAAAACCCTTATATCCCTAGCCAGGCCTGCAAGGAATTCATCCTTGAAGGACTCTGTTTAAGTTCTCTTATTGGCCCTTAGTTAACCCTTTCCCACTGGATGTTATCCCTGGATTCTTATTGGTAGTAGATAGAATCCCCCTAAAACCTTTAAATACCCCTACTCATGTTAATAAATGCTCTCTCTGCTTCCTCTCCTGTGGTCTCTGTGTGGCTCATTCTGGGATATCTCAGGGACCGCATTGGGGGGAACAAAGGAGGGAGCTTCACTCAGCAGCTGTCGCAAGTTCTGAGATGCTGAGGTCCAGGATGCTAATTCAATTTTTATTCTTTCAAAAATCTCACTCCTCCAAAAACACACTTTGGAAAAAAAAGTTCTGTTGGAGTATTCCAGTTTGAAGCAAGTCTATCAGTCAAAATTGTCGTCTGTCTCAGATTTGATTATTTACTGTCCAAATATTAAAGAAAAATCTCTCTCTAAACATATATCGACTTGCAATTTTGACATTCCATCTAGTTTTTACATTAAAAAAAATAAAATTTGTCAATTATAACATAATTCTAATTCTTGGTTGTTCAAAGAATTTGGTAGAACAAGTATAAGGAATTCCAAGGAAAACAGATGTATTTAAAATTGGTTTTACACTGGAATAACAATGGAAAACAAGAGCAAAGTAACCTTCAAATAAAACAAATGCAAGCATTTAATCAAGCTTAACCATATATTTTCAATACAAGTCCGGTGCATGACTATGTTAAGAGAATTGTGAAGTTCAAGGAAGGTTGTGTTGATTTAACAAATATTTCAGATTTTATTTCTTTGAATACTTACATCTTGGCTCATGTTGAACTTTGCCATTTTAAGTTTATATGACATGTGTTTCTGAGTGTAATCATAAGACATTAACTGCCAGAAGATATTACCAACCTGAATTAAAATTGTTTCAGATATCTGTATAAGAATCACAGCAAATTCATTAGGGGATTCAAAGCTGGAGCAAAACCACAGAGTGCAATCAAGAATAGAGAAGCATGTTTCCAACATGTGGAAATTGTATAATTTAATATAGAACTCTTAAGACATATTTGGCTTTGAAGAAGCTAGCTACAATCAAAAATGCATTTTTCTCCAACACAAAGCATTTCAACTGCATACTCATTCCTGTTCTATGCCTACGTTTACAAGCAAAACAGAATATAAGAAGTTGCTAAACGTAGAAATTAGTAAGTTTAGTTTATCACAATCTCTGAGCAGGTGTAAAATATATGTAAGTGAAGATGAGTCTGAGAATTTGTGTGCCTGTTTGTGAAATTTCAACAACAGGGTGAAAAAATTCTATGGAAAATTAAGACTGTTAAATGCTATTTTCTACACTGATTCAAAGAAATTCACTCTACATCAAAGTTGACCAATGTTAAATCACATTTCTTTTTATTCAGTGCTAGAGAAATACTGGGGATAATCCTCCATAAGTACTTCTGATGGAATTGCAAAAGCAAAACCCTTATATTTTCAAAGGTCATTACACATTCATTTTAAATCCTGTCTTTCCATGCCTCCTCGCTATATAAGTCCTTTGTTTCTAGTCCATAAAAAATCCTTTGTATGATGCATTCTTTTTGTCTTGGATGAACTACTTCCCAGCCCTGAATGTCAAATGCTGATTAGTTACTTGTCAGTTTGAAGAGATACATCCTATCTGCTTGCAAAAGTTATGTTCTTTTCTCAGTCTGTCTTTACTTGCAAAAGCTATATCCCTTATCTAGAGGTTAGGAAATTCTCAGCAAGTTAAGCAAAAATGCAAGGTTCTTATTATATTATAAGTATACATGACTTTGGGCTAAAATAATTTCGCATTAATTCTTTACTATTTTCTATTTAAACATTAGTTTATTAAAATCTTAAAAAATAAAGCCTTAAAGGAAAAACTTATCCATAGTAATAAATCCAGGCTTAATTGGGAGTATACAATATATAACAGCTCTTTTTCAACACATAAAAAGAAAACACAGAACAGGGCAACCCTGGTTGCGTGTTCAGACCAGTCATGTTCTGGGTTGCATTAAGTACAGCATCACCAGCCTATTGAAGGAGGTAATTATTTCCCTCTGCTCTGTACTGGTGCGGTCTTGCCTCTAGTCCTGTGTACGGTTTTGGGCACCACAAATGAAAAAAGATATTAAATTATTAGAGAGTGTTCAAAGGAGGATAGTGAAGGGTCTGGAGGAGTCACTTGGTTTGTTCAGCCTAGAGAAGAGATGACTCCGGAGAGGTCTCATTGCGCTCTTCAACATCCTCATGAAGGGAAGCAGTGGGATGAGCACAGGTCTCTTCATTCTCCTGACCAGTGACCAGACTCAAGGAAATGGCAGGAAGCTGAGTCAGGGGAGGTTTAGGTTGGATATCAGGAAAAGGCTGTTCACCCAGAGGGTGGTTGAGCACTGGAACAGGGTCCCCAGGGAAGTGGTCAAAGCACCAAGCCTGGCAGAGTTCAAAAAGCATTTTGATAACACTCCCAGGAACATGGTGTGATTCTTGGGCTGTCCTGTGTGGCACCAGGAGCTGGACTTGATCCTCATAAGTTCTTTCCAATTCAGCATGTTCTTTCCTTTTTCTATTTTTTTTCTTTTCTTTTTTTTATTTTTTTTTTCCCTGGAGTAACTATAATACCATATTCCTTCTGTAAGTTCAGTGTTTTCTGGTAAACCACTTCACTGCTCACATGTACTTTCATGTATTCCTTTATAGTTGTTAACTAAAATGTTGCTTTCCTGATAATTTTTGGATTTGTGTGGTTTGGGTTTTTTTTGTTTGTTTGTTTGTTTTTGGTTTTGGCATGGATTTTTTTTTGTTTTTGTTTGGTTTGGTTTAGGTTTTTTCAGTTGTCTGTTTTTTGGGGGGTTTATTGTCTTGGTTTTTGTTTTGTTTTGGTTTTTTTTTGTTGGTTTTTTTTTGTTTGTTTGTTTGTTTTCCCCAGACATTACACCTTTGTTTCTTCACTATGACATTTAGTATATTGTCCAATTAATCTTTTCCTGTTTTGGCCAGATAACATGCATTTACTGCTGTCACAGACATAGACTTAACAGAGGAAAGGATGGGAGGAATCTCAATTGTTTTCACTGGCCACTCTATATCAGGACTGTGTCTGGCTATCATTCTATCATTTGTAGCTACAGTGAATTCTGCTTAAAGAATTATATCATGGTCATTCATTTCCTGCCAGACTGATCTGTTATAACAAATATTGACTTTTAATCCGTCTTCTCCAAGTCTTGCAGTCCACAGAAGCACAGATTACATATATGAGACCTTCTCAAGCAGAGCTATGCATACAGCTCTTGTAAAATTGAAATGTTTTTTGTAAAAGGTTTGGTAAAACAGGCAAGAGTTTCTTCCTCACAAGGAAACAGGTCCTCTGAGGATAAAAGTGTCAGAGTCTTTACCCTTTGAGATAATTCTACATATCCTCTAGAAATATTGATAATGGGGTATCTTTCAGGGTTTTTTAGAGAGGTTTCATGGGGGTTTTAAAAAATTTTACACTAAAACTCGTGACGTTTCCTTGTCACTGCTTTACTCAGAAACTTAATTTTGTCTGTCTGATATTTTCAGATTAATTTTTCCCCTAAGTACAAAGGATTAAGACTTCCTATTAAACTCAATAGTGGACCAACTGTGTTTTCTATTCTTCTTTTCTTTTGTGTTATGCCGAAGGGCACTTCAGGCTGTCTGAAACTAAAAGAATGGGTTTGTGATTGGAGCATCTGATGGTAAAAAGTACAGACTGTTCCTATATGTCCTTTATCATTTTCTCATGACAACACAGAAGATTTTAGACTGGATGTTCCTTTCATATTTGAAACTGTTTACGTGTATTTTAAAGTGTATTGAAATCATGTTTCAGATATTGAAGATGTTATGAAACTTACCACCACTTTTCTTCCATTTTATCTAGGAGATATAGATAATGAACAAAAATAATTTCAGATGCTTTTTGAGTATGCCATAGCCTTTAGGATCTAGCTCATAAACAGGGTTAGCTTAAAATTTCTTTATATTCAAGTGAGGGAGGAGATACCTCCTGAGGATGAATCAATGCACACCACAGCTCAGACATGGGTCACGGCAGTCCAGTCCCCTGAGAAGGTGAAGGGGTCAGACTGTGGAGTCCACTGGCTCGTTCAGAGTCCTCTCAATATCAAAGAAAATTTATTATATTATGACTTTACTGTGTACAATATCATAAGAAAATGCAGTAGGCTTAGAAAAAAATGAGTCCCTAAATAAAATGTTAGCCTGCTTCTTAGGATTTCTTGAGATTTGGGAGGACAAAGGAACAATTAAACTTTATGAGACTAAGAAGTGAAATAATCAGCATGGGCTTTTGTTAGGGAGTTTACTTAAAATGCTCCCTCTCTCAAAAGAAAACCAAAAAAAGCCCCAAAAAAACCCCACCAACCCAGACCCAAGACAGAACAGGAACAATACACAGAAACCTGAAGGAGAAAAAATTATGAAACCAAAGAGAACAAAAGATGACAGGGTACCAACAGACTTCTAGTTATGTGGTAACAATTATTGTCAGCATATGTTCTTTTTACAAAGTATTCTTTGTATTGCAGCTCTGATTAGAAAATCTTAAGACATTGAAATGCTCGATGATCTACAGAGAAATTTAGTCATCATTGCAACAAAAAGCAACAGAATAAAAACCTATTAAAAGACATTTGTCTACACAGCATAGAAATATATGTGAGATGTGAGTAGAATGTGTACTGTTCTTACTAATGTATAGACAGATTCAAAGTAAAAATGGTGGTAATTAAAGTTTGTTATACTAAGCCATTCTTTCAAACACTGTCAGAAGATGAATGTCAATTGATTGAAAACTGTCCTTCCATCTGATATAGCACAGAAATGAGCACGTAGTACATCAAGTCAAAGACATTTCACATTAATGCTGAAACATTAATTTTCAATGTCAAAAAAAATGTTTAAAGATAAAAATTAACTGGTTGGTTAAAAGTAGATAAAAATGAAAGTGATTGTTTGTATAAGGCTGAGCAGAACACTATCAATACTGGCATAAGATTGGCTAAATGTGTGTGTAGATCTAGAACAATCCTTCGTACAAGGCTTTTTTTAGTTACTAGGGCTTTTTACTGGAGACCACATTCTGAATGGATTAAAATATTTTTAGCTATGGAAGTGACTATGGTGATAAGAAATTATGGCCAGGACTCTACTTCCTACCTCTTATTTTGTAGATAGAGATTTCCAATATAGGACTGCTCTCTACTTATCTACATGTTAAAGGTCAAAATTCACCTTTCAAATAAATTTAATATAGAATTGGAACTTTAACACAGGAGACACATTGTTTGCAAGGAGAGGTAGAAGGCAATACTCACCTCTGTACTCTTAGGGAAACAGCAGGAGAGCATTAAAAGGGTTGAAAAAATATAGAGTGTAATCTGGATCTATATTCACCATAACTAATAGAAAGTAAATGTATGGGAATGGAAATTGCAGTTCATATAAGCTACAGCAGCAGTTAACTATGCTGAAACAACCTAGGTAAATTATGTTGGTTAGTTTACTCTTTCAGAGGTTGTAAACGTCCTACTGAAATATCCCTTATGAGACATAAGTTAGAACAGTTTCTTTACTTCAGGAAGACAAGAGAAAAATGTCACACAGGACATGCAATGGATAACTGGAAGAGTAAAACTAACAGTCAAAATTAGCCTCTGAAATGATTTCCCTGAACCTAATGTAGAAATGGAAATGGTCTATTTTAGAGAGTGATACAGACATATCATCAGCTGTAACATCAATCCCTGTGTTTACATAACTTACTTTATTAGGATCAAAGGATAAATCAGAGGTAAGAATTCCACTGTTAGTCTTTTTTTACCACTAAGATCTGTGGATAAATATTACCACTTACAAAAAAATATCACGTTTTTTTCTTTTTTTTTTTTTTTTTTTTTAAAGGACTGTTACCAACCAAGTACTTCTGATGCAGCATTTACTTTTTAATGTACTGTAATATACCACTGTAACATCAGGTATCAAAAGGAATTGCATTACCCAGAGCCTCTAGCATATTTTGAAAAGTATCAGATAAGTCTTAAAGCAGAATTGCAAGTAATACATCTTAAAGTTCTATTATTTTTCCTTCTAAGTCTCTCTCTCGTGTTAGTACTTGAAAAAAGTGATAAGGTTTTCTGGTTTGAATACGACTGATATCTTAGTTGTCTAATTTACCTTATTCTGTTAATGTAGTAGGGAGCAAAGAGGAACAAAGAAACCTTAATTATTGTTGTGTACTATTATTCCTTTCCAGTTTTAAATTTACTTGTGAGAAATCTATATTTCTTGTATTATATGTACCTGAGGAGCTATACTAGCATACAAAAATCACACTACTTGAACTATAAATGTTTTGAGTGAACATAAATAATTTTGAGAACAATTTTCAATGGCCTCCTTTAATGATGATACTAAATAATAAAGGATAATTAAAAACAAAAAAAAATGTAGGAAGTAGGCAGATTTGTGCAAGAAAGAACTTTTATGATTCAAGGCTAAAATAAGTCATGGACACTTACTTGCACAGGGGCAAGGAAGTATAAAATTGAACCTTAGAAGGTCTATATCAATAACACCTTACTCTATGAAATGGATTCCATTTTCCTGGAGATTGCACATATGCTAGGTATTTCCCTGGACTTTCACTGATACCATAACTTAGAAGGTTAGTTTGGATTAGTTCAAACAATTTCAGGAGATATGTGGTAGGGTATAGAATAATAAAGGAACTAAGAAAGAAGGACCAAGAAGTATTAATATCTTTCTCTTATATTCCTTATTACCTGGAAGGTACACCTATAACATTGCATTTAACTTAGATCTCTAATTTTCAGCAGTTAATTTGTCATTAACTACATTTCACATAAATTTAACATTTCTGTTTGCTAGATTAAAATTGTATATTTAAATGCCTTCAGAAAAAGTGAGGTAGAACAAAAAAGCCTTGAGGAGGCAAGCTGTGCTTGCCTACAATTAGCAGCCCTTTTTTGGAATAATTTGGTTTCAGGAGTGAAATAAATTGTGTCTTAATGACACTAAAGTAATTAAATATCTATTTGCTTATCATTTATGTTTATTCTTAGATAATAGCTTACACTAGCTTTCCGTTTGTATCCTTTTTTCTATGTTAAGAGTTCTTACCTCAAGGGAAGCAATGTGTCAGAAAAGGAATATTTTTAAGTTCAATGATGTGTTTACTTAACTACTATTCTTTTCATACATTTTTTTTGTTCATCCACTGCCGAACAACAAAGTTGGTCTTCCACAAAAGGAGATATATGAAGAACTTCAGCAACTATCTTTCACAAGGTTTGTATATTCAGCACAGTCTTCATGCTCAGCCATAAAACTTTTCTCTAATTGGCTAACAAAATATCAAGGTTAAAAATGAATATATAAAAATGTGTGTTTTAACTATTAAACAAGCTGATTTTTGTTGAACACAGGGAAATAATATTTTAATAATCTGGATCCATATCTAGTCTTCTACCTCATGTTCTTACCTCTATGGAATTGTACTCCTCAGGAAGAGTTGTAATTATTTTTCCTGTGCATAGTTGGTCTAATTTTAAGAGTTCAAGAAGGTTTAATTCAACTGCAAAAAATATTTAATATGACAGTAGCTGTACACAAACATTCTGAGGCAGAACTACAGGATACAGTAAACGTACCATACCATATGATGCTTGATGACCTATGCAGTTACTAATGCTTGGGATGTCTACAGATAGCATATAAAGGAAAAATTCTGTAATTACTGAAGCTCCCCCTTAGCCCCAATTCTCATCTGATTTTCTCCAAGACAGTTGATGTTATAGAAAAAAAACAAAACAAAACAAAACACGACAACCAGAGCATGCTTCCAAGCCAGATAAAATAACAGGAGTGTAATTCTTGTAATCTAGATTCCTATCATGTAGATGTGTCAATATCACAAAATTATGGATATAATGTTCGTAGGCAATAGAAATAGATACGTCTAGAACATGAATCATCTCAACCCAATTTAGCTGTCTAAAATGAGTCAAATGCATCATAACAAAAAAAGTTCTGACTTATCTCTGGTTATTTAGTAACTATTAGAAGAGTTTAAACAGTTGGCTCAGATCCAAATTTTCTACACTACTGATACAGTTGCCAATAAGCAAGATTAGTGATTCTGCCTGGAGTTATTTTGGCACTTCAGAAGAGTTGAAAACAACAGGTCCTTTTGCGATATTTTGAAAATAATGTGACTGAAAAGATCAAGCAGGATTTTTTATGTTATTTTTCCAATGAGTAATTTAATAGTGAATGCTTAGGTAGGACACAAGAAAAAAAAAAAAAAAAGGATAATTGCAGGACTATCATCTCTCAGATGAATGTTCCCACAATCACTAAAGAGTCAGAATTTTCTTTAAGGAACAGCCCACGGGCCCATGAATAGAGCAATTTCCTGGGAAAGAGGCACCGAGAAGCTCTTCAGGCTACAGTTTGTAGCTGAGAAGCTTAAATGCCACTAAAGTCTTCTAATTGATTTAGCCCTGAGGAAACAGTGCACTGCTGACAAGGCAAGTAGGGTACTTGGTTGGGAAAAGCACTACATATTTTCTTGTCAGTCTGGAATATTGTGGGCAGATGGGAGCTCACTCTGCATCAACTAAAAGCCAGGCAGAAGACAGAGTTTATTAGTCTGGATGAAGTGACAAACTGCTTTCAGCTGTCTCTGAATGTGTAGAAAGACAGTTTTATATACACTCCTTGTTGTCCCACTATAACTGTCATGCAAAATCTGTGCTTGCTCAGAGTCAAGACTATACATCAGTGTTCATCCAGAAATCAAACTAATCCATAATCCATAATTGTGTGTCCAGAGATTACACAATATTTTTTAAAAACTGTTAACCACTGTCACCTTGATATTTCCTATTTTCCACAGCTATTAATGAAATAAAAATCTGGTCATGTCACTTATGCCTAATATCAAAATATTAAAAAGGTTTTATGGTTAACTCTTCACGTATCCACATCTGAGCTGGTCAACAGAGAAATTAGGCTTCTGGATTTGGGAAATATAGATAGACAAATTCTGGGTACCCTCAACAGGAAGGAAGGGAAAAAAAAAAAAAAATGACAAGGAGGAAACCCATGAAAATTATCAAAATCTGCTTTACAAAGCAATAATTCTTCCTTGTTTCTCTGGCTTTAGTAAGATATTCCTGCATCAGGGATTCTGCCTGTCTTTGTGCTAGCACATCTTATCTCTTCTACTAAGAGTTCTATTCTAACAAGAGGTTGATCAACAATGGTTACTTTCCAGCAGCAACATTAGTGGAAGCTAGAGAAAGAGCAAGATAACATCCTGCAAGGAATGAAAACAGATTCTGACTTTCTATGTTGACTCCTACAGGACAGATGTTATTGACTAAGTCACTTTTTCAAGGATGTTTGTCCATTCCAGATAGTGGGGTACAATTGCTACCACACTTGCATTAAAATTGCAACTTGTGTGTTTACTCATCCTTTTAAAATTCTCAACATTTAGAAAATGCAGCAGAATCATTGCCACAAGAAAATAATAATTCAATACCTGACTTTTTTTCTGTAATTGCAATCATAGCTGAAGCCCATAGCAAAAAAAAGAAATCACTTAACATTGTAATTAAAATGTTCTTGTAAACTGGACCCACAATCTGAAGTCATAATTCTTTATAAAGAAATGTCTGAGATACTATCATAACAAGAAAGAAATGAGAATTAAAAAATGTGAAATGACTGCATCTCTATTCTAGAAGAAGATCAAGCAAAGGAAATAGAAACATGGAATTATACAACAGTTTACATTGTGAAGGCACTAAATGCTTCTTGAATCCTGACAAGCTTGAGGCCAAGCTTGAGAAGCTTGAGCTTCCTTTACGAAGCTTGCTCTACTGCTTTATCAACCTCTTGAGTCAAGAACATTTTCCCAATGTCCAATCTGATCTTCTGACAAAACATTAAGCCATCACCTCTCATCGTATCAGCAGACAAAAAAATAGAAATCATCACTCCCCTCTCTGCTTTCTTTCATGAGGTTATTTGTAGATATTCGTGAGGTCACACGTGAGGTCTTCCTTCCTCTAAGGTTCATTATCCTACTATCCTCAGCTGCTTCTCATATGTCATGTTCTCTAGTTGTTCCAGGGAGAAGAGAGGTCTGAAAGGATGTGGAAGCCAAAACTGAGACACCAGAGAAAACTTAACCCAAACAGTAGCTTTATTATCAAAGGTGGCCAAGTAAACAGGAAAGAAATCCAATAGAGAGAGAAAAGAAAATAAGGCTCCAGGTGCCAACACCCAAATTGCCCAGGTGTCCCCCATGGAGTTGTCTCACCGACCCCCGGAATGCCCAGACTTC
>JAWWEW010000112.1:72222599-72279806 GCA_035583185.1 Anabacerthia variegaticeps | reverse complement strand
GGTCCCACCTGCTGAACTAGGACACACTATTGACTTACAATAGTGAATATACTTGAAAATTTTGTAATGCTATATCTTGTTTTCTTCCCTAAATGGTTTACTTTATTTTAACATTGAAGAGATCATGACTATTATTGTTTCTGATTTTATTTTTACATGGTAAAAACTTTCTAGATTTAGTTATGTCAGAGATTATCAGAGTATTGTTATGTGCATTTGTTTTTCATTTAATGCACTGAAGAATGTTTAGTATTAATTGGCCTTTGTATTGTGATTTATTTGGTATTATCTGTCTGTACTATTATTTTGAACATAGCACGATTGTTTCATAATCTTCCTTTCTTCTCCGCATCAAAATCTATTCAAGATTAATGTAAAAATATGAAAGATTTTTTTTTATTCTCTTCAGTTTGTTTAATATATGTTGTTTTATGTGTTTATGAGAGATGGGGGGGGAGGGGTCAAAAAGAGAAACGTTTTTATTTTACAATTATAAATAACAGCAATTTTATTCCATGATTCAGAATCGTCCTAAACTAAGGACATCTCCTTAAACTCATGAAACAAATTATAAAAAGGCTTGTACTGTGTATAAGAGGTCATCTATTACATTAAATAGATAAAATTAAATATGAAAAAAAAAAACACCAACCAACCAAACCTAATTCAATAACAGGAAATTATTTATTCCTTCAAATCTACTAATTACATAATCTAAGAAAGGAGAGAGAAAAGTATTAAGACAGAGATATTGCGCCTTTTAGTTTTTTATATTTCGAATATTACAATTTAGAGTTGGTTTGGAGATTTAAAAGAAAAAAAAAAGAATATAAAAGAAAAAATAGAAAAATGTTAGAAATCATACAAATCAAAGACACTTTATTAAAGTAGGTTTTATTATTAAAAATCATGAGTAAAATATTATTATAGTTATATAGTTATAGTTATAAATGTATGAAGACACATTATAGCTTTTAGTTAGTTTTATTTGACCTATGTATCCTGTATTTTCAGTATTATTTTGAATGTTATACTAAGTAACATTGAGGTAAGTGAAAGTGATGACTGTTACAATCATGTTTCCAACGTGTGTTTTATGTGATTGAAATCCAAACTTTAAGACGGAAATTTTTCAAAAATTTACTCTACCTCAATATCTTCTATGTACTTAATAATGGTGATAGTTGCTATGTATTTATAGAGGAATAATATTCAAAAGAGACTTATTCTCTCTTTGCATTTAATTTTCAATATGAATTGACACTTACGGTGTTTCAAATTACTAAATACTTTTTGGGAGTTCCTGGGTTCCAAGCAGCTTACAGGGATTTCACTTGTAGTTGAAAAATGTCAAAATTAGTGTGAACTAAAAGCTAGGTTCTCTTTTGAGTCAATGATCTAGAAACTCTGAAAACCTAGAGTTAGTGATCATATATGAAAAGTATCTTCTGTAAACTGAAGTCACAAAAAAAACAATCTCGTGCATCCAAATTACCTCTCCTTGTGCATTTGTCTTGACTGTATATATCTGCCATCCTCATGGCTCTTCTTTAATATATTTAATTCCATGTTTGGTTGGCCTATCTTCATCCAAATTCTGACACAGCATTCAAAGGCTAGTCTCAGGGTAAACTGTAACAGAACTGTCAAAATTTAAATCTTTTCAGAAAACTGGATTGTTAGGATCATTCAAATATCAAATATTTTCTCAAGTTCCTAATGTTAGGCATGACCTTAAATGTAATCAGAAAGCACAATGTTCTTGCTGCTGTCTTTGTTTTACTTGAGCAGTTGTCCAGGTGTAATACTGAATCTCTTTTGTACCTCTTCTCTGTCTGATGTGATTTAAGAATCTGAATTTACAGATCTCCTTACAGATGATATTATAGAATGAATGTCTTATTAGACTTTTTTGTAGAAAATATTCCAGTGTGTCTAGTTCCATTCATGCATCTCTGCACATTAACTGGAGATCTCTCTTGAGACTAGGAGACTTAAGAACACTGCAGAGAGAAATCTGAAGCTGTTCCAGGTGGATGTATGTTCTGTCTGATAAAAGCAATACTGAGCATGAGCTAGTAAAATGGGTTTGATTTGAACTGATTCTGTGATTTAAATAACTTCTTTTTCACAACTCTGTGACTGAGATCATAATCATAACTAGATTTGGGGAAAAGCACACAGAGAGACTTTGTTTATGCCCATTTCAAGTCCTCAGCTCTCTACCTGCAAGCTGAGTAAATTTCAATAATAGCTTAGATAAACTTTAGGCCAGCTAAATTCTTGCTATGTAAATAGCAAATGGTACTTCATATCTTAAAATAGCCTTTATCATATCTGCAGGCATGCATTGTCATTCAGATAGTGTTGAAGAATCCCAGGGGAAAAAAAATAAATCTGTTCAGATAAGACTACAAAGGAAGAATTGATGAAGAAGTGATCCTTTTATAAGAAGTGTGTTGCTCATCTTGAACATAATTGATTGATGAGACAACCTACAAGAAGATAGTTCTGAAGACTATCACACTTAGAAAGAAATGTAAAGTGTAGTTATTAATTGTGGGTTAGACAAATATAGTGACCAGATAGAAATTAGCTTTGCATAGCAAGATTCATGAAGAGTAACAGTTGGGATAGAAGGACATAGAGACAAAAATAATGGAAGAGCTTACCATTTAACATCATTAACAATAGCAATGCTACCTGAAAAACAATATGAGAAAACAAATTCCCCTAAAACTCCATGTGAAATCTCTTTAATTTTTCTTCTTTTCTTTCTGGCTGCAGCTTTGTTATATGTTGTAGTCACAGAAATAATTTCACCTATTCTGCGGCTGCTGACAGTAAAGTTACACTTCAAATGACGTAGCAAGTCAGTATATCACAGAATCACAAAATCACAGAATGGCTGAGGTCAGAAAAATCCTCTGGAGATCATCCAGTCCAACCTCCTTGATCAAGCAGGGCCACCTAGAGCTGGTTGTGCGGGATTATGAAGAAAGAGTGGGGTGCTGGGCCTATTTAGTCTAGAGAAGAGAAGACTGAAAGGGGATTTCATCAAAACATATAAGTGTCTCAAAAGTTGGTGCCAAGAGGAGGGTACCAGATCATTTTCAGTGGTATCCAGTGACAGGATGAGGAGAAATGGCCATAAATTAAAACACAAGAATTTCCACCCTAACATGAAGAAGAACATGTTTACTTTTCACTTTCCCTCATCCTTGTTGAGGTTCATGAATTTTCTACCAATTCTTCAGGTTGCCAAGGTTTTTCTGGATGGCAGAACAAGACTCTGGTGTATCAGCCACTCCTCCCAGTAAGTACGCCTGGTTAAATCCTGTCAGGGTCCACAGACTTATGTCTCTTCTGTTTCCTTAAGTATTCACTGACATGATCATCTTTTCTGAAGAATAGAGGTTTTTTGCTCCAGCCTTTCCTCCTGTTTTCCAGGGTCTGGATTTCCCAAGGCACAATCTTTCTAATAAAGACTGAGGCAAAGGAGGCATTCAGTATCTCAACCTTTTCTATGTCCTGTGTCACCAGGTCCCCCACCTCATTCATCACCATTCATCCCTTACTTCTCCTCTAGACCTATATTTTCCCTAATCTTCCTCTCATCAATTGCATACTTACAGAAATCCTTCTGGCTGTTTTTGATACCCCTGTCCATAGTCAATTACATTTGGACTTTGTCTTTCTTAGCCTGATCACTGGATGCTCAGTTGCCTCTTTATTCCTCCTCAGTTAGACATTGTTTCTTTCACTCTCTGTATGTGTCTTTTTATTCTTGAGCTTTGCTAGAATGCCCTTGCTCATTGATGCAGGCATCCTTGCGCATTTGTCTGAGTTCATATTCATTTGGATGGGCTCTTGAACTTGGAGGATGTTAAATTTGAATATTAACCAGATTTCTTGGGTCCCTCTTCACTCCAGGGCCTTATGCCATGGAACTCTTCAAATGGACTTTGAAGAAGTTAATGTCTATTCTCCTGTATTTGGGTTTTGAAATGTAAACATATATTAAAATAAGTACTCACCTTTGCTGCAGGAATTACCTTGCCTGCTTCCTGTGTGCCAGCTCATGAGCAAACTGGATGTGTTTCTACTGTTGGGCAAGGAGGGCGCAACAATGGGGTATATCTAAATATTCACATATCTCTATTACTCTTTGGATCCATGTGTGTGACCATCTCAGATGTAAACCAGTGAAAGTTAACTGTGTTAACAAGTAAAATCAAAGTCATTATTGGCAATGGAACGTACCGAGATTTCACTCATAACCTAAGCATGCAGAAACCAGGTGAATTGTGAGCATGCATGTATGAAAAAAAGCTTTTATAAAAAGAGCATTCTTTAGCATCTCTTTTTAAATCCCAACATTCAATTTAAGTGTTTAAAATATTTTGTGTGAACATCACAGCTCATTTTCATATGTATTGGCTCAACATATTTTGTCAGCATATACACCCTAATATTACTAAAATCTGCAATTTTAGGATTAATGAACTGTACTGTTGTATATTAAGCATTTAAACTGGACTTAAGGTTTTAAAAATATATTTTTTCAAATAATTTAAATAAATTTGTACAATTTATTTGGACATCTTCTATGTTGCATTCTATTTCTCACTGTAAGGTGACTTACAGTAAAGCTGGGTTGTTTAGACCCATGACAGAACACTACCTCACGATACAATGATCCAGAGGTATACTATTCAGCCAGAAATAGCCGTAGTAAGAATATATTTTCTAAAATCTATTTGCACTGTAAAGTCTGGATTACATCTGTGTCTTTATGAAAAAATATACTTCAGACAAATCAACTTTCCTGTACACCCATCCTTTTCATTCCTTCCTTTAAGTGCAGTTTAGTCATGTTTCTACTTCATATCTGCCTTATTTTCTAATATTGTATATCATACTTACCTAGACAACTTATTTTTTCCATCTCAAACCTTTTTATTACTTGTGAACTCTTGTTATTTTTATACTTTTGACAATCTTCATATCCAGCTCCCACTTTGACCCTCTTCACTTAGCCACAGTCTTCCTGCTGGTTTGATTTCTCTCCTTTTCATCTCCTGCTGGGTTACTGCTCATTATCCAAACTTAATGCACTCTTTCAAACATTTCTAGCTCACAATCTGAATTTTTTCCTCTTTTCCCTGACATAGATCCTGGATATGTATCATTCCATTTTGACACATGTAATCTCTTAATGGATTTTGTTTCATTCCATTACAGAGTCAGAGTTTCCTGTCTTTGGCAGCTTCATTCTTCGTACAGATACTGACATTCCACATACACAATTAGACTCATTCTGAATTTTTTCCTAAAATGTTACCCTTCCCTTCTCTCATTACTATCTTACTTTCTCTTTCTCCAAACTCAGATGCTCTAAATTCATTCCAGAGTGATTTTGTTCTACTAAAATACTTTTCTACAAAGTAATAAAACAAACTGGTATTCTGAGTAATCCTTCTTTAGTTTTGTATAACTTGAAAAAAATATACAGAGATCTGTGTTAACAATTTCTTTTTCATGACATCCCTTTACTACCCACAAGCACTTCACATTGTCCATAGAAAAGAGATTAATATCTTGTTCTTCAAGGCACTCTATCTGTTTTTCTGCATTTATTTCAAAATGTTCAGTTAAAATATAAGGTGAAAGAAATTTCATTTCAGCTGAAATATCTCTGAGATATTTCTAAGTGCCTATGTATTTTAAACTGTAAAATACATGTTTATATACTTCATCTTCAATGTGAAGAAAAGATAAAATGCCTGTAGAAAAACAGAGAGATATGAAATGGCTGGGCAGCATACCATGTAGAGTTAAATTGAATTGTTATAGTTTCATATATTTTCAATAATATTTTTGTGGGTGAGTGCTTTCTGCATCCTTTTTCTATGCAAATTATTCATTTATTTCCAATCACTGGGCCAGCAAAAAAAGTGTGAAAGAAACAGAATTATTTTTTCTCCATTTGGTGCTAATATCTATTTTGAAAATCTTATTAAAACTTGCACACTATTAGAAATTCAACTAAACAACAATTTAAAAAGCAAAGCTTGAGTCACAGAAGGCAATTTGATCCTTGCTTGTTGCATTATTTTCTAGGGAAAAAAATCATGGATAGATTTTTTTTGATAGTTTATGACATCAAAGACAATGAGAAATAATGAAATTGCCAAGAAGTTAAAAAAAAAAAAAAAAAAAAAAGACTATCACAAAAACATCTGCTGCTTTATATATTCTTGGGTTTTATTTTATTCAAAACTGATTTTCAGATGCTACATACTCACATTAATGACCAGTTAGATAAAAGCGATACCTGTTGGGCTTAATAATTCCTCTGTTATGTTCCTTTTTTTAGAAACAACTCCAGGTACACACCCATTAAGAACTTTCTGTATTTCTTATTCATTGTTCAGAAGTAAACTCCTTTCTCTTATTCTTTTCTTCCTGACTAGATTGCACATTTTCAATTTGTACAACATTTAGGTAGTCACTGAGCTCTGGGAAACTGATGTTAACAGATACATTGATTTCCTGTTCTGCTGGAGGAGACACATTGTTAGGTTTCTCTTTGTAACTCGATGCAAAGTAGCGTTCCACAGCACATATTTCATTCATGAATTGGGTTCTTAAAAATGCAAGCTCTTATGTTTTAAGCAATCTTGATACAGCCTCTGGATTTAGCACTACATCAGCTCAGATGCCAAGAAGGTAACAAAAGGCCTTTTGGCACACATACAAATCCCACTTTGGATTGAATTTAACTGTCTAATGTTGTTTGAGAGAATTTCTTCTGGCCTTATGACTTTTCTATCATGGAAGAGCTAAAAATAGGAAAATAAAGCAAAGGCAGTGCAGACAGCTCAGAAACTGTGCATTTCTGGCAATTTCTGAACAAAGTGAGGCATTTTGACCCACAAGTCATTGCAATAATTTACACAAATGTACATCTCAAAATTTGTATCTGGTACTTGTCATAGAAAAGGAATCTATGATAAAGTTATATAACTTCTTAGATTGAAAAAAAAAAAGTGCACAATTCAGGCAATTTGAAAGAAATAAATTTTGAAATGCCTTCAATAATGGTGTACAAAACAATTCAGCCACTAGGAATTAAAGGCTTTATTGTGAAGTATATCTAATTCACTGATGGGATCATGCCTTCTGTGGGAACCAAGGACAAACTATTTATTGTTTAATTGCAGCTGTTAAGGTTATTGATTAGAAAAGGCAAAGCTCCTGATACTGACAAAGGCAGTCAGGAACTCATAAGAAACAATCCTAGCAAATAGTAAATACTGTTACTTATGTATCTTTCTTGTTGTTGTGGTTTGTCTTGGGTGTTTGATTGTTTTGATCACAGCAGCCCCCATAAAGTTTAACAAAGAATTTAAGATTAATTTAGTGTAGCCCAAGTTTGAGACTATTCATGTGAACATGATGACTCTGGCTCATTGTTACGACTATCTTGTGGTTTCCATGACAATTATGAATAATTCCTCTTCAATCTAAAAGAAGATGGCATTTCAGAGAGTTTTTTGTTATTGACTGAGAATCTTTTTTCTATCTCAAGGTGGGAATATAATTTTAAGACCATTATACTAAGTTATTTTCATGTTTCCTGAGCCCAAAACAGATTCTGATGTTTAAATTGTAACACTTGAGAGCTTTATGCTCTTAGAACTTAGCTGAACTGTAACAGTTGTCCTGCTAGTAAGGGCAGACTTCTGCTAATAGTAAATTCCACTGTCAGTAAAAACTTGAAAAAAAAAAAAAAAAAAAGAGTAAATTGTATGGAAACTAAATTATTCTGGCCATTTTTTTATGAAAGGAATATTGGTGTGTCTTGTGTCACACCGAGGTTTTCAACTGGAAAACCAATCTTCTTGATACAGACACATTTATCACCTCATGAATGAAGTTTTGAACATAATTCTTCTCAGTCCCTTAGTCCTCGCATCCAAGTTTTGATGGTGGTCATTCACAGCAACTGATCTTTACATAGTTAAAATGTATGTTCCTTGTCAAATGTGAAAAGTGATGGAGGTTTTTGGGTCTGAAATCATTCTACCCATTTCATGTAATCGCGTACAAAAAAACCCAAGCGCTACCTGTGACAATAGTCCCATTCCTATTCCTGTAATAATGTCCAAATTTTTTTTTCCCAGTAAAAACTCCTGGTCTGCAAAAAAATCTCAGCTTCTCTTTCTTAGTTTAAACATCTTCAGACCTCTTTTCCTGTTATTTGCCTACTGGTAGAGTTTACAAGATTATCAGCAGTTGTCATTCTCTTCCTATGACATGGCAAGACCAATTTCCATAGCAATTCTGTGTTCACTTCTCTACTTCATCCTCTAAAGCAGTTATATCCTGTCTTTCATTTGCACAACACTGGCTTCGAGCAATTTTAGGAAAAAAATCCCTCTCCACAAGCTCTTAAGTGTGCTCTTCATTATGGTATTTTTAGAAAACCAACAAGCAATTCTGAATAAATAAGTACTCAGAAGAGAAAATTACTTATAATGAATAATCTCTAATCATGTATAAATGTCAAGTTTAAGACAGACAATCCAAGTAATAACATACTTACTAATGTTCCACACCTGCCATCCTTTTATTGTTCATTATATGTATTGACTTCAGACTTGGAATTGGATATCCTCTTAAGTGTTTGGATACTATTGATTTAATCTGCTGTTTCAAGGCACTGTTTTCATCATAATTTTATAGTCCCATTCTGATTTTTCATTGGAGTAGAGGAAATGTGATTATTACAAAAGCATTTAAAACAAACCACCAATCCAAACCAAAGAAAAAAGCTGAATTAAGCTGTGATAAGTTTCTTGTATTTCCACAGAATCACAGAACCAACTAGGTTGGAAAAGACCTCTAAGATCACCAAGTCCAAATTTTGACCTAACACCACCTTGCCTACTAGACACTAAATGCCACATCTAGTCTTTTCTTAAATACCTACAGGGACAGTGAATCTCCCTGGGCAGCCCATTCTAACACCCATTCACTCTCTCTGTAAAGAACTTCCTAATGTCCAACCTAAACATCTCCTGGAGCAGTCTGAGACTGAGCCCTCTTGTCCTACTGCTGGTTGCCTGGGAGAAGAAGTGACCCTCAGCTTGCTACAACCACCTTTTGGGTAGTTGTAGTGAGTGATAAAGTCTCACCTGAGAATCCTCTTATCCAGGCTAAACAATCCCAGCTCCTTCAGCTGCTCCTTATATGACTTCCATGAAATTTAAAGTTTGAATACTGAGAAGAGCTCAGCATTGTTTATGTATCACTGGGCAATTCAGACCAGAGAAGTCAACCAGTTCTAGCATAGTTTTGAATTTCTACAAATACCTCAAACAACCACTGAACTTTATACTACGAAACAAAAAGTTAAAAAGTGATATTGCTTAATCCATCATTTTCAAGTAACAATTTAGATTGATCTATATTAACTAAGATCTTAGATTTATCTAAATTATCTAGAAATGCTCAAGAACTGCAAAAAGTAAAATACAATTAATTAGTTCTTTATAATTTTATAGTATTATTTTACCTTTTACATGAGATCTTATAAAATTATTTACAAATTAATTACATTATTTAAATGCTAACTCTTATTAGAAGTACAGTGTTAATCAAACCTATAAAACTAAGAGTTGACAATAAACTTTTAGAATCTGATAAGAAAAAAATCACAATGGGATAAAGATCCATGACACTAATTTGCTACCACCTCAGAGTATAACTCCATATCTGATTATAAGTAATGATTCTTATTAAAACACAGTGCTATTCTTTTTTTTTTTGTTTGTTTAAATTTTATGGGTTTGCCTGAATATAGCTATCTGTAGAAATATGGCAATACAAATTCAAGATCTAGTATGTGTAGCCATTATTGAAATTTGAATCTATACTATTTGAAGAAAAGTACTGTTTTCTTCACAGTGGATTAACAAGTTCTCTTACAAGCTCTGATGCTGGAACATATCCAGTATCAATATCTGTGATCGTTCCAGAAGTCTCACTAAGAAAATCAAATGGCCAGTGAAACGGAGCAAGAGTTAAATCTCTTGTTGATACTTTAAAAGATCAGGTGAAAACACATCCTCCAAAGAAGAGAATGGCTCTGCATACGTTGCTACTAGCAAACTTTGCTTTCTCAACAATAAACTTGAGTGAAGACCTTTAAGAAAAGATGAAATGTCCAGATAACAAAGCCTGACAGGTGAACAAATGTAATCGTTTTTGAAAATTTTCATCAAAGGACAGAAGAGGGAAGAGATAAATTCACACAATATGAAATTATCATGACCCAATGAGTTTCATGCAAAATTACTTAAGCAGTGCTCAGTGAAATCTTATAGCTACTATTGGCTATCTTTGAGAGCTCACATGTGTCAGGTACATCAGGATTTTGGAGGATTTGAGGAGAATAAATTCAGTGTTCATATTTCAGTGAGGAGGAAAAAAGAAGCAGAAGTAGGAATACAACAGCAGTGCACATTTGACATCCATATATTTAATGTCCTTCTGTGGAAGAACAGAACAGCTGAAGTTGGAGAAACAAATGAAAATTAGGATGAAATCCAACAGTGACATGTAACCAAATCTCTATTTTCAGTGGAGATTTAATGGAAGATATCACTGACCATGGCAGGGGGATTGGAACTAGATGATCATTAAGGTCTCCTCCAGCCAAAACCATTCTATCAATCTATGATAATCTGCATACATATGGCATGCACAGTAATAACTAAGCAGGTAGAAGATTAATAGGGAAAGTATGTAGGGGAAGAATCCTTGTAACACTGTTTTAAAATTACCCCTACTCAGTACCAGCAAAGCTGCATTTGAATGTCTTTTAGACTCTGAACTTCACAAAAGTAATGAACAGTGTAAAGTGTCCAGGAAAAAACAAACAAGGAAAACCCCACAACAAACAAACAAAACAAAACTTGAGAATGATGACTAACATAAAACCTATCAAAACAAAATAAGGAAATGGACATTTCTTTTCTGTATTTGGAGAAAACTTGAATCTCTACATTCCAGAAAAAGGATTAAATCTGTTCTGTCTCTGGGGCAAAGGGGGAAAAAAAAAAAATAGCAGATTTTATCAACAGAAGATCCTGTCCTTTAGAAGCATCTTGATATGTAGGTTAAAAAGGAAACTAGAAATCCCACATCAGAACTCTGCATGTTCTCTGAAAGGCTTCTAAGGCAAGTGCAGTGATCCTGACTGGAAAAAAATTGTACCTCAAGGAGTTGTTGATCCACATGTCAGGTGAGTGGAGTATGCCCAGGTCTCTGCTGTCCTCTATATCCAGAGTGGTGTTCAGGCTGTGTTGTACTGCACACCTCCTATGGATGCAGGATAAGCTCTGTGACCTCCCTGTAACAGAGGATCCTGCAGTAGTCTCCCACTTGGTACCAGTAATTATGCCACCTGCACAGCCTTGGCTTGAACTGAAAATGCAGCAATAAATTCTTGCAAACATTATTTCTGCTTCACTACAGAAATTCTGGATGAAGTCATTTTCCTGTAAGAAAATCTTATAGCAGCTCAAATGACTGAAATTGGAGAGTGACTTTTATGGATAGGGCCTAACCAGCATTCTACACATGGATAAGAGGCTCACTCAGTGCTATATCTCCCAGGATTTCCAACATCCAAAGGGACATAAGATTATCTGTAGAATTTTCTCATTGAAAAAGGAAAGAATCAAAAAGCCACTTGCCAGATCCCATCTTTGATTAAACAGATGTGGTTTAGTTTTATTGTGTTTTTTGGTTGGTTGGTTGGTTAGTTGGCTGGTTTGGGTGTTGTTTTTTTATTTATTTTATTTTTTGTTCTTTTCTCATCTGTGTCTTTCTAACACTCTCTGTTGTCTGCTTTAATTGAGGAAAATAGAAATGTGTATTTGCATTTATCATAACTTGATTTAGGCTAAGGATATGTTCAAAATGAATGTGTTTTACCCTCAAGATCATAGTAAAGTAATGAAGTGGAGAACTAGGACCCTTTCAAAGGTTCTTTAGTGCCCCAATGCATTCCCTGGAACATGCAGCAAAATATTATCACACAGATAGTATTACATACACAGGTCTGACAACCAGTAAAATCAGGCAGCCAGGTAGAGACAAATACCATACAGTGACTAAGAATTATCCAGCGTAATCTTTGGCAGAATGCAAGGTATCAAGGAGCTCATCAGAACTGCATTCATAGCTGGGGTGTTTGTCACATCCTCCTTTGTGTATATCCTTACCCACAATCTTGACAAACAGTAATCTGAGAGTACAGAAGAAAAGAGTACACGGCGTGACCTTGTGGAGGGAGATGGATTGAAGGCTTGCTAAAGCCTATTTCCAGCCTCAGGACAGATTGATACTCTCAGGTTTCTTATTTAAAGGATAGGTAGGGAAAAAAAAAAGAAAAAACAACCAGTTTTTTCTCTGTTTCTCTATAGTGAATCTATAGCTACTTTAATTGCATTGCCTGTGACTGGATTGTCAAAAATCCATTCTTCAACTCTATATTTTCTTTGATGTTAAGAACAAGTAGTTCAGAGGAACAGCTGAAAAATGAGCTGTGCTGTCTTTCTGACAATGTGGGTTCTGATAATACTAGGCAATCTTAGGAGTAACTAATAATCCAAAATAAACTTCATGAAGCACCTGAAGAGCAGCAGGATGTTTCTCTACTGAATTGCATAAGCAATATGATCTTGTAATTCTCACAATTGGGTCAGTGAGGGGGAAAAGGTTTTCTAATGACTAACACTAACAATAAATACCTGATGAAACAGAAAAATAGGGAATGAAACATCTGAGAAGTTACTCCTGTTGTGTGTGTTTTTGTTTTGGGTTTTTTTTTTAATCATGTGTTATGAGTTGCAAAACATATCAAAATGCTCAGGAAAAAGGTGTTTTAATTATTTAACCACTTCTATGTACAAAACTGCCAAACAAACAGTCTCAAAACCCCACAAACCTCCTACCATTAGTCTGTACAGAAAATCTGGTTTTATTTTTGTCTTCTACTTGGTTTATATGAGGAATTATTCTCATTTCTCTTTTGCAAAGCATTCTTTCCCCTCCTATGAAAAATCTAATGGAATCTAGTTAAGAAGTTATTTTCCCTTTGGATGTTCTCAATTTGTTTTCAATGCATCAGGAAAAGAATAGAATATTTCACCCTTGTTCGATGGTAACAAGAATTTGATTCTTCACATAAACTGACATTGTTATCATTTTGCCTTTCAAGTGCCTGCTGATTGGAGAACATTTACACTCTTTGAATGCCCCACATATGTTGTACCTAAATATAAAATGTTTTGTGGCCATGTCCTTCCCTCTGTCTCCTCTAAACTTTCTTTTTCTGCAGTAGATTTTACTGATACTGTATCAAGTGGAGTTGTAACATATTTTTATATTATGAAATTGTGGAGACCTGACTGTGGAAGCACACAGTGCTTCTACTTTAAATAATTTCTATTGTGTTTATACTCATTTCTGCTAAAGATCCCAGGAAGATAGATTTTTTAGGGTTTTTATCTTCAGTATCATTTCAATATTTGAGGAGGTGTTTGTCTGGTGACTTGACTGTATACTGAAATGTTAGCCTTGATCTGCAGCATCTCTCTTTTATGTCTTGTATATTTAATTTTATTTCCTTTGATCCCTCTTTCTTCCTCTTTGCTGGTATTTTCTTTGTTCTTTTGCTCCCCACCCCATCCCTGCACTTTGCTCTTCTAAGACTCAATCACCTCCACTTTCATTTAATCCCTGACTATGCCATCACCTGTATCTTTGTTGTCATAGTTCTGATGTCTCTCTACTGGTTATCTTTTTATCTGGCTATCTCGTTTTGTTTAGCTTTTAGTCTTTTAAATTCTATTGCTTGAGTCTCTTTTAATCTTCCCTTAGTAATGCCTCTTGTTATAGCTCTTGATCCTACTGAGAGGAGTGACAAAACTGACAGGGACCATTGCTTATTAAATTTAAATTTAAAACAATAATAAGTAGTTGCTCTTTACTGCTGAGATATGTAAAGTATGTGATCAGAATCAGAGATGTGCAGCACAGTAAAGCCTTATTTCTGCACCTGAGGCATTCAAAAATTGCAATGGAGGCTTGCTTGTGGTTATTCAGAATCAGTGAGGGGTAAAATTTTTGACTGAGCATGACCTCACTTCTGTTTGTCAATTAATTCAAGAGTTTTTATGCATATTTGAGTTATTCATAAATTTCTGATGGAGAATTTAATTTGAGTACAGGGCCACTAGCTTAGAAGATTTGATACATCATTAATGCTTATTGCCCCATGGAAAAGACAGACTTCAAACTGAGCTACAGCTTTCCTAAAACTCTTCATAAATACCCTCTTCTTTAAGTGGATGAATGAAACATAAATACAAATGTCATACCTGAAGAAATCACAAAGAAATTAAACATGTATTAAAAATTATATTTCAAATTTTAATGTAAATGTAAGAATAAAAACTAGGAAGAAGCATAAAACCAGTCTTTCAGAATATCTGAAATTCTGCTTAGACTTCCTTAGTGTTTCTATGTTTATGTATCAATGTCAAATTACTTCCTGATGTAGGCATGTAAAAAGTCTTGCATCAAAAATCTTGTCTGCTGATTTTTTTTTTTTTACATTTTTATATGTGTGTGTATATATGTATAAAAGCAAATTTATATTTCCATCATCTAATTGTGACCATAAATAGCATTCATGCACATAGAAATGCCAAGAGATATATATTCTTTTATTTGTGTAAATTGAAGTTACTCTTTAAATTTTCCTTTTAAATTCTAAAAGGGTAAGAGAGACAACTTATTTAGCAGACTGATTAAAGTCAAGTTAGTTTTGGCATTGTGTGATTGATTTTTCATCATTTTGTCAGATAACATCCACACCTACCCAAGCAATTTCTAAAATCATGAGTGCATTTTTTAGGTTTGCAAGTTCAAGAGTTTGCATGTGCATGGAACTAATGTGCAAGTACTTGAAATTATCAGATAGATGGGAGAAAAAAAAAAAAAAAAAGTGTGGTTTTAGCTTCCATTTTCCTGAAAACAGAATTTTTATTTTAAAATTGTTTTAAAAATTTAATAGATGTCATTGTGAGAAAATTTTGGAGTGTAATTTTTGCTAACAAAACTTTGTTTCAATACTAAGATTGGTGTCTTTTCTGCTCTTTGCTATTCATATTTTTCAGAAAGCAAAATTTATCATTTACTTTCAGGTTATGTCATATTTTCAAGCATCTCACACATAAACTCATCCAATAGAAAACCATGTACCAGTCTTCAGTCTTTTCTAAAGGTCAGAGTTCATGAACAGAAATCTCTGAAAACGGTGTCAAGTTGAATAAAAAAAAAAAAAAGGCCTACTTTTTACCACAGCTGTTAGCTACACCTATCCTTTATTTAAAGTCCTCATGAACCACCATTTCATCACTTTATGGTTCCACCCTTCGTGACCAAGAAAATAAACAATTTTTAAAATCAATGATACTTTAATTCTGCTTTTTCTTTATTGTTGGTATCTGAGTGTTTCAAGAATATTTTAAAACTTTTTCCAGTGCTCCATTCCAATTGGATCTGCCTTGGTTTATTTTTTTTAATTCTGCATAACAGAGTTTTGTTGAATTCTGATTAAATCCAGCTATTCACAGTTATCAATGATCTGCTTTGAGTCCTGGGGTACTTTCTCCTTTGTTCTCAGTCTTTCTTCAGAGGCATCCTGAGCCAATCCGGTCTAATTGCTGTTTCTCTGCACACCTAAGGATAGTGCTGCAGGAAAACAGTGGGTAGACAGCTCAGCACTGACTCGTCGTCTTAGTGAAGGTGATTGCTTGATGGATTAAAGCATTACTGTGTGTGGCACACTGAGAGACAGAAAGAGAGAGATGAGTGTGAGAAAAATCCCCATCTATTTCATTGTATTCTGAAATCTGCTTTGTATGAAGACTGGGTAGGTATACTCCCCACTTTTTCTAGCATTTATAAAGTTTGTGGAAATTCAACTTGCTTTGAAATTGTAACTTCTAATTCATACACAAGTGCAGTTTAGGTCAAAACTATAATTTCTTTTCTCATATTAATAAATAATCTAGTGGGGTATGACTTGTTATTTAAGTAATAATATATTCTCCTTACCTAAATATTTCAAGACATGGCTTACACTTAATCAAGCTTATAGTTAATCAAGTAACAATCTGTGTTTTTTAGACCTAAACATAGGTTTGCATCCCACTCTACTTTTAGTTGTGTAAGTACTCTGTCATCCGCAGCTAGAGTGGTACACTTATGCTGCCAGCAACTACATTAAAATCTGATTCATAGGCATTTCACAGATTTATTAAAAAGTAAATGAAGTTAATATCTCAAAACAAAATTTAAACACCAGTTGTATAAGACCAAGCAATTGGAAAAACGGTCAAATGAATAAAAAAATATGATGAGGGTATCTGAAACAAAAAGAGCGTCCTCATGGTTCTGATTTTCTGTCATTGAGTTTTCCTAATGAAGCCATAAACTTTGTCCATGTTAAGCCATAGTTGTATTAAGGCTGAAAATCTCTTAATATTGCAAATACTTCAGGCAGGCGTGAGGCTGTGACTTAACTGATACTTGGGAGGCAGGATAAAGCAAAGGTGGGAATTTGGGTTTAATTGTTCAAAAAGAATACAGAACAATCTCAGTTTTCAAACACATAGTGCTACAGAAGTCTCTTTTTTTGCTGATTTCAAAATCTTCATGCAGTAGGTGTTCTTTTGATACTATATGCTCCAAACTAAAGTCTTATTCACAACACATCCTCAGTGTAGACAAATTAATTATTATCTTTTTTACCATCAGGATAATTATGATGAATGCATAGACGATGTACCTCTTTCTACCCATTCTTGCAAAACAGTAATTAGGATAATTGAGAATTCCATCTAATTTTAAAAAGAATAAAACACAGATGTAATATACTTAACAGCTAGGATATCTCAGCTATAAAGATAATAAATCTTGGTAATGTAATCATATTCAAAATTAAAAAGCCTTTAAAATATCTAACACATGGGAAAGAGAAGCTAATATTCTCATTAGTGACAGTTGGAAAGGAACAATTTATTACTTGACAGTTTCCTTGAGGGGATTCTTACATGAAGAAAGTATGTTTAATTGAAACTGCCAAAATCAATACAGGAAAAAAACAACTATTGTGTTCTTTGAGTTGAAATAAATCCAGAGAAAACACTTAAAAATGGAGGTCTAAGCTCTTTACAACAAAAAATGGCACTGGAAAACAAAAATGTTGTACTCCCAAAGTTATAGAGGAATCTTCCTCGAAATACTAAGTATGGGAATATAATGTGTAGCAGAAAATTTTTCATTTCTCACTAGACAGAGTAGAAGATCTACATGGAAATTTAAGGATTATTATTATTTTTTTCAAAGAAAGTATGTTATTTATTTATTTTTTAAAATATGCAAAAATAATGTTCTCTTTCTATTAAATCCTTTCAAGGACTAAACATATCAATAAATTTAAGAAAAAAAGTATTTACTATAAGTATAGAGTTCTTGTCCTTAAAGAACAAAAAATTATTTCAGGTCACCTATGTTGATATGTATTACCTGAATAATAGATGCCTTAGGTTTAAATTGAAGCTGCATATGTGCGGATGAGGAAAAATCTGCACTCCGTCCTCATTACATTATTATTCTTAGTGACATAAAATGTTGCAGACCCACCTGTAGGGTTGTTGACATGTGGAGTTTTACAGGACCCATAACTTTGATCTTGTTCCCAACAAATCTTTCTTGGAAATGCACTTATGGAACACTCCATATTGGTACTCTAGGATTCATGTCCTAAGTAGAAAAATAAGAGCTGAGAACTGCTGAAATACCAGTTCACCACCGTAGATCATTCTGATGGATTTGTTCTAGAAGTAGGGTCTAAGACCTTTCAGATTGGTTTGTTTTGTAGGTATGAACACTGTTCTGGCCTAGGATGGACCAGAGAGCAGGCCACAGTTCTGCTGATAGCACTTTAGGTTAGCGTTTTAGGTTTTGCCACATCAGAAGTATTTGCCCTTGATTACCAAAGACCGAAAGCATGACAGGCTCTATGGTCAGTTCAGAAGGGCTTGCACTGCAGGGACATAGCAGTAAACCTTTGTCCTGAGAAATGACTTCTGAAGACCCAATCATACAGCTGAGGCAACAGGGCACTGTTCAAGCTAATTTTGAGAGACCATTTGTCACCTAAGTATTCTCATCTGTGGTGATAGGAACCAGTGGTTTCAGCATGTCAGAGGAATCTCAAGAATTGTATCTCTACCTGTAAGCAGTGTTGAGGCCAGTTTTGGTAGATACAGGTGGTAACAGGCTAAGACCAAACTTATTGCATCCAATTCCTTTGCAAATAGAAGTATGTGTAGCCTTTTGTTCCCAAACCTCATATCTGAATGTAATCTAACTCAAAAAAAAAAAAAAAAAAAGTGCACAGAATATGAAGTAAATATAGAGTTAAAAAGCAGTCTATCGGTGAAATCTGCCAGCACGAGGAAATGGGAGCTTCGAGGATGTAAGGCAGAGACAACAGAAGATCTTGAGAGTAGTGGTAGAACCTGTGAAATTCCCAGGAATTAGTTCCACAGAGCACTTCCAGATCCCAGAAAGCTCATCTCATCTGGGATATCTAGTATTTCCATTGTATAGTAATTCCTCACTATATGATTGCGTATATTTTTGAAACAATTTTTGTATTAAAAAATTTACATCCTAATTAATGTATTTTAAAGACAAACTACTAACCATGATCTCTTTTCAGTCCAGTCTCACTGTGAAATTAACACTTTCCTTACCATTTCCCTTTTCAGCAAGGTCAAATTGATGGATGAAGAAAAGTGTAATAATAATGTGTGTGCAAATCACACTTGCTACTAGCCAATTATACAAAGCATCTAATCAAGCAAAGGTTTAAAAGTCTGACATCAAAAACAGTCAAAGAAAGGCCAGCTGCATAAATATTCTGTATAAATGTAGGTTTCTGAGTTCACTTCAAACTAGAAATTTAAATCTTAGGTATTATAATGCTATCCTTATTAGCCAAAATTTTAAGAAGAGTCTTATAAAGCCCCAAAAGCAAACAAATAAACATGCACAATTCTGTAAACTACTTCTAACTAATTTATGACTTGCATTTACATTTGGCAATATTGGAAACTGTATTTCAAACCCTTTTTCTAATGGTGATTACACAAATGATATGCCAAGCTGACATTCCTCCAGGCATCTGACAAGCTGACATTGACAGTAGTGCAAGCTGCAATATTACAACTGTCTGCAGGAATGCAATGCAATATCTACAAAGCCAGACCTGCTCCAGTTTTCCGTGTCAGATCTACTCATCCTTCCATTCTAAACAAATACATTTTTTTTTCTAAACAAAAGCTACCACAAGACAAATATTATCTCTAACTGTTTACAAACTAAGCCAAATTGTCCAAAAGGATCTCAGTTTAACAGCTGTGGAAAGACCATGCCCTCATTAAATCTGCCCATTTCGGTAGACCGATAGGTATCTCATGACAGTGGTATTTACTTTGCTGTGCAATCTTTGAGTTTAGTCATAATCTTGTTGGATAGGAATTTGTAACTTTAAGTTTAGAACTAATATTAGAATATTGCAATTATCCAAGAAAACAAGTGTTACAAAAGCAGACATTACAGCATTCAGGTTAACAGCAACAGAAAACTCATTACAATGAAAGAAATATGTATACAATAAGTACACCTAGGACTTCAGATTTTCTTTTAATATTTCTCTAACCAACTGAGCTAATCTCAGTGATTTCTTTTTACTTCATTCTCCTGCAACATCTTTAAAAGAATGGAATTACTGATAACTTTAATTAATTTAGCAACAGTTATGCTTTAAGAAAACAGTCTCAGAAAAGAATAGGAATCAGTGTAGCTAGTACTTCAATCTTTCATATAAAATGCAAAATTAATGTTCTCATAAGCTATAGCAATCAAGAGTCTTGCGGCACTTCTAAGAAGCATAGAGTTGTTAATTCCAGCGTCTTGGTTAAATTATATTTTGAGTAAATCAATTTACTCTCCAATTCCTGTTAGACAGTTGCAGTTTTCATAACTTCTGCTACATTACAATAAATCAACACATTCCAAATGGTTACACTTCAGTGGAAGGGATTAAATTTTCATGTCTTTGGTTTGCAAATTGCTTTAGGATTCTCTGAAAAAAATGGTAGTAAATATTGTTAAGTCAAGGAATAAAATTCCACCATGGGGTAAAATTTGTTCATTGAGCTAAAATAATTGTGGGATCGTTTTGCTTTTAGATTGTTTTTTTTTATGTCAGCTAATGTTGAGTGGAATTTTCATGCCTCAAATATATTTTAAATAAATGGATTTGGATTTCTAATTCTAGGGAAAATACTATACTTTCCCACAGTATTTTCTTCCCTCCAGTACATATCATTAGGTATGAAGCTGTCTCGTGAAAAGTATGATTCAAATTCCCTCAGTCTCTCCTGAATTAACTTTGACTGCTCAGTCTGAAAAATAAAAGAAGGTGAAGAGTATTTTATCACTTCATGGTGTGACATAATCTGTCAAATTAAAAATAATAATAAAAAGGATTTGGACTTAGCAGCATCTTCTTTGTTGATGTTCATTCAGATTATTTTTATCAGTTTGGTCCAACTCTAATTATCTCTATGATTGAGCAAAAATAGCACAAAAATCACAGGTGTTCAGTGAAAAAATGAATTGTATATGGATCATTTCTCTGGAGTTAAAATATAATTCTTTCCTTATGCAGTGGAAGCAAAACAGTATGGAAATACCATGAAGATCATTCAATCATAATTATTATATTTTCATTAATTTTATATAGTAAATCATTAAAGCTAAGAAAATAACGAAAAAAATTTGTTACCCACATCACATCCAAATGTTATACATTTGCTTTTTTTTTTAAGCAACTTATTTTATTTTTTATTTTTTAAATTTCTCACAGATATTTAGTAAAGAAAAATATTCTAGACTCATTTGTCAAGGTAGGGAGATACTTTTGTGTTTATGTAGAAAATGGAGAGGTCTAAGATCCACAGTTTGATTCTACAAGTATCCACATAGCACTCTGTTTTGGTTTCTTTATGAGTTTTGCATTACTAATAATTAACATAAGTACTTTTTACTCACAATCTTCTCAGAGCCAAAGCAGAAAAAAATCCTATTCCCCAACAAACAGAAAAATAAACCAAGAGTTAAGTTCTGTTCCATATCCCTTTATATTTTTTTTGTAATCCTCTGATTCAAAGCTGTTACAGAAACAAAGAAGTTCATAATTTGTAATGATGTGATGCCTTGCTCTCTTTTTGGCTTTATAGTTACCCAGACTTTTCCCCCCCATTTTTTAGGTAATGAACCATTGACTAACATTTCCATGCTTCACAAAAGAGTCCTGTGCAATGGAACATTTAATCTTTCACAAATTAGAATTTTGAGGTGAAGGAACATTTGCAAAAATTTCCAGAGCCCTCAGATTTACTACTTTGGAACAAGTAACTCCTACCTTGCCATTGCAAATTGATGGATATCAAACCATTTTCTGTTTCACCCATAGATTACAAGGAATCTGACAGATGATCACAAGCAATATATCAATTAGAATGCCACTAAAATTCATTAACCAGAATGCAACAGATAGATAGATAGCAACATTGCTTAACCGAGGGCTTTAACAGATGCCTCAGAATGTTAGTCTGTAGCTTTTCATTTTTAATGACTGCATTTTTTCCTTGATCTTCTGAGACATTCTTTGCAGACTAAATAGGGGAATGGACTAGCCACCACACCATGTTTATGATTGCAACTGAAGATCTTCCTAAGGTGTGAACATAAGTTTTCTGCTCTTTCCTCCCTGCTGTGTTGATTTCTATTGCTGCCTTTTTCATCTCACCTGTCTTCAATCTTCTTCATTTTACTTGTCATCTATTAAGAGCCTGACTTAGCAAAGCAGCTGGTGTAACATAGCTGGGGCCAATTTGGCACACTAAAAGCAGTGCTATGTTCAGCAATTTTTTTTTTTTTTTTTTTTAAATTTTCTTTGTGTATTTATGTATGGTGTGTGACTATTAGTACTACTTTGCTGCATCCCAAAACAAACTGGCTAAACCAGACCTAAGAACCTGGAGGAAATGCCTGAAACTACTTTTATTGCACTCTTTCACATATTCAATGAAATTCTCTGTAGAATTTAGAAATAATAGTTCTTGTCAGTTTCACTTTTCCCTCATTTCATAAAGAGAGATGTTATAATTAACAAAATTACAAGGCAATTCTTTAAAACAGCATATTTTCAGTTTTTCAGTTGAAGTTATTTTCTATGTGGATATTTTCAGTAGACTCTTATTTCTTTCTATCTAATTAATATTAAGAGAAAATTCTTGCTTGATTATATGCAACCAGTGTAAGAATATCCCATAGCAAAAACTCAAACTGAAGTTATAGTCAATAATTTGGTGAAGGAAAAGAGTTCAAATATCTTTAAATCTGTGTAATTCATCCAAGTAGATCAGTGATATTTTAGAAGTTTTTTTCTATAGAAGAATGAAAAATTTTCTCCCTTTTTGACATCCCTAGTAATAATTGTAGCAGACTTCACATAATTGTACTTTTCCAGTAACCTCATCCAGCCTATAATATCAACCAGTTCTTTACCAAAAGGTGGTGGTGGTGGCTCTTCATAGAGAAGTCAAGTGAAAATATACAGGAACAACTAATTTATCATCCTCAGAAACAAAGTTTAGATTAATTGATTAGAAGTATGGGTCTCATTCTGTAGATCTGGGTTTTATGCAAGGTAAAAACAAAAACAAAAAAAAAAAAAAAGGACATTATTATCAGATCAACAGCAAGAAATTATTTTTTTTAACAATACAGTTATTGAGTGGGATCTTAAAGTACTTAAGACAATTAGATTTAAGTTATATGCTTACATTCACATTGCATTATAAATCATCATTTACCAGGAACATTTTTTTTCCCCCAGAAATATGCAAATTTCACCTAATACAATGTTTTTAAAGGCCTTAAAATAACATTCCTTCATTACTGAAGAAATAACTGTGCTTTTAAACAGCTACTAACATAAATTAAATGAAGGAACACAAACTGACTTGGAAGTGTACTTATGTAAGCTACCCATCTACAGCATCAGTTTGAATACCACTGAAAGATGGCACCTAGTCTCTGAAAGGCACAATGTTGTTCTGAGGAAGAAGAGATCATACCTTTTCTCATGGCCACAATAAGGTCCTTTGGCCTTTGAAAGGTTGCATTTTGACATTAATTTTATGTGCTTAGAGAAGGTTGGGTATGTTGAAACAGGCACATTTTCATGAAGAAGTTGGGGAAAAAACTTTTTGATTGCATTTTTTCTGCAGTGCTTGCACAACAGGGTTCTTATATTTGACTGTAGCCTCCAGATAAACCTGCTATATAAAATGACAGCAATAACCATTAGGAAAACTGGCAGAAGATACTTTGGATTTTTTTTCACCCTTTACTGAGGAAAAAGCTCACTATCCTGTCATTTATGTTGTGCACAAAAAGATTGTTGTTCATCAGCATTGACTCTTAGTGATATAGCTGGTGGAAGATATGGCCATGCCTTGGATATAGCAGTTACTATTGCCATCCTATTTCTTGCTAAACCTTTTGCTCATTTTTAAAGACATATTTTTATTGGATCCCCCCCTCCCTTGTTTAAATAGGCAGTAAAATACTTATTCAAACCTGCTGATCAGGTACTCACTGTTAGGGCTATCTTATGCCAACAGAATATTTTTTTAAAGGTATGCCTTGAAGATGACATTAAGTAGAATCTCTAAAGCAGTAAGTTGGCTCTCTTAGAGCTTTTATTTTCAAATAAGAGAAATTACACCCAGATGGTCTCTGTTCCTTTCCATTCTTTGTCCTGGTTGAATTCTGCCGCTGAAGGCAGAGATCATAATTTTTTTGTGTGATTCAGTAAGCCTTGCATAATAATTTTAATTTTTATGGTTAAGGTAATTCTTAATTTTAAAAACAAATCCAACCAATCCAAGCAGAAATACAGACTCCCACTCCCTCAAACCATGTCTTCAAGCCATAGCACTAAAGTTTAATCAAGTCATTTCCATGAACTATTCCTAAATCTTCAACTGACTCCTAGCAAGTTGCTGGCATTCACTACCTGCAGTGTATGAGGAAGGGATTTAATGAAAATCCTGACCTACAGAAGTAGTTAAGGCAAACTGTTACTGCATTTGGTGACTCTTCATTGCAGCAGCAGCTGTGTCTCAGCAGTGTTTTATTTGTGGATGATAGAGTTTAAGCTAAAATGAAGATATGCCAAAAAAAGAGTACAGATCACAGAATTAAAGCAAGATGACTAACCAAATAATACCTAGAGTTGCCTTTACACTGATCAGAATTTACCTTTTTTTTTTTTTTTTTTTTATGTGAAATTTTCATTTTATGAGGGAAGTAGAAGAAAGAAATGACTGTCAAGGAGAGAAATTGTGGAGTTGGGGCAGAGACTATGATAAAAGGAAGCTGTGAGTATGTGTGATGAACACGAAGCAAAAAAACTTTATTCAATGACTAGAACCCATATAAATTAGCCTAGCTAGTGGTCAAGTTCTATGTAAGAGAGAGCATAAAAGCAAAATCAGGGGGCAAAAATATTGCTTAGAAGATCAAAAGATGCATTTTTATACAGGAAGTGATTAAAATGAGGAAAACAGGATTAGAATAGAGGTGATAATTAAAACAGGCTGTTCATTTTTCCATTAACTTACATGCCAGTGTTATCCTGATTTGCAAGTTTATGAATTTCTAGACTTTTAACCTGGATTCTTCATAGTCAATTTGCTCACATTTCATCTAGAAGCCATTAGTAGACTCCACAGGTAGAAGTGCCTTGTGCTTGTAATATGATATTGCTTTTACATGTCTGAAAAGGATACAGCTTTTCATCATTTTTGGTTCATGACATCACCGAGTTACACATATAATACAGAGGTGCATTTATCTAAACAATGAAAGGCTGAATTCCTGCTGACAATGAAATTAGTATTCATTTATTGTAGCTGAAGAAGCTATGATAGGTTTCCCTGGTGAAAGCAAATAAAGAATTCTTTGAAGAAATTGTTTTCACTCTCTGTTGTATCACAAAAACATGTAGCTCTGCAGAATACAACATCACCACCCCTAAATCCCCTATAAAATTATCATGACAAATTAATCTAGATTAAGACATGTGTAGAATAAAATACATATTCAAATTATGTTAGATTAATACTTTCAGGGGAAAAAAAAAGGAGGAAAAAGTAAAATAAACAAATATTTTACAATTAATCCTGTAAAAATTATTGCAATTTATTTCAGCATTCACCCTTTTCTAAAGCTGTTAAAACATACAAGTGGCTGACTGGAGTTACAATCTGTCTTGAATCAATTGTTGTGCTAAAGAAAATTAAATTTGAGGAGAAGTAAAAAAACCCATCTAAACAGATCAATAAAACCCAACCAGTATTTATTTTTAATTTTGGCTCTTCTAGTTACCAGTCAATGGTTAATATAGTCCTGCATATGTGTATTACTGAGGAAGAGATGTTACGTTGCACCCTCCAGGTTCTCCTGTCCATTCTCTAAAGAGAGCTCCAAGTATTCCCTCACCAGTGCCAGGAAGGTCATGCCAGGTCCTTCCTGACAGCAGGAACAAATCAGACGAGTTCAGGAAAAAAATGTCCAAATTATGCTGGTTAAGCACAAAACTATTTTGCAAGGACTCCTGAACCACAGCAATTACATTATTTGTCTCACTTGATGCCTCCTTTTCTCCTGCTTTCCCCTCTCAGTTTCCTCTCCAGCTATGACCCTTTACCAAAATTTAAGAAAAAACCTACTCCCAATCATTCTTACCCTATTGGCCTCAGTCTGCTTTCATGGTACTCCTCTTTTGGTATTTGTGATGGGATTACCAGAGTAATTCCTCTTCAGTCAGAAATCCACCAAGTCATGAGTCTATTTTTCTTATCTACAGGGTATTTTTTCACACCATTGTCTTGTTAGTGTAGCAATAAATCAAGACTAACCATCTGCTTAGACTTTACTTTCTCTTTGATTTAAGGAACATTCGGCAGTTTCTCACATTGCTATCTTATTAATATAACTATATGTCCAGAGAAAGTCATTTATCTTCAAGGCTCAGCAACATCAGCTTCCATTTCCAAAGATATAACTTACCCCTTTGAATAAAAAGGACCTTTTGTATCGGTCCTTTCCAAGGTGTGAGCTTCATTACAAGTACTTTCACTAATTTAAAAAGTGAGCACAAGCTTGTTGAGTTGATCCACTATAATGAATGTGCATATGCCTGGAGCAACTTATTCTGAAGAAAATGGAAGAAATCTTATTCCTTTGACCTCAGTAATTAGCTACTGACCTGAACCCACTTAGTTCACAGAACCAGAGTGTATGTGGGTGCACATGTTCGTGTGTGTGTGTGTGTGTGTGTGTGTGTGTGCAAGCCTCACCCTATTCATTCTGCCATCACACTTGTAGGGCAGATTCCTAGGTTTAAAACATTCAAGAATATTTAAAGAACTTGTGAAGATAATTCTTGAAACTGCTACTGACAGAAGATATCATCTAAAAACTTCTTGTGGAGAGCCATAGGTAAAAGATGCTGAATTTTTCTCCATAAGCAAAACTTAAACTCTGTCTATATTGCAACATAGCTACAATACTATCGGAAGTCCTTCCTTGGACAAAATTTGTCTTTAACTAGATCAGTTAAAACAGAGAAACACAGTCAAACACACACACACACACACACACACACACACACATATATGCAGAATGTTTTCACAAGAAAGCAAGAAAGAACAGTGAAGACAGTTTTAATGGGACTTTTTTTTTACAAAGTGACCTTTTTGTCCCATTAAATGTTTTGCTTTTACTTTGTTCCACTATGTGATATTACTATGAAGAAAGTACATTTCTTGTTTCTTTACTCTTTCTTTCACCTTTCCCCCCTCCACTATTTACTCTCTTTATATTTAATAATTATTTTTTCCCTTACATTGCTCTCTTTTTATAATTCATTCGTTTCTATACTACTATTTTCTCTCAGTTTCTCAGCTCCAGGAACATAGATTCCTTTATTTGCTCTTGAGAAATAGTAAGAATTTATCATACTGGACTTTTTTTCAGTGAAGACAAATAAATAAGTTTTTCAACAAAACAGCAACAAATTCTAAACTTATTCCATTTTCTCTATATTGCCGACATGTTACTCAGGAAGACAACAATAACATTTATGAAAAATATAGATGTATTTACTTACATGAAAGATTTTTCCATCTGTCTGTAAATTAACAAACACACTGCAAACACAGAAATAAAGATTTAATGGAAGTAGTGCATAATGACTTCATAAAACATGTTGTTATGCCTATTCCATGATCTAACCTACCCATTAAATCTGTTTCGATCAAGCAGTATGGAATTAACAACAGCGAAGGGGAAAGAAGAGATTTCATAAACGTGTAATAAAACACACCTATCAAAATCTTCAAATTCACTCAGATTTCGTGTATTTGTCATTGTAGTGCAATTGGTTTCAAAAGAATATTTTCTAGACAACAAAAGTCCACAGTCCCAGAAACAGAACCTAAATACAGTATCTCTCATGGCTTTACCAAGTAACACTGCAACCTACTGCAAGAGAACGGCAGCTTGTAATTAAAAACCGGGTTTGCGCCAGTATGCAAGTAATGATATAGTCAGTAAATTAGAAGGGAATGTAAAATAAAATAATAATAATAATAATAATAAAAAAATATATATATATATAAAGGATACTCACTGTTTGAACTGCTTTTGGGAAAACCTTTTTAAGCTCTTTAGCTTTAGAAAACTGTCTTTTTTCTAACATTTTTTTTTAAAAAATAAATTATAGCAATCCTCAAAATATTTTGATTTTTTTTTCTCAAATGTTTTAAGATTAGCATGAAATCTACTGTTAGGATATCATTCAACACAGTCTAGAGAGAAAAAAGACATGTAATCCCAGGCTCAGTTTTATCAGAAATTTGTTTTCTTGTGAATTCACTTTCTTTTTTTTTCCTGGAGTAAAAGTCTTTACCATTCATTCTATTATTCCAGAGCTTTACTCTGTATTCAGAGTATAAAACTGAAAATAAATTCCAATATTCAAATGTGTTGAAAATGTGCCTACACAAGACAGAACCTTTTAACAGATGTTAATGCCTTGAGCTCGTGTGATTGACACCTACAGAGAGGTATGTGAATGCCAGTACCTTTTAGACACTAAGTAGTGGATTTCCTGTTTGCCTGCATTGGAGGACAAAGTCTGTACACTCTGCTTGCCTTCTTTTACAAGACAAGCTGCAGAAAACAGCTTTTCTCTTGCTTTTATCACAGTGAGTTGCCAGACTCCAGTCACAACGGGAGCTATGCCATCCACCTGCTTAATTCAGGGATCATGCTGGTTATTGCATCCCAGGTCAAGGAACCGATAAACAGTTCAGACCATACATTATCTTCAGCTGACAAAATCTGTTACCATTTGTGCCCATAGAGAGGAGTGCAGCAGTAACTACATTAGACATTGTGCATCAGACTCCACTTTATCTAGCTTTAACTGTCTAAAATCAGGTGACTAATCCATATCATCATCTGGTATCCCTGTAGGCACTTAAAGAAGATGATTCACCCCATCATGTCCAAGATACCAAGGATGAATTGTCAGTTGGAGTGCCTATCTCTCTCCACTGACAGTCGTGGAAGCCTGGCTTCCCTAAAACAGGAATCTAATTTTAGATGGAACTAATAAAGCAAGATAAATCCAGTCCCACAGCAGAAAATATGAACATAGCCCTATGAACGTAAATAACATTTCCTTAAATTATTGGATTCTTGATTTCAGACTAACCAATGTAATACATACTATAATATATTTTATTCTCTGTTCATTTTTTAACAGGTCATCTGTAATATTCACAAGTCACACTTGTTGGTGCAGCCATTTACAAACAGCCACTGTTATTGTGCTGTAAAACCTACGGATTCTAGCATTAAGTAAAGGACTTTGTTGAGGACACAGAAGCTGAAGTTTACGGAAATATGAGAGCAAAAGCTTAGAATAAAACTAACAAACTCACCCACCTTTGAAATCTGCCTTTAAAATATGAATGACTGGAACATAATTGTACAGCTCAGACTAATCTTCTGTTTGCACACTTGATTACTTCAATTATAATAGGTACCCATTCAATTAGTAATCTCAAGTTACCTCAATATGAAGCCGTACCAACAAAATATAAACTGCTCAAATAGTAGAGTTAAAACTCTTTGAGACCTTGAAGCCTGCAGCCTAAATTATTCTTTATATGCCTGAAAGCCAAAAAGGTGGCTGTAAAGTATGCCAAAAAAAAAGAGGGAGGGGGGAGGGGGCGGGGGCAGGGCTGGGCAAAGCAAATAAAAGCACGCCTGTGGAAGACAAGCAGAATATGAGAAAAACACTGTAAAAGAGTGAGAAATATCAAAAGTTGACATGTTCACTGACAAACTGAAGCAGAACATGTCAAGTAAATATATTGCCAGAATATTAACTAATTAATAGTGGTATAAAAAACTGTAGAAAGTGAGTGAAAGAAATAGGTTACTGGCAGAGTCAAAGGCTAATCTTCCTAATGAAGAAAACCTTAGGAGAACTTTTTTTTCTTAGGGTACAAAAATCAAATATTCCATATAAACTTTTCCATTTAGTGGTGTATTTCTGCCATTCTGAGGTAATAAATTGATGTCTAATTGTTGCCTTTCAGAATGGTAAAGTTATTAGTTTAAATTTAATTTAATAGATGGATATGCAAATAACTTTACTGAGGGTTTCCATAATGCAAAACTTTAGAATGCTGGTCATTCAACTCCTAGTGTATGAATTCCCTATATTTTCAGAGAAAAAAAATATGTACAGCAGTATTTCAATGTATTTAACCTTTCTGATTTTTCTTTTATGAAACTTTCACTCTTTATAGTTTCCCACATTATTTGTCCTTAATTTGTTATTTCCTAGCACAAAGCTAGTTGTAAATCTATTAAAATTTCTATTAAAATAAAAAGTACTTAGTCTTCTAGTTGAAAAAGAATAGCAGTGAATATGACAAATATTTGATATTTTCTTACCTAACTACTCAATGTCATGTGGATACTTTACTAATTGATATGTTGTAGTAATTTAACCAAATATGATAACTCTCCAGACTGCTATGGATCCAGGTCAATTAGAACACTTAGTACTTTTATTCGGTAATGCCAACTATTTTCCTTTTTGCTCCCTTGTCTTATTCATAAACACAGCATCTACACTTCCTTGAAACATTGGCAGTAAATGCATGTATGTACAGTAATGTTTCACAAACCTCTTAGAACTATTGTAAGTGTGGGAAAATTATGACAATAATATGGAAAAGAAGTGAACAGTAAGCCAGAAATATTGTAGCTGTAAGGTATGGTCTCCAATTAAACTAACTTATGCTGAGCTCACCTCTGTCCCAAAAATTTGTGAGTTTGGGAGGAGTTTTTAATAGCTAGAAAAGTTCCCAGAAAACCAAAAGCAAAATCAGTCTAGGATGTAAAATTCTGTTTGGATATATTGCCTCTGGTTACTCTAACTGTTTTGTTTTTGAGATAGGTGCATTCAGCAGTGCTTCACAGCCCACATACCCTGCAGCCTACTGCCAGTGGAAATTAAGTGCACACTGCAGTCTTTTTCAAGAGTTGACATGCAGCAAAGTATATATATTGGATATCATATGTACAATGCTGCAATAGCCACTAGGTGTATAATGCTGCCTAGCCACTAGAACTGAAGTTAAAAGAGGCAAACCTGTGCCTTAGTAGAGAATTTTTCAGTCTGAAACCCTTCTAACAGAGGCCTGAAACATGCCTGCTAGTAACTAATCCAGTTTTCTTTAAGCTCTCCAAAACGGTGGTTGAACTCATCAAGGCTCATACCTCACACTCCATTTGTAAACACAAGAAAATGTGTTCCATTCTAGAGTCCTGAGACCAGGAGCTACTGGCTAAAGAAAATCTACCCATGAAGGGCCCAAAGGCATCCAGGGTATCTAGCAGTTATGAGTTTAATTTTGTCAGACAGTATCAAAAATGGCAGAAAGCTGAGTCAGGGGAGGATTAGGTTAGATATCAGGAAAACGTTTTTCACCCAGAGGGTGGTTGGGCACTGGAATAAGCTCCCCAAGGAAAGTGATCACAGCACAATGCTTGTCTGAGTTCAAGAAGTGTTTGGACAATGCTCTTAGGCACATGGTGTGACTCTTGGGGTTTTCTGTACAGGGCCAGGAAATGAACTTGATGATCTTGATGGGTCCCTTTCAACCACACATATTCTGTGATTCTATGATCACCCAATAAATCCAACACCGAGACTGAAGGTTATCTTTTGCTGCCATGTAAGAACAAAGTCCTTATGTTTGATATTTGCTGTTGCCATATCATAAAAAAAAAAAAAAAATAGATTTGGCTAAGAATTTTGAGGAAACACAAAGCATACAATGCCAGAATTTAAAATTGTTTGACAGTAAAATATGAATACAATGTCACCTCTATACCCATTAATGAGGTGATATTGAAACCAAATAAAGAAAAAAAATAAGCACATTTAGAATGTATATTTTTTTTTTTAAGTATTTTAGGGTATTAATATTTTTTGGTATTATGCTACTGAATTATTTTATGTATGTCTAAATACTGCTATAAAGAAAATAATTTGGAGCTGACAAAACCATCCCTGTCAACAGGGACAGATTCCAGCTTTTTAGTTACCCATCAGTGATGACAAGTTCCTTCTCAAATATCCAGAATTAAGCTATAATCATAGCTTTCTTGTCTTTAACAACAAGTTTGATCCTATACATATCCAATGCCATTATAGCTTATTCATCTTTTGTTTCAAAGAACAAGTCTGGAAAGCTGCACTGCTAGCTCTGAAGTCTGATAACATGATAATTCTCAACCAGTACTTGCAGTGACATTTGAATCCAGTTCTATATTGTGTGTGGACCAACTCGAGGCAGACGTTATGAATTAGAGAATCATTCCAAGAGACTAATGGCAAAAGCTCACAAGTACAAAGCTAGCTTCATTATAAAGAGTGAGACCATTCATTCGGCTAGTGTTTCCTATCACTGATCATGTTAATTAGGTGAATGAGGCATGAAACATAAATAAGCTAGGGATCTTGCCAACACATTTCATGTCTATGCATGTGTATGTGTGAGTCTGGGTCGAAGCTTGTTTAATATGGTTATTGTATCATTCTTCTGTACTCTCTCCTGGGTGAAAGGAGAGGCATGGTTTGGGAAGAGAGGTATGTGCTTTTGCTACTGCTCTCTAGAACACTTCATCTCAGCTCCTAAAGTGTACCTTATGTGAAAAACTTGATTAAATTCAAAATCTTGAACCCATTTTTACCCTAAGAACTGTCTTAACACCAGAATATGTAGTGAATTGATTTGTGTTCTTTGTACAGATGATAATACACTGTAGGGACAGCAGTAATGCATCAATGAACAAAAGAATAAGCCAACTGGAAGAATTCTGGACCACTGTTCTCCAGTAGCTGCAGACATCTCTTCAGATTGTAATTACAAATAGGTCTTAATTGCAACTCTTTGTGTAGGCAACTGTCTAGTAGCTAGAGTTCACCCCACAGGCTCTAAAGTGCTCTGGTCACTCAGTTTCTAAATATCACTTCTAGGAGGCAAGTGTTGCCTAGAAATCCGGTTTCGCAATACTGCCTTTCAACAGTCTGAATTCATCCTGAGGTTCCTCATCACAAGCAAGGACAGCAACCTGGTTCTCATGTCTATTGCTGAGCTGTTACATAAATAAATACAGAAAGGCACAGGGATAGCCCTCAAATCTGCTGTCATTTTTCTTTTCCCTACTTAGTACAAACAACAAAGAAAGACATTCCTTTAATGTTTAGGTGTCAGGTAATAATAGCTTGTGTTGTATTGTGGTGTGCTCATTTAACTGTCTGATATAGTCTGAAAAGTGGCAGTGAAGGAAAGAGGATCAAACTATCAACAAACAGACATCTCTCCAGTTCCCTGGAGTAGGTTCTAGTCTTCTAGATCAGAAGGTCTCAAGCAGAAAACATTTTCTTGCTGCTAGGGCAGGCTACTAGAAAAGCAAACCACCAGAGAAACCCTTTAGTACATCTATTACTACCGTTCTGCACTACAATAGAGCATTTAGGTACCAAAAAGAAGCTTGAAATGAAAAGATATATTTTTGAAGATTTAAAATGCTCACAATGAGTCACTCTTTCTAAGACTGTTAAGTCTATCAGAATTGTAAAAGTATACTTTCAAAGCATTGTCTGGGACTTTGATTCCATGGCTTTAGAGACAAATGTGACAAAAGTTCATTTAAAGACAGTCCTCTGGGTTCACTACCAAAAAAAAAAAAAAAAAATAGCAAACACCCCAAAATTGATGACAGTTTCCACATGGTTGCCAGTCCATAGCATTGACATTTTTAAAGGCTAGTGAATTCTGGCACTTACTGTCAGCACTGTGATGTAGCAGCTGCTTTCTGTTGATGAGACTGTGAGTCATGAGCATTAAGTTCTATTTTTAACTGCTATTGTAGGGAATCTCATTAAAAACACAATGAATTGTTAATTTTCTGAATTTGGAGTCAGGTCTTTACAAAAAGCTACTTTCTTACTTTCAGTGTAACTGTGCTCTGGGGTAACATGAGGAAATTGAGGGAGATATTTGAGCCACTGGGTTCAAAAGTGATACATATTTAATTCATTTTACTATCACAATTTAAAAATAATAGTATTCAGGATTTTTTTATTTTTTTTTTTTTTTTTTTGAGGTAGGCAGAAAAGGCATGGCCTAACCCTAATCCTGCCGCAAATATTATTGAGGTCACCAAAAAGCAAAATCTTCAAAATTATAATTTTTTGTGTGGGCAGTAGTGTATTCCTTTACCACTTGATTTTTAACTGAAGTCATGCCAGGAACAATGTGATTTCACAGTCTTGGTCGCTTGCTACATCTTTATTTGGAGGCCTGTACTAGATTAGCCTTATTCCAATCTGATGTTTTAAATAGCAGAGCCATGTCTGTCAGAGATTCAGATAGACTTTCTAGCACAGAATTCACAGGACCTGAATCAGAGTCACAGTGTCTGGGAGAATTCATATGCACAGTGTATCTATTTCAACATTATCTTTCTAGGAAACTACATGATAGTGCTCCAAAATATGTTCTATTGGAAAATTATGTCCATTAGTGTTAATATTCTGGTGACAGGAGAGAAAAATCTGAAAATGACACACATGCCAGGTTATAAACCTGGAAAAATATATCTATATATTCTTGAACTGAGAAACAGCATAGAAATTGCAACAACAAAATTTAGTATGACTAAAAATTGTACTAAAACCATAGTTAAATCTGAATTACTTTGGTGGTGGTGTTTTGGTTTTGTTTGGGGTTTTTTGTTTGTTTGTTTATTTTTTAATTGAACCAAACCAGAAGTGTTTTTCTGCAATTTCTTTGTTCTAAACTGAAACTTACATTAACACATCTCAAAGTAATTTGCTGCAGTGGTATTTAATTTAAATACGTCCAAAAGTTGGTTTTAGATGTATTGTTTAAGGAAAAAAAATAAGAACTCGAAGCTTTTTGACTTTACTTTTTCTTATTTATATTTTTAAAATGTATTTTTAACAATTTTTTTTTTTTTCAAAATTATAATAATTTATTTTTTTAAGTACTCAAGATGAAATATTCCTTGCCATATTCATAGGTAAATCATGGACACTTGAGGACATGGAGGCTGAAAATTCATTCTCAGAATCTGCTGCCTTAACCTCCCTGTTAATTAAAGCATTACTCTCACCTACCCTTTCCTATTCAAAAAGCACATTTTTGAATGCTTCAAAATATTTAATGTAATTAATCAAACAAGTTACCAGAGTTAATACTTTTTTTCTCATTGAGTTAATAGGAAAATCTTACTTTTTGTCTTTTCAGAGAACAAAGAGATACACAAAAGATCTTCGGCATTTTTCAGGTATTTTAGAGAGGTAATGTTTAAAGTATTTGAATTTCTCATTCAACCTACCATCAAAGTAAATAAAGTCATTAAGTTCTGTAGTCACTTCAATGTCTACTAATGAGAATACACATTTTCAATTAGCCAGTAGTCAATTAGTCCATGAAACTGCACTGACACTTTTAAAGATATCCAGGACTGCAAGTTTAAAGGTAGATCTGGAAATACACTCAGTCTGATAAAATAGTAGGGAGAAAATATATCCTGAAAAGAAAAAAAAGCTGTGGCTAGTCCTCAGTCACTATGTCATTTCTATAATATCTTCTTAAGACTTTTGTTCTCTCTTGTGGCCTGGACAGGGAATCTGAGTGCCTAACTTAGAACTGTAGAGCACTGAGGAGCCTAACAGTTTCAGGGTCACTACAAAATTAAATCATATTTGAGTATACCTGAGATGGTGAATCTGGAAGTGTTCTTCATCACGCAAATCCAGCCATGCAGTTTTGGTCTTGTCCTCATTCAGTAGCAAGCGAAATCAAATGTCCCTCAGGGTCTCTTTTACAATCTGCTCTCCTTCCACTTCCTACATACTGGGCACATGGACCAGAAATAAGTTGTCAATGTTCACCATCCAGTTATCCAATTTGGTTGTGATGTGAAGTCAGCCTATTACTTAATGAGGCCTGAATCCCTTAAAGCATGATCCTCTGCCTTTGAAGTCAGTAGATAAAATTAATGGCTTTCATTAGCACACAATGAGAAAACCAACAAATTCTATACAGTAGCTAGGGATGTTTCTGTCTTTGCAACTGGAAAGACTGTAAGCTTGACTTCTTAGTATATTTTCAAGTAAAAAGGGTGTGTATTCCTTTGACAAGTATGACTTTCTGCGCAGCAATTAAAATGTGTATTTTATTACTTGCTATGATATTCTGTAGCAGCACAAGCAATGACAAAATTGCATAAATAATGCACAAAATTAATCTAAATATCTGTCTATAATGAAGGTTAAGAAAAGAAGCATTAATAAAGATCATGAAGTTGGTCTGTGAAACAACTCATAGCCCACCATCTGCCAGAATACCAACATATTTTTTGTATTTTATTGCAATGCCTGTATGACAGAGGGCATTCAGACAGGCCTAGGTTACTAAACTTACATAAGAACTTGTGTTGCTCTGCTTTAAACCCAAAGGAAGTAATGTTCCTACTATTGCTAATCAGAAAACTTGCTCATATGCAGTTATAACATCCTGACCTTTTTAAGCTCTATATTAAGTATTTGAGAGCACGTGTGCTAGCAAGTGTTGTGGGGTATTTTTGCCATTAGCCTCATGCACTCACATGAATACAAATTGGCTATCAGAAACCACTCTAGAAAAATTAATATTTTCACCTCAAACTTGGGGCAAGGTAATGTCTTCCAACATTAGACTTTTTGAATTAGTATTTAGTGATGTACACTGCTATTTAGAGTTCATATGTGCATGCTTATACACATACATGTATATATGTTTTCATACATATGAATAAATATATATATGTATATCTTAAAGTTACCACTGAATATGAAAATGCATGCAAATATATGCATCGGCATACACAGATCTTTCTTATGTTCAAGAAATTTACCTTTATCACAAAAATCTTTATGTTGTATGTGAACTGCAGCAGCTTCAACAAATACTTATTAACAGCCCTGTGAGAGATGGCTCCTGTGCAATAGACACACACTTCACATAGAAAGAAAATTAGATGGGCTTTTCAAGAATATGTACCTCAAAGTAGTTTCAAGATTTACAGTTTATGGTATCTGTTTGTAAACAATTGACTTAAAGTATTTGAGACAAATGACCATATTTTCCAGGAGGCACATAAAGCTGAGATAAGATGATGCAGTCTACATGTCTTTGTCAGTGTATTTGTCAGTCTAGCATAGCAGTCCTCAGCTATAAGCAATTTAAAGGAATTTATTTATTTGCCAGACAGGAATTCTGCTGTTTGCTACTACCTACAGCTGAGATGCACACTGCTTTATTTGGATTGATGGTATTGTCTCTGCTCCAGCAGGACTAAAGCTGTTACTTTGGATTCTAGAACTGAGTTTAGTTCAGATTCCTAAAATAGCCCAACATACCTGGAAAAATGCTCTGTCCTATATCCCTTTCTCAGTGGCATTTGCAAAAACACCTAAGTTATATAGCTTAAGGTAGTTTAAAAGACATTAAAATTCCTAAATTGACACAGCTGCTTTGAAAATTATTTTTGACAGAACCTGGATTTTTTTGTGCCTGAACACTTTTTAAAATCTGACCTCTGGGGACCTCTCAAGAACACCAAGGTGAGAAACTAGACTGGAACACAGCACTTCTTGTGTTTCAGTAGCATGCTTTTAGCAGTTCTATCTTATCAATCTTGTATTTATCTAAGATGGTGAGATTTATTGTAGAATAAAGTCAATAGAAAAAATGCATCTGAATTCTAATTACATGTGTACTGGGGTAGTCATGGAAAGGTGTCCTTACTAAATAAATGTTCATGTTAATTTTGAATGAACCTTTAAAAAATGCAGTATTGAAACAAAACAAATATTTTAAGTTTAAATCATCCTACCTTTCCAGATTTCACCTTTTTATCGACCAAATAAAGGTCAAAAAAATTAAAGTCATTGTCACAGCTGGGAAGTTTCCTATGCATAAGCAGTGTAAAAAGGTCAATTTTAAAAATAAAGCTGATGTTCAGCATATGATTCAGAACTCTGTTGATTCATTTTTATGTGAAAGTAACAGATCAGTTCAATATGTAAGCTAAATTATATTTCTGCAACATTTTTTAATTCTTACTCTGAATCTCACACTCATACAAGTCAGTCTTGTCAGAATGCTGACGAGAATTTTTGGGCAGTTTTCCATTTGTGAAAATTATCTAGTTGATACAGTATCTCAAGATGTTCTATCAAAACTATTTGTGCTTTTAATCTAAGAAGTGTCAAAAAATATAACAGTAATATAGTTATGATCTGAGAGAGATGCAGATGAAAAAATAACATTGTCTAAAAGCCTCAAAAACTGGATACTTTGCTTTTACTAATGTACTTTGTGACCTAGGACTATCTTTCTTCTTTGCCATGGGATTTCGGCCATTAATAGAGTAAACAAAACTAACAAGGTCTGGTAGATCTCTTGCAAGGGAACATTTCTCAAGATTCAAGATTCTGTACATTTTACTTTCTATTGGTGTTTGGTGGCCTTCTATGTAATGTTTGTTCTATGTTTAAAATACTATATATTTTACCCTTTAGCTCTGTTAGTGTCTATGTCTGTACTGCTTTATGTGTGTCTGGGTAAGCAGGACAATCTTTCCTGGAACTCCAGCCCCATGTTTTAAATTTGCACCTCAGTCCAAAGTCTAGTAGAAAAAAAAAAGACTCACACTGGTTTGATCACAATTATGAAAGCTGATCTCTTTCTAATTAAGGTAGGGACCACACATTTGCCTGCTATAAGACAAAAAGCAAGCAAATGAAAAAAAAACAAAAACAAAACACCAAAACATCCAAACAGCTTTAAAGAAAGGAAAAAAAAGTGTATGCTTTATGGGAATGAATGTTCATTGGCAGGTACAGTACTTTGCATGTGTTTCTGAGGTGCATCTTCCAGCTTAATTTAATCAGAAAGAAATTGCTTTGCACTCTCCAAGATGGCTTGGCAGCATAACCCAAGTTGTAATACACAGGGACAATTAGAAGGTTAATTTCAGAAGTGTGAACCTGTTCCAATCTTAATCTCCAATAAAGATATAGCTGTAGAGACAGCCACAACAGTATGAAATACGGTGATGTTCTGTTTATAACTTACACATCTTTTAAAGTTCACATATGTCTTCCAAAGCTAACCCTAGTTAAGAAATTTCAGATAAATCATCATTTTACCATTACAAAACTCAATATTTCCGATCTGTTTTCTGTTTTCTACATAAACTTTAAAGGACAGTACTTGTACTTTTTCTCAATGCAAATTCTTTTTTTTATCTTTTCTGTTTTGTTGTTGGTTTTTTTTTCCCTTTCTTCCTGCCCCGCTGTTGGGCCTTCTGCTATAAGCATGGACAAAGCTAGCTTTACCTTGTCATCTTATTCATTCTGTTGAATTACTTAGTAGACTTACTGAAAGGTCTCTGTCTGTAGAAAGACTTACCCAAGCATTATACCTGAAAGAGCAGTGGTTTCTTTCTTATCTGAAAACCAACTGAATTTTAGTGCTCCAGCAAACAAAGGATAATCAGTTTGTCAGCTTGAACAGAATGAAGCAAGATGTGAAGAAAGGAATCAGCCAAGAAGAATAGAGTTATGTGTGTCCTCAGCTGGATGCTTGGCCATTTAGTGATATATAGGTAAGGTGAGAGTCAGAAGATTTCAGGAAATATGGTTGTAGCATGAAGGAAGAGCTATAGAACAATAAGATAATGTCAAGTAAGCCAACTACAACTATTGCTAAATAATGACAGTGGATTAGAAAGAAAGGACTAAGTATCAAGGTAAATAATGCTTGCCATGCAAGACTCTCATGAATTGCCTAAGAATTACAGGCACCACCAAATTATCTTACACAAGACTAGAAAATAGTTGTAACATGACTAGCAATGCTCAGTCATTACAGATGAAAGTAATATCTCTTTATACAACTACTCTGTGTTTATACTTTTATGAGGACGGAACTCCTAGTGTGATGTGTTATGATATGGCTATACCTTACTGGAAATTATATCATTGTCAGTTTATTGGATTTATTTGATTATTTTCTGCATGACTTTATATGTTTATTATGTGTGTTTTCTTTTACTTCCAAAGAGATGAAATATCCTCATAGGCAATACAGATAATTGATTTTCTATTGTGGAATCAATATAAGCTTTACATGTTCAAGCTTAATTCGCCAAAGACCATAGATTGTTTAGGTGTCTTCTGAATTAGACAGCTTGGTGGAACTGCCATTTGATTCTAGTGAGCAAAGAAGGCAAACTAATATAAGTAACTAAATATATTCCAAAAACATGCATGATAAAAAAGTTATATAAATTACTTTTAAAAGCAGCTGCAAAATTTATTTTCTCTTCACCATAATCTGCTGTATTCTTTATGATTAATATTCACTCAAAAAATTTCCTTAGTGAATTTAATTAGCTTTTCAGAAAGCTAGTGACAAGTGTTACTTACTCAGCTAATTATTTAATGAGACAGAATTTAGAATATCAGGAAAGAATTCTATTTTATGTCACTCACAATTTCTGTAGTTGTCCCTATGTAAAACTTTTTCCACAGAGTAAATGAAAGAAATTCATTGTCATGGATCAGCCTGACAGATTCTGAGACAGGTAACTGTTGAAGGGTGGAAGCTAGCAGAAGATGGCAAATGCAGGTACCAGAGTAACATCCAAGAATTAATGACATTCAAAAAATTAATAAATCTCAAAATCTTACAGAGGAAACAAACATAAAAAATAGATCAAAATCATATATCAAATAACAGCACTTCTTATCCTATCTACATCCTATCTGTCCTTATCCAATCTATCTAGAGCTGTTGTGTCTTTGGCAAAACCTTACTTTGGCAAAACCTTACTTTTACAAAACCTTACTTCTAATTGTATACGACTACATTTCTTCAGCTGTTCCATATAAATGGCTAAGGATATATCACAGAGTTCAATAGGCTTTAAATCTCTATATATGTTTCTTGCTACCTAGTTTAGTTATATATCAGAATTCCATTAAATTAAAAAAGAATATCTTAAAAATCTATGACCTTTCCAAGTGATTCTCAAATTTTCAGTGCGAGGGTATGTGATAAACATTCTAGGTTTGGCGATATTTGAGAAAGGATTTTCTAATCCACCATGTTCTGAAAAACAAAAAATAAAAAAACCCAAAAAAACCCACAAAAAACAAAAACAAAAACAAAAAAAAAAAACACAAACAAAACAAACAAACAAACAAAAAAAACAATAACTTATCGCTCTCCCCCAAAAAATAGAGCTCATGTAGTTTTCATACATTAGTATATATCCAGGCATCAAAATAAATCCAAACATCCCGGACAGTGTCTAAAATGGTTTGACTTGAGTTTTTTTCAGTTACATTAAAGGCACATACTAACACAAATTCAAATTCTTGCAGGATTCGTGAAGAATCTCGATGTAGAAGGGTATGTAGGTGAATGCCTGTAGAAGAGTAGAAAGAACTCTGTCCAGTCACGCTAAATTCTAAGACACTAAGTCTACGGTTTATCAGATAAAAAATTAGTAGCTCATTTCAAGAAATAAAAATATCCTTCAGGTCAGAATTCCTACAATTTTTCTTTCTTAAATCTTGCATTCAACCATAGTAGTAGCTAAAATCAAATTATTTCTAGACAGAGAAGAGTGAGAAAAAAAAAATGATAGTAGATGTTGTGTTAAACCTGTGCACATAAGTGCTTGAGCTGTTGCATATCAAATTATATTCACACACACTTTATTGGTCTATTGGCATCAAATGTCACTATGAAAAGATTTTTTTTTTTTTTTAAATCAGATCATTTACATGATCTAATAATCATCTTAGAGACTTGTGAAAATATTTTAAAATCAACAGCAAGGCCTTACACAAGGCAGTTTTCAAAGAAACTGTGAAGGTACATGAAAAATTAACTCCCAGTCAAATAAAACACATCCTCAATATTTTGAAACAGGAAGAGGGTCCCTTACAAGATTTAGGAGGAGATGACATTCAACAGTTTGCCTGAATCTTTTCCAAACATTGAAAAACAGTTTATCTGTTTTCTGAATATTATAAATTGTAAGAAAATCTTTGCTATAAAATGTTATATGTTTTTTTTAATTTTCATCAACTAAGAAGGGTTCTTCAAAGAAAGACAGCAGGTTCCTGAAACTTTAAGTGCATATGAGACACACATTTAGCAAAAATGTGTAATTGTATTTAATTCTATGTTTGCCCCTCAAAAAACTCTCTCATATTTTGGTTTTTATATTAATGATTCAAGAAATTAGTATAAGAAATCACCTCAATTTTGTCTTGTAGTGTTTTAGTTATAACCTATGATAGCCCCTAGGATAAGGGGTTAGCAGGCATTATTTTAATAATTTTGAATTGTTTTCCTCTTGAACCATGAATAATCAAATGTGATCCCTGAAAAACTCAACAAATAGCAAGACTGCACAGAAAGTCTTTTTATTCTTTTAGCTAAGCTGCCTGCCAGAGAACTCCACATATTTTTCTTACAGAAAGTTGTAACTTTAATCTTGCTTTAATTTTCTATTTTTCTAGGTGGTGGCTTGGATGGCAGTTTTGGAGAAAATGAGAAAAACAACTGCTTCAATACTTTCTGGTTCAAGAAATCATTAACTACTAAATTCCCAAAAGTGGGAAGCTGAATTTAACTACTGGAAAAAAAGCAACATGCTCCTTTGGAAATTATATTTTGAACTGTTCTTTGGGTTTCCAGTACTGCAAACACTGGTATTGAGCAGGACAGAAGATGTTGTCATTTTGGGTTTTTTGTCCTATTGTGAAGAATCTGTTCATACTTTAAATTCAATGTGTTCATTTTGTTCACTTCCTACAGAAAATTGTGTTTCTGAAAACAACAGATTTAAAATGAGGCAATTAAAATGCAAAGAAAGAATGCTGCTTTTTCAGTTTCTTTTTGATGAATTGTGATATTAATCTACTCAAGAGACAAAGTGCAAGAATCATCATTTGGATTCTAAGTTGCTGCTAGTGCTAACAGAACTTCTTTTTAGTGCAAACTTTTTTTGCTTTGGGTGTCACAAATATAAACCATCTGGCATGCCAGCTGCCCATGTTTCTTTTTACATATACAGAGAGAGTGGGTGGAAAGACTCCAAAACTGCAGACTTTATCCTTTTTCTGCTTATCATCATCATCATCATCATCATCATTATAATCTTCTTAGCATTTTAAGATATGACTTTGCTGATTTTTGCCTCTCAGATATGTTGATATGCTGTAGAGTTTTGTTTTGCTTCCAGTGAGCACTCTGTGTGATTTAAGAGAGGCAGAAATCTGGAATACATCTTATTTTGGTTTTGCTGTTCACCAGTTGCAATAATTTTATTACTGTATTTATCCACCTGTCTGTTTTCAGAAAAGCTGAATTTCTCAATACAAAACAATTTTAAATAAAGTTGAAGAGTATATTGTTTAACCTGAGGTTGAGTTTTGTTCTCTGCATTTCATTTACAAAGTTTTACCAGAACTTCTCAAAGCCATGTATTCTGTTTAAGTTCTAACAGAATTAATTTAATCACACCTTAGCTACAGTTTATCACCCTTCTACTTGAGAAAAGCAAAAAATGTAATTAGGAGTCAAAGGTGAATATCTTGCTCATATCAGTAAATTGTTTCATGCACAGTTTCATTTAGTTTAAAGGGAATCCTGGGACGCTGGTCCATCATTCTTAATAGTTGTCCTGAATGTTATTCAAAGGTTTTTTCCAGGCAATTCTTGAGAAATCAACATTTCTAGAGTTAGCATAAAGTTTTTATATTCAACATAACTTCTCATTTACATGTCAGGGAAGAAAAAAATATCCAGACAGAGACTTATTTTTCTGTTAGAATCATCCGTCTGGGTAGATGCAGTCCTTGTCTTAGCTGGGGTCTGTGAATCTGGATGAGCATCAGGGGCTAAAATTTGAAGATTTATTTCACAGGTATATTTGGAAGTATCATGTGGAAAAAATGAGTTTCATAGTCCTTCCTTCAGAAAATCCACTCTGAAGTAATGAAGGGAACATTATATGATCGTACATCAAAAGCAAACTATGAGTTAATCATCCTTATTACTGAAAATCAGAGTAATTGTACTAACAAACCACAATGTGCTAGGATTTTGTTCTGTGCTTGTGTACTCACAATATTAAACTTCTCTGATTGGCAGAATGAGATAATTAAATTCTGAAGAATCTTGCAAAAAAAAAAAATGCTCTAAACCAATTCTTCTGGCAGCTTCTCAGACAAGAAGACTGGGATAATAGCTATTTAGGGACCATTTACTAGATAACAGGTAGTTTTTTAGGGGGTACTCAGCAGTACACAGACAAGCCTTTTCTTTTGTTGTTGCTTAATCTAAGGGTTGGTTACTATGTAATGGTCAAATTGGACTTGACTTGGGGAAAATAGTTCATTACCACTCCAACCAGAGTAGGATAATGAGAAATCAAACCAACTCTTAAAACAACTACCCACATTCCTCCCTTCCTCTTGAGCTCAACTTTACTAGCAAATTCTTTACCTTCTCAACTGAGCAGTACAGGGGGATGGTGGATGGGGGCTGAGGTCAGTCATCACATCTTTTATCTCCCACTGCTTCCTCCTCAGGAGAGGAGAGGACTCCTCATACTCTTCCCCTGCTCCACTGTGGAGTCCATCCCACAGGAGGCAGTCCTCCGTAAACTTCTTTGGGCCCCTTCCATGGGATACAGTCCTTCAGAAAGACTGCTCCAGCATGGGTTCCCATGGGATCACAAGTCCTGCCAGCAAACTTGCTCCAGAGTGAGCTTGACAGCAGGTCACATCCTCCTTTAGGCATCCACTTCCAGCATGGAGTCCTCCAAGGCCTGCAGACGGGTAACTGCTCCACCGTGAACATCTGTGGGCTGCAGGGAGACAGCCTGCCTCACCATAGTCTTCACCACCGACTGCAGGACAATCTGCTCATGTGCCTGGAGCACCTCATCTCCCTTCTTGTTCACTGACCTTGGTGTCTGCAGAGCTGTTACACTCACATATTTTCACTCCTCTCTCTGCTGCTGTTTCCCCCCTCTTAAATCTGTTATCCCAGAGGCGCTACCACTACTGCTGATGGGCTCAGCCTTGGCCAGTGGCAGGTACATCTTGGAGCTGGCTGGCATTGGCTCTGTCAGACATGGGGAAACTTTCTGGCATTTTCTTGCAGAAGACACACCTGTAGCCTCCCTGCAACAAAAACATCCCCACATAAACCAAATACAACCTTCTGATTATGTTTTGAGAAAACAGTGTATCAAGTCAGAGTGGGTCAGTCCTGAAACGTTCTTTTTAGAGTTCATAGTAATTGACAGCTGAAAAACTGCGTATGTGTGTGTGTTCTTGTAGCATAGAAAGCCAAATATATCTTGAGTTGCATCAAAAGAAACATGACCAGCAGGTACAAGGAGATGATTCTGTCCTTCTACTCTGCTCTCATAAGACCTCACCTCAAGTATTGTGTCCAGCTCTGGGAAACCCAGCACTAGAGAGACATGACCTGTTGGAGGAGGTCCAGAGAAGAGCTATGGAAAAGAATAGGGAGCTGGAGCACCTCTTCTATGAAAGCAGACTGAGAGAGTTGAAATTATTTAGTCTGGAGAAGAGAAGCCTCTGATCTAATGGAAGCCTTTCAGTACTTAAGGGTTGTTTATAAGACTGAGAGAGAATTTTGCCAGGGTCTTTAGTGCAGGAACAAGTGGCATTGGTTTTAAAATCAGAAAGGTGGATTTAACTCAAGAAGAAGTGAGCCACTGGACCAAGTTCCTCAGAGAAGCTGTGGATGTCCCATCATCAGAAGTGTTCAGTCAGATTGTATAGGGCTTTGAGACATCTGACCTTGCAAAAGACATCCCTACCCATGGCAAGGGAATTGATCTAGATGATCTTTAAAGGTCCCTTTCAACCAAAATAATTTTGACCCTTTTCTTCCATGATAATTTATATTATGGGTTAAAGATTTGCTTATAGAAGAAATAGTATGAAATATTTCACAAGATGTTAGTGTTCATGCTGCTAGTAAGAGGACTAGAAAACTGATTAGCCATGAAAAACCTCAGCATAGTTGGAAAACTGGTACTCCAATAGGGACTTTTAAAGAACAAAAATTGATTTAGGTATTCCTTATTTTCTTGAAATTGCTCGAGTCAGTGAGACAATCAACCTAACGTGGAAAAAGATAGATGTAGGAAATCAGCGACCAACACACTATCAGTAGAAGTTCTTTAGATTACAGAAGCATGAAGAAATATTTTAAAAAAGGAAGAAAAAAAAAAAAAAGAAATAAAAAGCAAAGTCATGCAGAACACCAAAACACCAAATAAAAAGGGTGCCAAACAATGGCAATCGTCTTTTGAAGACAAGAAATATAACTACGCCAAATAAGAAAGAAAAGTGAAAGGAGTCATAGTTCCTTCATTTCAGTGAAAAACCAGACACATGGAAAATACATGGAACACAGTTAAAATGTGGTAAGAATAGGTTAGGAGAGGGAGTTACAGAATAAAGAATACTTTTAGAGTAATACAGAATTAAAGACAACCTAAAGAAGCAAGGAAGAAACCTTTGCAGCTTCAATATGTATTTTAAAAATCATATTGATGTTTTAGAAAATTAGAAGAGGACAATAACAATTCTTTTACTTGAAATGTGCAAAGATAGTGATCAAACACTCAAATGATTGCTGGAATCTCATTTAACACCAAAGGAATTAGGAGGTGTGAAGAAACAGAAAACATGGATTTCTCAAGAACAAATCGTATCAAATCAGTACAGTTTATATCATTGACACAGTAACTGTTCCAGTTGGAGTGATAGATGATAGTAAAGCTTTGGATGCTGTCTCAAATGCCATCTTGCGAAGTATGAAAACACTGCCCATATGAAAATACTATGAAGAAAATGCATGGCCTGTTGCAAAAGCTCACTCAGAAAGTAAGTTCGAAAACTTCAGTGCCAAAATGGTTACGTTAATTGCCCCAAGATTGGTACTACTTCGTATTGTAACTGATTATCAGAGTGATGGACAAGAACATGTTTCTTACACTAATCTTGGAGAGGTTACAAGACCAGACCTACAATTCAAAATTATTTTTATGCATTGGACAAATAAAGTAAATTTGTTGAATTTTAAACCAGACATGTTAATGAGCAAATACTGGAATAGGGGATCAGATATGAGGCAGGAGTACAGCAGAAAAATTTGTAAGCATTCAGGTGAATCACAGAGATAGACTGAAAAAAGAATATTAGTAACTGCCTTTTAAAAATGAAAATATCAGAAATTGATAAGGTCCAGTATAGAGCAACAAATACAGTAAGAAAAGAAAATTTACAAGGAGTACTGAAAAGACTGGATTTATTTAATACAGGATATAAAGAAATAAATAAAGAGAGAAAGAAGAAAAAAAGGGTTTTTTTTCCAATCTTCATGTATTTCTTATATTTGAGTAATGCTTGTTATAGATTTAGTACAATAGTATAGTATTCTAATACTTCAATTTCTACTTCATGCTGCCTGGAAGCTGTGGTAATAAGAAAGACATCCATTGAGACAGTCCTTGAGAAGCACAAAGCATGATGGTGTTCAACGACCCAACCATTGAATATGCTATTTTTATAGTGCAACTGTAATTCACTGTTGGTTTGGACACAGAAACTATATATAATGCATTATATTTTGAAGTAATTATGGTAATGAATCTGAGCTTCCTCTTCTAAGTGAGCTGCTAAAAAACTCTGAGTGTAGGATCTTTATAGTTGATTTGAGCATGTACTACTGCAAAGCTCCCTATCTTTTTTTGAGCCTCTTTTGTGATCAGTGGCAGAACATGAGGAAATGGCAGGAAGCTGTCTCCGGGGACGTTTAGGTTTGATGTCAGGACAAAGTTTTTCACCCAGAGGGTGGTTGAGCTTGGGAACAGGCTCTCCAGGGAAGTAGTCACAACACCAAGTCTATCTGACTTCAAGAAGCATTTGGACAATGCTCTTGGGCATATGGCATGACTCTTGGGGTGTCCTGCACAGGGCCAGGAGTTGGATTCTGTATTGGGTCTGGCTTAGATGGAGTTCATTTTCCAATAGCAGCCCTCACAGTTTTGTGCTTTACACAGCTAGCTAGGAAGCTTTTGATAACACACCAGTGTTTTGGCTACTGCTGAGCAGTGCTGGTGCAGCATCAGCACTGTCACTTAACACTCTCCCCCCACATCGAGGGGGACTGGGGGTGGGCAAGATCCTGAGAGAGGGAAACAACGAGGCCAGCTGACCCAAATTAGCCAAAGGGATATTCCATGCTATACGATGTCAACTCAGATATCAACGCTAAGGGAAGGAGAAGGAAGGGAGGGCATTTATTACTTATGATATTTGCCTTTGGGAGCTGGCGGGGAAGCCCGGCTCCTCTATTTCCCCAGCCTCCCGGGGTCTGGAGGGGATTGCGAAATCCCCACATGGTCAGGAGTGAAGAGACGTAGCAGTTCCAGGTAGGGTGGTCATAGAAAAGCCTTTAATTAACATTGGCCAGGGTATTTGAACCCTTTGGGTGGGGTTTAGGAAGGTAGGGTGTGATTGGGTAAGGGTTCAGGGGCAGTGGTGTGGCTTGGGGGGGCAATGGGGCCAATAAGGGAACAGGAGAACCAAAACCCAGTGGGAACCCAGGAATAGGGAATGACAGGGGATACATCCAATAGGATCGGGAGGGAGGCGGGGCTGGATACCCGGGAAAAGGGAAAAACTCTCTTCACATGTGGGCAGGGATTTCTAGGTATTACAATCTAAACAGGGGAGAACCCGTACATAAAAGACGCAGGTGATGTTGGATTATAAAGTCTCTGGTCCTTTGGAAGCTGTCGCAGTGCTGGTCCTGTATCCAGGGGCTTCTTTTTCCACGATGTATACTCTGGAAAATCCTCTGTCTCTGTTTCACCTGTGCTGTCACAGAAGTATTTCCCAACAGGGAGCAACCACTATACATGCTGAAGTTTTGCTTGCTGGGAAGTAGATGAACACCACTGGCTAATGGGAAGTAGAGAATAAACCTCGTTTTCCTCTTTGTTTTTGTGTGTGCAAACTTTTGCTTTGTTTTAGTTTTATCTTAACCTATGAGTCATTTTCCATCTTATTCTTTCTCCTCAGACCATCTTGGAAGTGGTAAAGTGGCTTGGTGGGCACCTGGCACCAGTCAAGGTCAACCCACCAGTCTCAGTGATCCTGATGGGTCCTTTCCAACATATTCTATTCTATTCTATTCTATTCTATTCTATTCTATTCTATTCTATTCTATTCTATTCTATTCTATTCTATTCTAGCTGCAGATGTCTGAACCCACTGATGGCTTTCTAGGAAATGTCAGAAATTGCACAGAACAATTCAACACAAATCAGGATTAAATCCACTGCTTCCAAGGAAGGAAAACATCATTAATTATTCCCTTAAACAACAGAGCTACTTCTGATTCCTTCTGGAAGCTGAACAGTAAGACCTTGAACAATAAGGCATCCATGCCTATCTGTTCCTAGGAGTCAGGCCCTTGCTGCTGTGGGAGCAGCCACATAATAACTTGTACAAGCCAGTGACTCCGGTGATCACAGAACCTCACTAAATTTCTGTGAGTTATAAAGATGCGAGACATAATAGAAGCCAATAATTTGTGTTGACTAGATTCTCTCTAAGAAAGGCATTTTTTATGTTTTAGCTATCAATATAGGCTAATAAAAGATGAGATGTTTGACCAAAAAAAAAAAAAAACAACAACAAAAAAACACACTTTGATTTTGCTCGCCCATCATTACTTTTTAAATCTTCTACCAGTATATTAAAACCAGAACAAAATGTAAATTATGCGTCCCTTAAGGAACAGCAGGATTGGAGAGATGTGGGAATTTGGGAAGTGAAAATTGACAGATGAAACTCTCAGAAAGTGATAGGTAAAACATTCTGAAATGTCACAATGAGGAATGAATGAGTTATGCAAAAGAAGAAAAAGAAAAAAAGCATAATTTGTAACTTGTAACATAGAAAACTTTAGAAACGTTGTGGCACCTCATTTTGAAGTGACCCGCTGGGATCTTTCAGATCAATTGTGCTATACAAATGAAGCAAAATTATGTTGGTAACGGGATGAAGATGGCTAGAACTTTGCATGAAAATAATTGTTTAGTAAATATTGTGTGGTTTGCATAAACTCCACCATACAATCCTGTCCTTTTAATGACAACAACCACAGCTTATTTTTCACAGGCTAAACCCATGACACTTTTTTTTTATCTTCAGTGAACAAAATAGCACCTGCAAACGTATAGTTAGATAAACTAGATTCTTGCAAGAGAGAGATGAAAAGGATCAATACAGATGATGGCAACCTTTGCACACTTCTAGCTTACTCTATGACTCACTATTGAATGTTGCTCACATGCTGTTATTAATGTAGACCTTTGGGACCAGGATTATGAAGCTGATAGCTTGCTATATCAAGAAGTGTTCTAAGGAGATAATTAGTAGTGATAAAATGCCAGCACTTCTAACTGTGTGGGTTTGTAACCAGCTCAAGAATCATTTGTCATTTTAAGTTATATCTATAAGCTAACCTGCCTTAGGAGACCCTGAAAGTTTATTTTTTTAATGAAAGCATTTAAAAAAAAAATAAAATAATGAAAGCAGTTTGCACAGTGTCTGCAAAGCCCCTGAAGATAAAATGCACTTATGAGTAGGAAAAAAGAAAAAAAAAAAAAAAAAGGAAAGTTTTGCTAAAGTAAGAAATTCTACTCATTTATTGTTAGAATTTGGTTTCCAGCACTTCTCCTCTGTAGCATTAATATAAAGTTATTTTTAGTGAAAGACCACGTCTATGACATAATAGATTTCTTTTAGATGTATGCTCAAAAGCTTTTAGATTCTCAAATCAATTTACTACTGGAACAAGAAATTGTTCCATATCCCCTCTACCCAAGAAAAAGAGTGAGAGTTTTCGTTCTGAGTCTGATAGAAGATCAGCCTTAAAGAATAGCTTAATGGAAAACTTGACAAAAAATTGCCCAAGTTACAAATACTAAACCATTTAATAATTCCGAAGCAGCCAACACTTACCCTAGTAATGCAATGTTATTTCTTGTAGCCATTTGCCATAAGCAGAGCTGAAAGTAGGATTTACTGAAGTATTTTTCAATTTGGTTCTTTCTTACACAAATTCAAATTAATGCCTGCTTACATGTTTGTCAACTAAACTTTTACATATTCTGATTTAATTGACAAACCTTTGCCTCTGTAGGTGAAAGATGAAAAGAATATTTTATAAAGAATATTGAAGGTTATCATCTCCTCATTTCTTCCATGCTGTAGACTGGTTGTTGTGCAAGGAGGACCCAGTTATTTCAATATTACTCCATGGACAAGCATTACTTTATCGAAGATTTAAATTTCAAAGCACTTGATAACTCTTTGAATTGTTGATTGTTTACTTTTTGCCCTGGTTATATTTGTGTTTCATCTCCCTTTACAGAGAAAAAAAGTCAAACATATTGAAGAAAGGGAAGGTATCTTAGCAGTTTTGCAGTCACATTTGATGGGTACATATATCATTACTGAGGTCTGCCTTCATTAGTGAAGTGCTAGTTTCAGAGCCTGTTAACTTGTATAGTTTATATGATTACAATGTGAAAAATCAAGTCTTTTTTTTTTTATTTTATACTCCTCCCTCTACTGGCCTTTCTGGTCAAAAATTAAAAATATAACCATTAAAAGATAGTGCAGAAAACTGTTTCTGCTTGAATTTAACCAATGAAAATGAGTAACTTCACTGAAATAAAAATCAGACTCTTTTCTTCTTCCTATATAGACCATGAAAATAACTTTTTCTCACATCATTTCATGTGTTAAGCCTTGAGCTGATATGTTATTTGCAAGTAGTGAGGTACTAAGGAGAGAAGTAGAGTTCATAGCAAAAAAAAAAAAAAAAAAAAAAAAAAAAATCCACAACAGAGGGAAACCTTTCTGGTCTGGTCATTGACACATTCTCTCATAACTGCAGGAACAGTTTTTATGGTAGAGGAAGTCTCCCAAGTAGGCAGTAAAGCATTTATCGCTGGCATCCTCAGTTCATCTTCCTGTTAGATACTTCACTTGACAGAAGTGCAGTCTCCCTGCAATAAAGATAGGTGCTTTGTATTATTAGCATTGCTAATATTCAAATTCTAATGATTCCCAGAAATAAGAAGAATAGAGGGGAAACCTATTGAATAAAAGAACAACAGCTTAAACCATATCTTGCGGTGAAGCAACAAATGACACCAAGACAAAAATCATCCTCATAAAAACAAATAATTTGCTAGTAATTCAGTCCTTTAAATGAAATCACCAAAAAAAAAAACAAAACACCAAAACAAAACCAACCCCTCTCCCCCCCCCGAAAAAAAAAACACAAACCAAAAAGGCTGATAACTGCATTCTTGTTAAGAGCTTCTGCTCTCATTCCTGTTAGCAATGTTAGTTAAAGGGGATATTTTTTTTTGATGAATAAGAGACAATAAAAAATATGTTTAGAACATAAGCAAGCAGGAATGAAGAACTAATTATTTGGACATATAATTAATGCAGGTATTTTCATTTCTTTGTGTATCATATTTATGAATGTTGGGGCCACAGCTTGAAGGTGGTTTGGGAAGAATGTTAGAAGACTGGGGAGGGGAAAGGGGTATGGATGGAATATTAAAATAAAAAAGCTGTGAGAGACAAGGCCGGCAGTAGAAGCTGAAGCAAACAGGACTATGCTTTTGTGCAGCTGTTTAAATCTGAGAGGAGAGAAGGGACAGCCTAACTTTGGACAACTAAAATTGGATTTGAATTAGAAAACTCATCTTCCTGTAACAGTCTGAATGAAAGAGAAGCTCTAACATCCTGGCTGGAAGACCACAGTTTCACATACCACTATGCTGATCTAGCATCTGGCTGCCCTGCTTCCCTTATCTGCTCTCCCAACTTCCTTCATATGGCACTGACATCTGTTTGCTGCTCAGTGAGCTGGGTCAGAGCAGAGGACTCATTCAGCAAACAAGTAAGTTATTTTACAGTGGTTTAGCTCCTGAACAAGACCACTGATGAGGGTCAGACAAATGTCAATGCTGACACAGGGAAAGACAAGGAAGAGGGCAAAACCACTCCTTTTGGCAGATTTGATGAGGTTAGCTGTATCCTCTAGTTTTACGGATAAATTCTGTCTCTACATCAATCTTTAACAGAGCTTTTTGCTTCTCTGTGTTTTTCTCTATTCTAGTTAAACCATGAGGACCATAAGGACTCTATGGAAATGAGCATGTTAGTTTAAGAATCTAATTTTAGGCCTAAAATTAGATGATTTTTTGGTTTTATAGGTTTAACATTTAAGACACATCTTGTGCAGTGATAAATTTGCCATCTTGTACTTAGCTGCAGTGGTCCCATGTCACTCTGTTTCAATTCACCTGCTAAGTTAAATCAGCCATTAAGCAATAAATCTTTAAAGCCATGTAAGGCACATGTGTGCACAAGTTAAATTATTTATTAACAATACACCTCAGCAAAATGTCAGTGCGTACTGAAGACGTCCTGCCCACCGCTTTAAAAATAAGCTCCCTGGAGCCCAACTCGAAGAAATTGATTGAGTGAACTAATGTATTCTCATGTATTCCTCTTGATGCTGAATTTGTCTCATGCATGAAAGGCTTTGCAGGACACTACACAAGTTCTTTATTCTTTTTTTCTGAAAGTGTTAAACTATGATTTCCCAACTACATTTAAGCATGTGTAAGAAGGTAACTCTTTGCAAACATTTCTGAATAAAAAGTAGTGTTGGGAGTGAACCTTTGCCATCGTTCTATTATTTGCTTGAATAAGTCAGAACCATTGACTTTATTCTCAAAAGAACACGTCCCCACCATGGCACATAACACCTGAGGTGAAGACAAAAGTGAAGACTGTACATGGCTAATGAAAAGATGTTTTCTCTTGTTCCACTTTAACACATCTTCCAGTCTAGTTTGCTATTTTGATCAAATTTCTATCCAAAGTATTCCTGTATTTTCTCCATTTAGTTCTGGATGCCTTATCTTGTTCTCTTCTACATTTTAACCGCTTCTATTTTCTACATTCTCTCATTTTCTACACCCTCTTCCTCTTCGTGTCTTATGACAAGGAAATGACGGATGCATAGTCTGGTTTTATTTAAGAAAAAATATTCAAAATTAAATTTGAATAAACTCTTAACAATTGGGTAGCTTTATTTAGTAAATAACAGGCTTTTAAGACTGATGTGTACTTATGGTTTATGTTTCTAAGATGTATGTTTACATAAGCATTCATGCAGCTTGGTAACATGTTGCAGAAATGAACAGGTATAGATTATGTTAAAATTTCCCCAAACAATGCCTACAAGCAAGCACTGATGCAAGTATTAATTATGCAGCTTCTGAACTGTTCAGCTTTGCCAAATTCTCTGACTGCATTTCACAAGGCAAGACATATGGTAAATGACATTGTGTCTGTCTTAATATAACAAATGTGATTCAATTCTCATGTAAACCTATTCTGACAATTTCCTTATGTGATTTACATATGCATTTTATACGAAACTGTTCATCCGAAAGCAAATGTTCTGGATTGCATACTATAATTCTATTAGCAAGGGAATACAAATATCATCAAACTTATTAGTTTCATGTTTATAATAGAATGTCCCTTTAAGCATAACTTTTAGAGAGTAGTTAATACTTTGATCTACATTATTAATTTATTGGTACAGTATAATTGCAGCATAGCTGAGAGAAATGAATGCCACCTTACATTTAAATAATTTACTATTTTAGTCTACAAATAACTAGGAGAATCTTTTCTTGTTCTTGTGCAGTAAATATTTTAAATATATTTGCTTCCACATTAAGGAGATCAATACTTATAAAGCAACACAATAAAAGAATAATGGATATGAGGTATTTGCAGGAAATAACTTCCATAGCATGCGTTTTACATCTTTAATTCTTCATCTAGGAACTGGGAAGGTTGGTGGTTCACAGAAGAAATTGTGTACAAGATTTATAGTAAATAAAATGAAACCACTTTCTGCTAAATTTATTTCACCCAAATATAGTACAATGCTTTTGTCTTTTTTTTTTTTTTTTTTTTTTTTTTTTGCCTTGGTGGAATTGAAACAATAAAATAAAATATGAAAGAAAACAACCTGCCTTTTTTCACAAAAAATTATACACTTGGGGCAGCTGACGTTCTCCTCAGAGACAGTATACTCCAGAATCTCAGTCTCCAAGACTCTGACTTGTTTTCTGTTTCTCATTTTATTTTAACAAAATTTCTACTCAATATTACAGTCAAACAACTACTCAGACCCTAAAAGCTCAGATGGTTATTCAATTTTCCTGTAGTACTGAGCAGTATTTTTTAAAGGAAACTGGAAGCAGGAAAGTAATTATTGTGGGTCTTCTGCTCACAGCTTCCTCCTGCAGAAAGCCAGGAAGCATTTGCATAATCCTTCAAAGGAAGCAGGAGCCTGGAGTGAGGCACCTTCCTCCTTCCAGAAGGATTCCCGGTCAGCAGTGAACCTCTTGTCGTGCTCATGTTTGGCTCTAGCATCTGGATTTCCTCGTGCTGCTAGTGCAGTTCCACCTCCAGTCTTTCACATTTAAAAGTCATCTAATTATATTTTCTGATTCTTTTCTATTCAGACTAAATTAAACCCCTCAGCATTAATTCATTGCAGGGCTAAGAGTTGGACTCAGTAATCCTTGTGGGCCCCTTCCAACTCAACATATTCTGTGATATTCTGTGAAGCGTAGAGTCTGCAATTCATATGGCTCAAGTTCGGAGTCCTTTCAATGTTTTCAACACTTTATAAAAGTCTCTGTATCAATATTTCTAAAACCTAGTGTGTACATTTGCAGAAATATAGATAATGAATGCTTTATAAAATAAAAAAAAAAATTGCCATTGAATTAGCAGAGAGAGTTTTGATGCATTTTCTTTTACAAATACTCAACAGTTTTACAAATACTCTTCTCCTAAGAAATATTTAGAAACTATCATATCCAGGCCTTCAATCCTCATTATAATCTTATTTTCATCAACCTTAATAGAAGCAGAGTGAGCATTAAGCATAAAGCTATCAGTCTTTGAAATAGATACTACAGAACAAAGGGCCTGTCTAAACAAATAGTATTATCATCAAAATAGGACATGAGTATCACCTGAAAACCCCCTGAAACTACAGCCCTTAAAAGAAGCAAACTTTGATGAATTTAAATTCCTAGAATTAATTTTAAAAAATCGCAGCTATTAAATAGATGAAATAAAGTAAATAGATGTTGTTTTACTATAGGTAACTATAAATATGAACTGAGATGTTCAAATTCTGGACTGTTTGAGCATCTCAATATGTCATCAATATTATTCCTGTTTAATGGTAAATAATAAGAAATTAGAAGTAGTATGACTTACAAGTTTTGAAAAGTCTTACTGTGGTAAATAGTGAGAATATTTCAGATTTGCATTTTCAATTTAAACTTAGTGGTTTGTCTTGCTATTATGTTGGTAAAACACGCATGCTAACTGCAATGTGTGGTTTTTGTGTGTGGGTGTTTTTTTTTTTGCTCATATTTTTTTTTTAATAAAACTGGAGCTTTTATAAAAAATCCAACAAATTAGAACTGAATAATTAAAATAAATCTTACCACTTACTGTATTTGTGAATATATTTGTATACTTCTATACATATGTATATGCATATATTAGTTCTTTTTTATGTGGAAGAACAAATTAATCAGGTATTCTCATTTCATTCATGTACTAAAACAGTGGAAAAGTTTCTGCAATTTTAGACAAGACACTGCTATTTTGCAAGAAGTTGGACATTTAAATGAGAACTAAATCATAAGGAAACTTGGAGAACCAGACATGTCTGTTGTCCACAACCAAAACGTTCACTTTTGGAACAATGAGAAATATCCAACTTACTAATTTAGGAGTTATGACATTTTCTAGTGTCCCACATGATAGATCTTAATACCACTGACTGTTCTCCCCTTGGACAATCTTATCTAGACAAAGATAAATTCTGAAGTATGGCTATTCGAAGCCCCCTTCCCTCCCCTCCCCTCCCCTCCCCTCCCCTCCCC
>JAWWEW010000112.1:72173115-72218294 GCA_035583185.1 Anabacerthia variegaticeps | reverse complement strand
CCCTTAGAAATCCCTTACTTCTAAAGCTATAAAGATCCATAAAATACACCAAAAATACATAAAATTCTTAGGCATCATAACAATAAAGATAAAAATAATAATATATTTGTAATGAAAAGGAGAGGGAGAGAGAGATAAATAAAACCCAAGAAACAAATGATGCACAATACAAATGTTCATCACCTCCTGTTTGATGCCCACTCTGTTCCCAGGCAGCAATTGGCACCTCACAGATAACTGTCCCCAATTTATATGCTGAGCATGATGCATTTTGGTATGAAATATCCTTTGGCCAGTTCTGGTCAGCTGCCCTGGCTGTGTTCCCTGGGTTCTTACGCACCTGCTTGGTGACAGAGCATAAGAAACTGAAAAGTCCTTGATTTAGCGTAAAGCACTACTTAACAACTAAAGCATCAATGTAATATTAATGTTTTTCTCATATAAAGTTCAAAATGTGGCACTGTATCAGCTATTAAGAAGAAAATTAACTCCATTCCAGCTGAAACTCATACTAATTTAGCCCATTTTTATCATATGATAAATTTTTATTTCTCCTGAGGAAATTTACCTTCTCTCTTCAACAATTCATTTAAATTACTCTAATCGTTTCCAACTCATATTTGAAGAAGGAAGGGTATGATCCAAAGGGAACTTGTATGTTTGTGTACTTGTGTCACTAAATATAATTGTTATGATATACTGTGTTTCTACATAGCTTATCAGTTTTTAAGGTGGTTGAAATGAGACCAGAATAAAAATTAAATTTGGGAAGCAATACAGTCTGCTGTTTTATTCTACGAGAAGTTTTAGTAAGTTAATCAGTTCGTGAAGTTTATGTGTGCTTTTCCTTATTTATTTAATTAGGGGCACCCAACAGGCCAACATATGCAATTTAATGGAGCAATTTACAGAAGTTACAAAATGCAGAATCCCTGCTGAAAATTTAAAGAGGGAGTGTACCTATTTTCTGCTTCTATTACTTCATATAATGGCTTCCCAGATGATGCAGAATGGCAAGCAAACAAAATGCTGATGATGCATGACTTACACCAACTGCTTGTGAATTGAAAGCAGATGTGGCCAGTGGGAGGCTGACCATCTCTAGTACAAGTTACAATATAAGTAACTGAAAAAAAAAGAAAAAAGAAAAAAAAAACAACACAAACTTAACCAGTGGTGTTCAAGAATATATGTCATAGTTAACATCTGTCTCCTTTTACGATGGCAGAAAAAATGACAGTCACCACAATAACAAAAAGGAAGCTGTATCAAACACACAATGTAATGAAACATAAATGATAAATATAATGTAAATAGATAAAACACAGTGACGTGTGTTTCTATGTATCTAACAGATTTATCTGGATTTTCAGCTTTAAACAAACACCAGTAGTATTCAAACCTGAACACCTGCAAGCATCATTGTCATCACACTGGAATAAATCCACTTTTTTGAACAGAAAAAAATCTTTGTTAAAGATGGAGCACATGATTCGCACACATCATTTTTAACTATACTCTCAATTATACTTATGTGCTCCAACCAGATTTGACTCCCCTAGCACAAATTCCTGAGTCAGTACACTACCTATTATCTATGTTTTCACTACAAGTTTCTCCATTTTCAACTACTCTTTATCATAGTGCTCTGATTATTTGCATGTCTTTACCTTCCCAGGTGCACTGTATTTCTCTCTTATTGATTCCTTCACAAATAAATGTTAGTTACCAGTCTTTGGGGTTTTATCATAACAAAACTTTCTCTAAAAGCAATATACTCTAAGGGATATTCATAGCTTTTATCTCACCAATTCTTTTTGGTATCTAAACAAAACAACCTCCTTTCTAACCTCAATTTAGTAGACTTCTTTATTAAAGATCAATGCTAAATACCCTTAATTAATGTCAAAGCTCTCGTGATGTTTTCAGGCTGTACCTGATCCAAGTTTATATTCAGTATACTGCAGTGAAGGTTATTGGTCTTCTGAGACTATTTTACTAGAGCCATGTTAAATCACTTTCTACAAACTGTGACAATATTTAACTTACTCTGCTCACATTATTTTTCAAGCTCTCAATAAGTTTTTGGATATACTTCTAACAGTTGCCTAATTTTTTTTCCCGCTCACTTCAGATTAAAGCTTCATTTGGCTTGGGCATTTTGGCAGCTTTCAGAGAGTAAGACCATTCATCCTGGCTTGATCCTCATTCCAACTCCATTTTTTTTTCTCTTCCTGTGAAATTTATGTCTTTTTTTTCTGGAATATGGAACTTTTCTTTCTTTCCTAATACCACAGTTAAAAATTTATATGACATTTTAGCATCAGCAGATTCACATTTCAATCAATTACTTTTTACAAACTCTTGAAATCAATCTTGTCCTATCACTGTTATTCATTGGTATCTTTGCCAGGGACTTTAGTGAAGAAATTACATCAATATCACTCATGAGTTTTCAGTATTACTTAAAAGCAACAACCGTTTGGTACATGGAAGAAAAAAAAATATTTTTTCAAAGCCAAGAAAGAGACTGAAGAGAAAATGCATAAGTACTTGAAATATTCAAAGAGAGATATATTTTAGGAGCAGATTTTTGTCTTTCAGGATTAAAGAACTTGATAGAAATGCACCTGTTTTTCAGTGTTCCTTATAGTATATTTAGACTCCTGATGGAGGATCAGATAACACTTCTGGTCACTTTATCATCTAAGTTTTAGGACCAGTATATAACATTATTGCTTTCTCAGTCTGCCTACACACTGCTTTACTTCTTTTTCTTTCTGATTTGATTTCTCAAGACTGAGAAAACTAGTCAATGAATTGATCTACTCAGAAAACTTAGAATAAATAAAATGTTCTCTCTGCACCTGGAGAAGGAGCAGATGCTGTCAGAAGTGGTTTAGCACTTCAACAGACTGCTTCTGTCTGCATACCCAGTGACTTTTGCTAGTTCAGTAGTCTGATTTCCTTAAAGCTTTGGCAGCAAATATGTTCTACTTAGTACTTTTATCTTTTAAATGAAATATAATACACTCTAATGAGTTTAGGCCTGACTGTCATAGGAATAATCTCAGATTAAAGGCTTTTAATGCATGAAATAGTTACAACCAGCAATTTAAATAAACAACTTTGGATCTGTTTTATTACATCTTTGCATTTAAAAAAAAAAGAAAAAAAAGACACTGTTTTTTTGAGATTCCTTAGGAGTACTTTTTTCCAGATATTGAGCTCTATGTGACACGGTGGCCTTTTCTCTGCTAATCAAGGTCATCTTTGTCTTTAGCTGCTTTCCACATAATTGATTGCCTTTAATTTCTTCTCAGAGAGGTAGGCTATCCTCACATTCTAGAGCACAGGAGGGTTGAATAACAGGATGAGGAGTGGACTTTCACTCCTTCCCCAGAAGAGGCAGGGCTATTTTGTTTCATAAAATATATTGCTTCACATTTCCATATTGAATATTTTTGCTTCTTTTCAAAGCTTGCGCGTCTTTATCCTACAGAGTGCAGGAAGAACTTTTTAATTTCTATTCAGTGCCATGATAGTTCAAATAGATGAGCCAATACATCTGCCTCGTAATGTATATTGTAACTCAAACCTTTGTACCATACTCCTTTGCTCAGAGTAGGCATGATCTGAATCCTTACAACACCTTGATCAAGGTACTTAGGTATCTAATCCTCATTATTCTCACTAAGATTTATGGCTTAGGGCCTCAATTTTGTGCCAACATTTCCGAACCCTGATCGTGCAGCAACAAGGTTAAGAAGTTCTTCATCAGTGAGCTGAGGGTAGAATTTGATATGAGATATGACTGTAATTAATCATTAGGAAAACATTATTAGAGGTTCACCATAATATACTTATGCAAGGTGTCAGAAAATGGAAAATTTGCAGCTAGTCTTCTTAATTCCAGTATTTAAAGTAATAAATTTTTCAGCATTTTTTATGAGTTTTTGAATGTTATAGATGCATTAATTACCTTTGTTAATTCAGAGTAATTAGGAATCTTAATTTTTGCTCATGTTATGAAAACAAGTTAGTTAATCAAAATATCTAAATAAGGGGAGGTATTGTGCAGTACAGGAGTGCTCATCACTTGGGAAATAAGATCTGTTTGAAAAGGTCTTCAGAATCCAGTGAAGTTATAAATTGCTTCAAGCTTGGGGTTATTTTTCTACTTTTTTATCTAATTATGTTTTATCTTTAAACAAACTTCTTCTCAATACCTTTTTTGTACTGAAAAAAAGCCCTCCAGAAATCAAAGCTGCTTATCTCCATCACTGTGGCTTATGTACTTATCTTCATCTTACAGAAATGTGTGATGTGCTCCCTTTCCCACTGGTACCTCTGTGAATTACAATCGGATGTTTATGTTGCCAGTCCATAACTGATGGATTAAATGCATCTAAAGTTTCTGCTGTCCCTGATATTTGAGGTGTGTACATTAATATGTGTGTGACCATACTAACTCATATAAATGTTAATTACTGACACAGTCATACAATATGAATTGATATTCATAAGTATTGATCATACTTATCAGCTTGGTTTCCTACAGTCTTTCTAATCTTTTGGCTAGAATTCTTTAAAAAGTTCTAAATATGCATTTTTATATTTACAACCCATGCAATGAATATATTTTATGAAAATTTACCCCTTTATAGATTTTCCTTATCATGCTTTTTCAAGAGTGAACTTATAGTCTTGAATATGCCTACTGTTGATTTACAAGCTAATGATGCATGTGGACAGCTGGACATTGTCCAGTAACATGATGTGTAAGGTCCATCTTTGAAATAGTCATCTTGAAAAAAATTGCTTTTCTGCTAAGATAAAGAAATAAATTAATATATTAAAAATTAATTTATAAGCTTAATTTCATGCAGTGGACTGTGATATATCTACCTAAATCTGAAATTCAGATACAGCAGAAATTCCCATTGTTGCCTTGCTTTTACAGAGGAAAAGATGTTCATACAAAGGCAACAGAATTTCATTTATAATAGAGGCTTGCTTTTACACTGTTTTTTGTTTTACAGCCTAAACAGAATAATATAAGGGAGTCTATAATCAGAATCACAGAACGATTTGGGTTAGAAGGGACTTTGAAGGTCATCTAGTCCTAGGGAAGCCCTGCCATAGGAACAGATACCACTCACTGCATTAAGCAGCTCAGGGCTCCCTCCAACCTGGTGTTGAATTGTCATGGTTGCTATTACACTTATAGGAAGATTTCCCTGTCTACTGCTGAGAAGCTATTAAAAGAGGAAAAGTTCAAACTCACAAATACTTAATAGTGTATTTTGTATTCCAGGTGTAATTGAGTTAGCTGAATAACACTGCATACTGCAATTCAGTGAGACTGTATTTTACAAACCATATAAATAATTTAAGAATGAATATTGGAGTTTGAAAGAAGAGTGGATATTTGACTAGCATAGGTCCTGCAGGTGATATGTGTGGATATCCAGTGCATTACAAAGTGTCTGAAAAATAAGCTTATTAATAAGTAATGTCTTCAGGAAGACTTGTGTATTTTAATTATTTTTTCTGCATTCTACTACTAAGATGGTAGGCTGAGGTGACTTGAAGGATTTTTCAGAGTATATTAATTTGGCAAAAAGAAAACTGTATATATATATATAAAGTTTTACAATTAATTGTATCCTGTAATAATTTTCTCTCAGAGACCTGAATGAGGCAACATTTCGAGGAAGAGCTTATAAGAAACTGGACCTTTTCTTTTTCTTTTTTTTGCACTTTCTTACTCCCTCTCAATACCCTTGCCCAATACCCAATTGCCTACAAACAAAAAAAAATGACAATACTTGTGTATTAAGAAACTGTTTGATCTGTCTTTGGATAAAGATGGATCATGAATGAGTTAAATTCTAGGAAAAAACATTTTTGGTTTCCATTTGCTGCTTGTAAAGAGCTGCAGTTCCATTGTTGGGAGTCCATAGGTAATTTTTAATTAATCATTTCACAGTATTAAATTAATTTTTAATGAGAGCAGATGAGTAGTTCTAGATTAATTGGAAAGTCATGAAGTATTTGGGGGTTTTCATAGTTTCTGTGATGTTTAAGAGTTTTGTTGTTTGTGTTTTTTTCTGTCATTATGGAATTTATTTTTTTGGGGAGTGGATTGTTTGGGTTTGGAGGTTTTTTTGTTTGTTTTAGTTGTTGACATGCATAACACCACAGATAATAATGCCATAATTGACATGACAACTCCTATCCTAGTAACATTTCTAAACAAATTTCCCTGATGAATCATGCCTGAATATTTGTGGTAACAATTCAGAGATACCTGGTTGTGTTCCAGGGAATTCGGTGAGAACATGGGGAGTTTTTTAGGTAGAATTGTAATTGCTGCACACATCCTTGCAATTAATTTATTTCAATTATGGACAAAAATTAAATTCTTTCTTTTAAAGTTATGAATTTGGGCTGTGTATGTGTGTGTGTGGAGTGTTATTTGGTTGGTTTGGTTTTTTTATTTTTATTGTTGTTTTAGGGTTTTTTTGTTAACAAATTTTAAGGAGGAGTTGCTGCTTTCCTTACTCTGCAAAAATCCTCATGAATATGAAAAATTATTATAAACATATTCTTAGATTGAGATTGACTCAGCACATGAATTTATATAAATCTGAGCATATGATTAGTTCAAAAGGAATAACAGATACTGTACTTCAAGATACCATTATGAAATATTAAAAGCAAAAATACTATTTGTACCATAAAAAAAAAAAAAAAAAAAGTCTGCTACTATTAGATATTTGGTATCATTTCATGTGTCACAAAGGGTGTACAAAGTAGATCAGAAGCTTTGATATCCTTTAGGTTCAGGTTCCTTAATTTAAAATCTGTTTCCATTTCTTATTAAAATCTCGTGTCCAGCACGTAGTACTACATATCAGAAATGCTGTGACTCCAATACATAATTTTGTAGAAGATTACTGATTAACAGGAACAAAGCAATATGATGTGACTGTTATTTTAGAAAGAAAAAACTGAGCACTGCATATTGCATGTTGGGAAAAAAAACAAAACAAAACAAAAACCCAGTCCAAAACAAAACAAAACCAAACAAAACCATTTTGAATAAAGTTCCAGATATTGAAAATGCAAATTCTTGATCTCTAAATCACTTAGTACTGATAAGACTTAAAGGTTATGGCCCCTTTTTTTTTTTTTTTTTTTTAATGCTACACCAGCTAGAACTTTTGTTGCACTAAAAGTAAAGATGAAGTATACAGTTGCTGTCTCTACCTCTTGAAAATGGTGCCACTAAGTTGGATGTTCTGACTAAAATGTTCTAATGTTCTGACTGAAAACCTACATAAAATGCTAATCCTGACAAATCTTCAATATATCTATACTCTTCCCAGGTAATAAACTGTATTATTTTACATTCCTTGAACCACTACAGAAACCAACATAGTTAGAAATAAAGGCAGTACCTTTTCCTCTGTGTAATAAGAGCTATAAACTTTGTAAAGTAAGACTATCTGACTTCATTTTCTTTCTACCCAAATTCCAGACTCAGAGCCTCTTCATTTCTTCTCTGACAGTTCAGGAACGAGACATATTGTGTTTTCCCCTCACATGTCTGTAACTTCCTGTGTTTCTTCACTTGCAATCTACAACTATATTGCCCATCCCAAGTATTACAAAACCATTACATAATTTCCCAAGAGTGATTTATAGATGTCTTCTGTTAAAACAAAAGGCTTCAGGTAGAGATGCAGTGTCCTTAAATCTTCTTGGAAGGTAATCTGGGTCGTTCCCAAAGACAAAAATCTTAGAATCATTCCCAATAATTGTGAAAAAGCCAGTCAAACCATCCCAAAAATCTGATCACAGCATGGCTCTTTGTAGGACCATGAGCTGAAACACCAGAAGAAATTTACTTCTGCAAAGCAGCAGCTTTCTGCCAGAATAACTGTGGCAGTTTGTGTTACATACAGACTGGGACACATTTTATTTTAAATGGTTTCTGCACATTCCCACAAGCCAACAGGAAACATCATTTTAATCATAGCAAATATTATAATTTACTCTTTAACTTAAGTGGTAAATAATTTTCCAATGCCTAAAACTGAGATTTCAAGTTTACTCATGCTGTTTAAGAAGGAGTAAAACTTTTTTTTTTTTTTTTGTCAGAATGTTCAAAATTACAAGTAACACATAAACCACTATGTGTCACCAAAATGTGAGAGCCTGATGGCCCAGATTTGTAAATGCAGCTGGAAGTTTACTTCTGAGCTTCTTTAATTCCTTTCCTCTAAGAACGGTTGTACTATACCTTTCTCATCAGCAAATGGCCTGACAAATTTTTTTCTATATTGTTGATAAAGTAATGACAACTTTTGGAGGATCCTTGATGTGTTTAAATAGTGTCATTGTTAGCCTTCTTTTTTCATTACCAAATGAATCATTAATCAATTTTTCTGCAGTTTATATTTCTTGTTCTATGGATGTGAAGAATTATTATTTTTATGTCCATTATATATTATATATTTGGCTATTACATTTTCCCCTGAACTATGTAATAATTTGCACTCTATTCCTGTAGAAAAGTAAATTCATTATTGAACAAATTGTATTTATTTTAATGACTTATTCCAATGTTTTTAATAGTCCAGACAAAATTACAAAGCTATTCAATTGAAGATATTTATAGCTATATTCAATATTTCATGCTTATTTATATTTTATTTTATTTTTTTTTTAAAAAAAAACCTTCGAGCTTGGCTGCCAGTGCCGTCATAAACACAGCTTTCATTGAAAATACATATGGTTTGGATTGCAAATAAAGCTAGAAATTGAATTATATTTCCCACATATAAAATCCGGGCAACAAAATAATTATTACACACAGCCTCTCAATTCCCAAACAAAATTGTGGTCATCTTCAGGAAAAAAATCACTGACCCTTGACCCTACACATGTCTAAGTATTTAATCAGTTTTAATTTTTTGATCCATCAGAGAAAATAGAATTTCAGCTTACTAGGAACTGGCCTGTTATAAATCTTTTTACCTGAAAATTTTTAGTATTCAATACGCTTATGAAGCTATCATAATCAACAAACATCAGCATTAAGAGACTATATCATTCATCCCAAAAAATATGATCTCCTTTAGTAGAAAGCAAAGTGTTAAGACTTGCTTTATTCCCAGGTCTAACCCTGTATTTTCCTTTCCTTCTATCTCCAATTAATTTCTTCCACACCATTTACCAGACTCTCATGCTCCTCAAGTGTCATGTCTTCATTTCTACTTTGATTCTGCTTTAAACTAAGTGAGTGTGAAGGTCAGGTGTTGGGGAATGCATGGGCATGCTAGCACATTTCAGAAGGGAGGATTCCTTTAGAAACCCTGTGGTCTGGTCCTGTGGTCTGACTGCCCATCTTTTGTTGGAATACTTTACATGTATTCCTCGAGCATTCTTGCTCAACTACACACATGCAGATGGGCATGTACACATATGTTTAGAGAGATGCATAGATAGATATAAGCTAGACGTACTGTTAAGTAGCCTTTATACTCATTTATCTTTACAAAGACTGATGCCTTTTTCCATTGTTCAATTCCCTTCATTTTTTTATGCTTCAGTTTCTTTTACCAACTGCTAAATATCTTTTTTTCCCTTCTTCTTTTTTTTTTTTTTTTTTTTTTATTTAACTATATGCTTATATACTCTAAAAAAGGTTACATCTTCTGGGTGTACAAGGGTAACAATAGTGACAAGAAAATGTCAACCTCCTTTTTGTTTATAAAGGCTAAGGTAGAAAAACATGGGATTTTTTTTCCCTGAAGTGAGAGTTGAATGTTTCTGAAAAGGCTTTCAAAAACACCTTCCACAAAAACTACATTAATAATGGTGAAAATTCATAATTTATTTATTTAATTTCTTGAGGTAACCAAGAGCATTAATATTCAGAGAATTAGCAAAAGTTAAACCAAATTAATGGAATTCTAAAAGTCCTAAATGGCTTATTCATGTCTAAATACCCTTTATCTACCACCTCCTTCATTCACTAAAAGATTGTAAAATACATTGAAAAATTAGTGCTTTTTCACACCACTGTTATTCCTAGTTATCTTTGTAGCTATTTTCACCATAATATTTCCAGAGTGTACAATCACCTGCTATTTAAACAGTAATATTTTAGTGGATATTTTTACGCTTTCTTATTAACAGGCAGTTTATTTTATGCTTTTCAGTTCATATTGTAAAAGGAATACATTTTGCTACTCTCATTTCTGTATGTTGAAGATTCTCAAGTATGCTCTTACTTGCCTTTCGTCATTTGCTATAAAAGTTTAATTTCTACAATTACAGAAAAAAATGAAGTTATTGATTATTATTAATAAATATTGGTTTAGACTTTAATCTCTGATTTGATTCCTGAATACTATTGATCATAAGATTTAAACCCATTTCATTGGAAAAAGGTCAGATTGACTGCTTTGACCCACTCAAATTTTATACAGCTATTACATTTCAATTCTGTGTAGAAGACATTAATTCTCGTGTTTGAGTGGAGCTGTCATGCTTTATAATTCTAATCTTTGTTAAATATTTCATACTTCTGCTTCTGCAAAATTATTTTTTTCAGCAGACTTGCACTTAATGGCTATAGTCATATTTCTTAAAAGTTTCCAGAAAGATTGTCAGTAATGAACGTCTTTTCCATTTTTGTCCATCTCCAGAGTCAGAATAACATCCTGAGCAAATCTGTGGACAACATCAAGCTGTGTAGTCCAGTCAATGCCCTGGAGGGAAGGGAAGTCATCCAGAGGGACATTGATAGGTTTGAGAGGTGGGTCTGTGCAAGCCTCATGAAATTCAACAAAATGAAGTACAAGGTCCTACACCTGCATCGTGGCAATCCTAGACATACCTACAGGTTGGGAAGAACACTGACAGAGAGCAGCTCTCTGGAAAAGGAATTGGGGGTGATGATTGATGAAAACTATGAGCCAGCAGTGTGCAGTTGCAGCCCAGAAATTCAAATGAATCCTGGGCTGCATGAAAAGAAACATGGCCAGCAGTTTGAAGGAGGTGATTCTGTCCTGCTCTTGTGAGACCCCACCTGGAGTACTGTGCACAGTTGTGCCCTCAGCATCATGGAGCTGTTGGAGCAAGTCCAGAGCAGAGCCACAAAGATGATAAGAGAATTGGAGCACCTCCTCTATGAACAGAGGCTGAGAAAGCCAGGCTGAGAAAGCCTGGAGAAGAGAAGGTTTCATGGAGACCTTATAGCAGCGTTCCAGTATCTGAACGGGGCCTGCTGGGAAGCCAGAGAGAGGGACTCTTGGTCAAGAACTGTAGTGATAGGACAAGGAGAAATGGGTACAAATTGAAAGTTTAGATATTAGGAGGAAATTTTTTACTGTGATGGTGGTGAGACACTGAAACAGTGTTATTGCCCAGGGAGGTTGTGGATGCCCTAACACTGCCCTAACACTACCCTAACACTGGCACTGTTCAGTCCCGAGTGGGATAACACCTTGAGCAACCTGGTGTAGTGGAAGGTGAGACTCCCCAGGGTAGAGTGGTTTAGGACTAGATGATGTTTAAGGTCCATTCCAGGCCTTAACATTCTATGATTTTATGATTCTGCTTTTGTTTTAATAAAATATGTCTCTTTATATCAATACTTCTTTTTTTTTTTTTCCTCTCCTGTCAGAACTTTCATAAATTCGCATTCAATTTTATGATAGGAGCAATGTTGAATTTGGGTAGGTCTAAGGCAAAATCTTTCTATTGTTTGTGATGAGTCTCCGTAAGTCTTTAGGATAATATTTTTTATTACTTATTTATTCATTCATTTCAGGAGTTAAACACAGACTATACAAGAAGCCTCGGTGAGACATGATTGCAAACCACAGTAGTGTTATGACAAAGGGCTACGCAAGGTTATTTTGTATACTGTTCACAGAAAAGAAGATGAGAATAATATCTAATCCTATATGGGTGATGTCTGATTCATGTAGAATCCCCTCAAAATAATTTATAATAAGGATTACTATTCCATATATATCTTCTCTTACATACTCCAAACCTGTCTCTATTCATCTGGCTGGTCAATATGTTTTGCTACACCATCTGGGAACTTGTCATTTCAGATCTCGACTTGTTTTTTTTTTTTAAATGTTGCATACAGAAGTTACAAATAGCATTGTATAATACCTTAAATTATTGCTAACTTATTCTAGTCCTCCAAAATAGATATTAAGTTAGTGATTCACAGTTCCTGAAGATTTTACTTTTATTGTATTTCTCTCTCCATTTTATTATTATGTATGTTATAGAAATGTGTTTGTGAAAAGTCAGTCATTACTCACACTTTCTACATGGTCAGAGCTGGCTCTTTTTTAAGAGCATTAGCTGTATATTTTTGTAATTCAGAAATGCAGTTATTTTTTACAATACTGTGTCCTAAATACAAAAGACTGAGCCTAACCTTAAAATACTATCTTTTTACATTTTCCGAGAACCTTATTAGCATAAAGTTTGCAACAAACCTTACTTCCTATGAGGAAACAGAACCTATCTAAGTTTTTAGAAGTATTATGACCAGTAAAAACTTCATGTCTTAGGCTCCATTTTTTCTTAATGTATATTTGGTACGTGACATCACTGATACTAAAATGTCACCAATAAAGATTTTTTTCCCTTATTTACAGTATTATAAAGTTTAGGATATATGAATCCATTGTCACTCAATATTGTATCAACTGTTTATTAGAATTCTATGCTTTGTGCATTTTTACACCTGTTTTTTTGAAAGATTGGAGAGCTTCAAGCCAGCAATGCTATAGAAGTTTAACTTTTCTTTTTATCTTGCTACCCAAAAAATAAATATATCAGCATGTCCTTCAAAATGTATATGGATGATTGAAAACTGATGAAAATAAGCAGTGTAGAGCTCATACCACATAATCCTTATTTTTTTTGACAAATCCAAATGCTTTCCTTGATGGCCAAAAATAATACTGTGAGAAGTGTGATCAGTAAGGTTTACAGCAAATAGTTTTTGAAGAAGCTGTGAAAAATAGAAACACAAAAGCAAATTCTCAAAACATATATTAACTGCAAAAATTAAAGTGGATACATTATTAAGTATGGAAAAGCTGTTTGTTTTGCTTTGCTTTTTTTTTCTCAGTTAGCTATTTGTTTAAAGTTGAACCTGTTGACTAACAAAGAACAGAAAACAAAATGTGTCTCTTAGATTGTTAAAGCTAAAAGGCTGTTTCAGTATCATATATTAAGGACAAACTCTGAGAAAAGCAAATCTGCCTTGTTGGTAGCAAAACTAAAACCTCCTACTTTCCTTGTTTAGATTCCCTGAGTGACTTTGAATCTGGGCTATGGGCTGGATGGGTGCATAACATCTAAGGTACAACAATTGATTAGACTTCCCCTGTGGTTTTGATGTCTGTAATGATGGTCTACTCTGCAGGCTGTCTGGTGTTCAATGTGGTTTGATATGATCCTTAGCCTTTATCTCTGTGAATACGGTGCAAAAGGTCACTCTACTTAATCAACTCTTTTATGATATAATCAAATATAACACCTTTTTAATTTTCTGTATTTCTGTAAAAATCTGGTCAAAATTCACTATGTTCAAAATTTATTGGAAACTATAAGTATAGAAGTATTAAAAGTTTATATTATTATAAATAACATGAAAGTAAATGCAGTAACGAATAATTTTTATTTCTGCCAATATCAGTTGATTCAAGCAATTTATAGTTAGGGTGGCAACTAGTGTGAAATCAAAACAATGTTTTAGAAATAAAGAAATCTTAAAAGAAAGAAGATATTTTATTATGTGAAGGTGTAGTTTCAGGTGTTTTTTGGTTTTTTTTTCACCAAGACTTGTTTATTACCATAAGTGTTTTTATACCAGTGTATGGGAACTTTTTACACAAGTCCTTTTTACAATTACCAGCAGAATACAGCAAAATAATCTTGGTAGTATTTTAGAAAACTTTTTTAATTTTCTCTCTTGCTCTAATCACTTGATAGTTTATTTATTACTAACTTATAATTAATGCTGCAAGTTTAGATATTTCTTTGTCACAGAGCCATTTCTTTTTTTTTTTTTTTTTTAATCCTTAGATTTTCATAGAATCTCACAGAATCACAGCATGATTGAAGTTGGAAGGGACCTCTGATGGTCATCTAACCCACCTCATCACGCAGGGCCAACTAGAGTCAGTTACCCAGAACCATGTCCAGATAACTTTTGAATGACTCCAAAGATGGAGTTTCCATACCTTCCCTGGAAAACCTGTGCTGATGTTTTCATTGACAATAAGTGTTTCCTGATTTATATGGGACATTTGTGCCTGTTGCCTCTTGTACTGTGATAGAACATCATTGAAAAGAACCTGGGCCCTTCCTCTTTCTCCCTTTCTTCAGATATGTCTGTACATTGATGAGTTCCCTGCTAAGATTTCTCTAGGCTAAACTCTTCCAGATCCAAGTATATCTTGCTTTCACACTGGGCTGTATGAACACTTCTGACAAGTGTTCAAGAACTGAACTGTAATCTCTCTGTGTTCAGTTGGCTATAGTGATTCCATCTATAATATCAGCAGCATTATTAACTTCTACTAGTAATACAAAGAAACTTAAATACATATGGAAGTGTCACTATACATAGTTTTGATCCAAGACTTTTTCCTCACCTTTTATCAAAATGAGCCAATGCCTCTGCAATGTCATGTACCAAGCAGTGCTTGCTTATAAAAGTTGCTAAAATCAATAAGTGTAATGTAACATAATCCTACATCTGTTAGAAACAAATTGAGATCTGATAAGAGCTTCACACTTAAGACTAGGGATATAAAGGTAGCTGTTTTGTGCAGTTGGTATTGTTAGTTTTTCTTGCTTTTCATTCTTATAAGTAGAAAAAAAAATCACTCTAGAAAAAAAAAAAGGTAAGTATTAAATAGAATACAGGAATTTTCAATTACTGCTTTTACAAAGGCATTAAAGGATGCAATTCTTCTGTTTTAGTCCTCTTTGGGAATGTAAGGTATGTAGTGAGTCAGAAAATTAGTCTTTGTGATGAAATCTGAATACACATCTCACCTTCTCACTATGGTATTTTTATAGATAAAAAGAATGTATTTTCATCAGACAGGTATGAAGTATCTATATACAAAGTGTATACATAAACACTAACTCTGAAGAATTTTGATTCCTACATAATGTTTCACTTTTTCCATATTTTATTCTTTCCTCTTCTGATTTCAAGGAAATGGAAATCATAGAATCATAGAATGTGCTAAGTTGGAAGGGACCTTGAACATTATCTAGTTCCAACCCTCCCTGCCATGGACAGGGACACCTTTCACTAGACCAGGTTGCTCAGAGTCCCATCCAACCTGTTCTTGAACATTTCCAGGAGTGTGGCATACTCAGCTTCTCTGGGCAGCCTGTTCCAGTTCCTCACCAGCCTCATAGTAAAGAATTTTTTCCTGATATCTGGTCTAAATATATTCTTTTTCAGTTTTAAGGAATTCCCCCATGTCCTTGTAAATAGCCTGTCTCCATCTTTCTTCTAGGCTCCCTTCAGGTACTGGAAGGCTGAAACTAGCTCACCACTAAGCCTTCTCTTCTCCACACTGAACTAATCCAATTCTCTCAGCCTCTCCTCATAGAAGAGGTGCTCCATCCCTCTGATCATCTCAGTGGCTCTGCTCTAGACTCACTACAGCAGGTCAAAGTCCTTCATGTGTTGAAGACCCCAGAGCTGGGTACAGTCCTCCAGTTGGGGTTGCAAAAGAGTGGAATACAGAGGTAGAATCACCTCCCTCGACCTGCTAGCCACACTTATTTTGAAGCAGCCCAGGACAAGATTGGCCTTCTGGGCTGCAAGTGCACATTGACAGCTCATGTCCAGCCTCTTATCTACCAGCAATTCTGAGTCCTTCTCAGCAAGGCTGCTCTCAATTATTTCATCCCCCAACCTGTACTGATACTGGGAGTTGCCCTGACCCAGGTGAAGCACCTTGCACTTGGTCTTGTTCAGTCACATGAGATTCCCATAGGCCCACTTCTTGAGCTTGTCTAGGTCCCTCTGGAGGGCATTCTATCCTTCAAGTGTGTCAACTGCATGACTCAACTTAGTGTCATCTGCAAATTTACTGAGAATACACTCGATCCTTTTGTCTATGACATTATTTAAAATATTAAGTAAAACTGGCCCCAGTACAGACTCCTGACAGAGTAGGATATCATGGGGGACCAATTCAAAGTCTTTACAGAAGTCCAGACAAATGACATTTGTAACCTTTCCCTTGTTCACTGATGTAGTCACTCCATCATCAAGGCTGTTTATAACTAAATGGAGTGAGAGTAGAGGTGAAGTAGACATGTTTTGTAAGGCTATGTACTAGTTTTGTCTGGTATTTTCTTCTTAATTTGCTTTACAGGAGATAGCTAAACATCTGTCTGCCAAAGGGAAACAGTGAATGAGTTCCTTGATTTCCTTTGCTTCTGCGCTCATCAATTACTTTACCTATTAAATTCTCTCTATATCAACCCCTTATTTTCTTATTTTTACCCTTCTAAATCTTTCTCCCATCCTGCTGTGAGAAAATGAGTGAGTGGCTGTGTGAGACTGAGCTGCCTACCAAGATTAAAACACAGCAGGTGATTAAAACTACAGGCATAGCAAGCCAGAATTTAGTAGGTGGCCTAAAAACTCAAGGACAATTTGTACTTTTGGAGCTTCAAGTGAGTAGTGAGGTCAAAAGAGCCGTTTCATTCTCATTGGACACTCAGTTCAAATTACAGCAAATTTTTTAACTTCAAGTGCTCTGACAAGATTTTGACCTTTGCTATGGTGCAAGATGGCACATTACCACTGCAATTCCAAGTTTAAAATTACCTTTAATATTTACCATCTTCACAGCATAAGAATTAAGGAGTTTTATTTGATAATATATAAATGATTACATTTTTATTGTACACATCTTTGGGAAATGGTGTTTATACAAAGATATTGGATAGACTAATAAATCCTCATGTGTTTGAATTAAAAATGGTTGAGTTCCTAGCCAATGTATCAGAGTTTATAAAACTGCAGGAATTAATGGCAAAAAATCGCTATGTAGTCATCTGGCACAGTCTGTTCTCTGACTGAGATGAGTTCTGTGTAGCATCATTTTACTGAGGGTCAAATTATGGTCATGGTATTTCCCTTGGGTGTTTTTTTCACAATCTAATCAATTTAATCATTCAAAATGATGTTTGACTATTTCACCCCTAAGCTTTTTCCCCCATGTTTTATCATACTTTTAGCTAGAAATTGCTATACTTTTGTTTGGAATGTTAATTCAATACTTAGCTTAGATAATTCTTTAGTATTTCATTATTCACTTTCTTGCTTCTAAGCATACATTTTTGAATATGTCAGCTGAAAGAAAAAGAAACCCACTCTTTTTTTTTTGTTTGTTTTTCTTGTTTTTTTCTCTGTCATGCAGGACAAAATCTTATTTTCAAATCTAAAACTTCTCCCAACACGGAATAACTTTAATCAACTAAGACAAATACTTCTTAGCTACTATTTGTCCATCAGTTTTGCTTCAACAGAAACCAAAACATTGATTTGTAGCATATTTTCCATGCCTTGAGGCCGAACTAAACACACACTAGTTTTAATGTTTTTTCTCTTGTATATTTCCACAGATATTCTTTCCTGAATCCATTAATACCTGGAGGTGTCTCATTACCTTTGAAAAGTGCTTGAAAAAATTAATTTAGAAAGCAGCTTTGGTGAACTTATCACAAGTAATCAATTCTCACTATTTTCCTATGATCATTCTCTCTATCGACATTTAAAGCAATATTATTCAAATTAATTTTAGAGAGAAGGGCATAAAGATTTACGAAATGTATCCTTAGAATAATGTATTTTATATTGAGCCTTTTATAAAGTTCAAAATGTTATGTTACCTATGAGAAATGAGTCAGTGAAATTAGATTATTTGATTTCTTTATCCAAAATGCAATAAAAAAAGCAAATCAACAGAACTTATAGACAAAAATAAGTAACATGTTATCATTTAAAAAATTGAATTTTCTGCTTCTGAAATATGATTTGGCTAAAGGTAGTACTGTATCCTGTGAATGTTGTTCCATTTTTACTGCTTTTAAATCTAATAGCATTGATGTTACAAAGTTCTATTGACCTTTATTTTTAATTTCATACTATTTTGATCTTGCTGTCTGCATTATATTTATGGGGGGGGGAGGTTGTTTTGGTTTTGGTTTTATGTGTGTGGTGTTTTTTTTTAATCAGTGTATCACTGGGGAAGAAAAGACAGAAGGATAGTTTAATGCTTCTAAAATCTGATAATACCATACGATCTAAGATTTTATTCATAACCCCCAGTCTGTCTGTTCCCCCCCCCTCTCTGTAAGTGAGCTATGCAGAGGAACAGACTTGGAAATTCAAGAAGATTTTAGCTATTTGACCAGCTGTGATTATAACTCTTGAAACTTTGATCTTGGAGTTTGCTCAATTTTTTGTTAAATGCAGACTGTAGTTTGTGAAGTTGTATTTCCCTGAAATAAAATACTTATTTTAATTTTATGTATCTAGCACTCCTTTTATTTTTTTCTTTTGTATAATGGTCTTCCATTTCACCATGACTAGAACCAAAAATTGAGACCACAAGGACTCATCTTTGAAATCCAGAATTCCATCTGAACTGGCATTTTAAAAGAAAACTATCATTATATTACTTACATTTAATACTAGTTTAAACATCCTGAAACTTCCTTCTCTGTGTTGTTGTGCTCTTTCCTACCTTGTAAGGATTCACTTTTAAAAATTTAATCATTGCAAAATTTGAAAATTACAATCATATCTGATAACTATTTCATGAAATCTAAAATTACATCTACTTTGCACAGACAGCAATATAGTTATTCATTTTTCTAGAAAAAACTTAACTGAATATATGGAGATTTTGAATTATTTGGGCCTGGTTTTTGTTGGCTTTTTTTCACAGACATATTAAGTGGGAGGCATCTGACCAAATTTATCCACACTGTTTTCATATATATCTGAATTAGTCATCATAGCTTAGTTTTATAGTTAATGGAAGGAAATAGGTATTTCTAACACATGAATTAGCTCATGTAGATGTTAAAAAAAGGTCAGATGAATTACGTCCTAAAATTCTTTATCTATTCATTGTCTGTAAAGACTGGCAAGCACTGCTAGTTCAGATGTAGATGATTTAGATAAATTAGACAAATATTCTCCAAGAAATCTTTGAAAAAAAAGACTCTAAATATGTGTGACTACCTGCGTCTATATCTAACCTTCATCCATGATCCCAGATGAAAATGTCAGTTTCCCAAAATTTATGTTTTGCAAATCTTTTCTCATATAACTGGCTCACATGCAAAATGGCATTTCACCATTCCGTGTAAGAAGTTGTGAACTGGTGATTTGAAAGAGAAATGAATTATCAGTAGGTGCAAGGAAACAGAGGTTAATTACCTAATTAAATCTATATACAGTTAATATACAGAAGTATTATAAGTAGTCTTTACTATGTATCACTACATTAAAGTCAGCATATTCCCCCCTATTGCTTTGGGATAAATGTACTGGTTTATGCTTTATGCAGATAGGAAGATGGAGTAAAATGTGGATCCAAAGAATGCTCCTAAAACAACTTATTTTTAAATCATGGTTATATGTTTTCCTGTTGCCATCCAATAGGTTACATAAGAACTTTCCACTTTCAGCCTGCAAATAGTTAGTATATGCACAACTGAAAATGAATAACTGGAGTGCTCTGTATGTCTATTTCCCCTGCAAAGAATCCATGTTATGTACATAATTGTGCTATATAGCAGATAAGAATGGACTGAATTCCTGCAAAGATATGAACTTCACTTCTGTGGACTTGAAGAAAATTACTTCAAAGCAGCTTCTAGCAGAGAGCATCACGCTGCCAGTCATTAAAAATTTAACTTCAAGGGACTCATAGGTGCTGTGTATAAATGAATATTATACGCATATTATAAATGAATATTATTCTATAGAATTATTTGATCCATATTCCACAGAGGATGAATATAGGACATGAATAAGTCATTACCAATCCTAACATTTCACTACACTGCATTCATAGCTGCAATCCACCTGCTTCTTCTCAACTTATGCATCGTTTATGTGTTATTTATTTTGATCACTTGGGGAGTTATAGCTTTATTACTGTATTCTTATTCTATATCTGAGAAATATGATGTGCCTTAATTTGAGAAAAAGCCTATTTGTATACAGTTTTTATTTTGTGCTCCATACCTTTGTTATCCACAGTAAGGAATTACCCACTGAAGCAGAAAAGTAAAGCAGTCTGGATTTGTTCTATAATAAATTGTATCATATTATACCCAGAAGCCAGAGTAAAAAGAGTTTGTTCAATAAGGTTGGTTCATTAAACATTAGAGTATTGTGTTTTCTCTCAGAATTACATGCTGATTTCATATAGAGTAATCATGTCTGCTTCTGTAAATACATGTTCCTACAGTCATGGAATTAGCATTTTATATACCACTATCGATACTCAAATGGGGAAAAAATACTTCTTGCCCTAAAAAAATTAATCTGTGTAGTTGTAAGTCCCTGTGAATTACCAAATGATATTCTGAATTTCAGATGAAGAAGGGAGAAGGGAAAAGATTAGTGTCCTTTACATATGTCCTGTGACAGAATATCAGCTCAATATCCCATACAATTTGCAGAACTTACACCATCATTTTTAGAGTCAAGTTGCATAGCTTAAAAGTGCAATGGCACTTTGAAACTCTCCTTCAGTTAGACTTTTTCATACCTGTTTATTATTTACAATTTCTATTTTTTTTCATTCTCTTTGAAACAAATTATGGTAATTGGATATGCATGGATAACTACTAGAAGCACATTCAGCTTCCAAGAATTAATACAAGCCAACAAATAGTTATTTTTCCATATATCTGAGAAGTTCCAGTCTTCATATATGGGCTGGACACAGCAGCTGTTGAAATCCAGTGTTCTGTTCCTAGCTCACTGCTGATTAGCTCTAAAAATCAAATGCTTTTCCCAACATTTATTGAATGGCATTTCACACATGCGTTTCAGCTTCTTCTTCTGGTCTGGCACATACTAGTCTGACACTTTTTCTCTGTGAAGAACTGTTTTCATGATGCTCTCTGGAAAGTACTTTGGAAGAAGATTAGAGTATGTTTTAATTGTTAAATTTTCTGAATAGTAGTTGCCAGATATGTCACAAACACCTTTTAGAATTACTGTACTAAATGAACGAGGCTCATAACACCTAGCTATACTAATTACACTACTTAGGAAAGGAAAAATACTAACACTTATTTACTTGGCAGCAACTAGAGACATTTGAAGTTGCCCAGCAATGGAACTGTTAACTTCAATTTTTGTTAGAATTCAAAAACTTTAAAAAAAGTCTGTGAACTGCTAGTCCATATGCTGGTTTAAAACCAAAATATATAACTCATGTAAGGCAGCCTGGAGCATTTTTTGCTTCCTTCCTCTGCAGTAACAAGCCAGAAGTCCTCATCTCATGGGTTGAGCTAAGATTCTGATGTATTCTAAGCTCAGGGCAGAAGAAGCAGAAGAAAAGTTTCATGTACAGTTAGTTTTCCTATTCTGAACTTCACGTAATCATTACTTATTCCAAAAGTTATGCAGACTGTGACTGCATGAGCCTGCTCTGGTAGCAGCAAACCTAGAATATAACAGACCAAGTATAAATCAGTTATACAGACACAAAGGGAAGTGTCTGACAGGAACAGTTTACAAGACTAGTTTACAAGTTTGCTTTGCCCTCTGGCCTACCTCAACTGGGAAAGAATATTCTACGGATGTTATATGGTTCTACAATGCATTTTCTGAGGACGCAATCTTCTTCCTTGCCTACAAAATCCTTTTCACCCAGATGAGAAGAGAGAAGAAATAATATCATGATGGGGCTAAAGACACAGTTCAATAAATTAACTGCACGGGAGAATGATGTTCAGAAAAGTTTATGAATTGCCCTGTCTTGGATAAGGAAATTGGTCTTGACTGTAGGAAAGTAAAATTATTTCCTCTGTAACCAGCTGGAGGTGTCATAAGGTAGATTACATAAATTGGTCTGTGCTTCACTTGATGCAACAGTGTTGTTTTTTTCTTTTTTTATTATGAAGGAAATATGCAAAGAGAAGATGAAGGTGCTCAGGGGATGAGGTTTGAACTGAGATATCTCAAAGACGAAGGCATCTGCAAGGCAGACATGTCACTGAGTCTGTGGGAGGATTATGTCTTTTTGGAGTGGCACTGGGAAGAAATGGAGATACTCTTCAATTACAGAAATAGCACTAGAGACTCATGTGGGGAAATGACTCAAATGCAATGTATATAATCATAAAAAAACCAGTAGCTATAGAGTGACAACATTGAGCAAAATCTATATTTGAATTAACATTTTCAGTGGCTAACCAATCAAATATATTGCAACTAGAATGCCAAGATTTTTTGCATTGCTGTAATTTATGACACAGTTGCCAATAATCAGCCTGAAGAGAAGAAATAAAAAATAGGTTATTTTAATTGATGGAAGGTTTGGATGGAACTGTTCCCACCCCCACATAATCTGTCTTAAGGTATAAATGTATAAAAAATATCTGGAAATATTAAGAGGACAATTTTCTTGCTTATGAATTTCAGCTGCAGACAAAATCAGAACAATTCACTTTTCAAACAAGCTATTTTGGCAGAGATTAAAAAACATTATTCAGATGGTGAAAAAGAATCATAAACTTTTATTTTTTTAGTTACATTTTGGGAAAATTGGTAGTTAGGGAGCATCTGAGGAGAAAAATAAAAGGCAACAACATCTTAGAAGATTCTTTAAATGCAAGAAATTTTCAGGTAGTCCAAAACTGAAAAAATATCAATGCGATTTAAATTGAGAAGAAAAAGGTCACAAAAAATACTTAGCAGCAAGATTATCCTACACAAAACTTCTGAAAATAATAAGAAAGTATGTTGAATTATCAGGGAAATCTTCAACTGTGAACTACTCTTGAATTTCTAATTAACACTTTTGGACTGTGCAGAGCAGGAAAATTACCTCAAAACAAAATAATCTGTTAATAATAATCTATTAATTTAGTTTCAGGTAATTCAGTTGGCCAAATTAAAAGACTGCTCCAGTATTACATATTGTGGTTTGCCACTATGTGGGAAGGCAAAGCTTTCAAGAAACACATGGTAGTTGAAACAAGATGCAAAGACATCATATAGCATGTGAAAAATTAGATATAAGTATGCCCCACCAAGAAGAAGGTGCCTCCACCACTTCCTTGGGCAGCCTTCTCAAGACTTGCTCCAAACCCTTCACCAGCTTCAGTGCCCCTCTTTGGACATGCTTCAGTCCCTCAATGTCTTCCTTCTAGTGAGAGATCCAAATCTGAACTCAAGATTCAAGGTCTGGCCTCACCAGTGCCAAGTACAAAGGAAAATTATAAAGAAATATAATGTGCAACAATTTATCATTATATTAATATATTAATTTAAAATATATTATGCTGTCTATTGAGCCCTCTAAAATAAATTTAAATTTAAAATTTAGTGTGAGTGAGTCGTGTTTATAACAATATTCTTTAGATGAATATACATCTGTGAGTTCTATATCAAGCTACTTATTTACACTTGTGACTTGTCCTTTTGAAGTTCAAATAGTGAATAAAATACAATCAGAACGTTAGATGTCTACATCATGAATGTATTTAATCATTGAAGTGGAACTTTTCCGAAAAGTACTTTCCTAACTGAAAGGTTCCAACAAGGTGTTGAAACCAAGGAGATAGTTTTGTAATTCTTTGAGGTCAAGAGTTCATTGGCTTGGATATCAGTCTTCATTTCCCTCCCAACTTCTCTTCCTCATTCTTCACCTCGTGGCAGAACTTTGAAAGCTAAAGTTATAATTAGTTTTCACACTCTTCTATTCTTGGTATTATAATATACAAAAAGGAATGCAATAGCAAAGGTGTATACAATGATGATTGGGTGCCATTAATTCAAATTGCAATTATCCTGGTTGTGAGGAGTAACAGCAAGGAGAGCAGAAGATCCTGTCAATGTTTTCATGTCTGTACTATTCTTGAGCACAGGTATCACAGAGGTCCAGACAATCCTACCAGACAAGCTGGTGACAGTACAGTGTCAAAAGTCTTGCTCAGGGAAGATCACATTCATTACTCTCCCCTCATTTACTAAGCTAATCATTTAATTGTAGATGCCTGTTAAGTTGGTCAGGCATAATTTCCACTTCATAAATCTGTGTTGATTACTTCAGATCTTCTTTTTCTTTTTTATGTTTGGAAAAAAACCTTCAGAATTATTTATATCATCACCTTCCTAGGAAGTAAGTCCAGCCTGTAGTTCCCCTCTCTTGTTGAAGGCAGGACTGATATTTGCTTACTTCTAGTCCTCAGTCATTCTATGGGAGTCTTAGAAGGTGATCCCTAATAGGCCAAGGTTTTCTCTTCTGAATTCCAGGGCTCTGGTCCTCTTTTTTCTCCCTTTCCTCCCTTCAGGATCCTGAACTCCACCTCATCACAGTCATATCCACAAATCCTATTCCCAGCCTCCAAACCCAGACCACTTGGATTAAAAGAAATCTAAGGTATCTCCTTTAAAAGCAGAGAAACATTTCAGATTATTGTGCATCTAACTAGATGATAATTCAGTATGTCTCAAATAAATATTTTATTCTGTAGCTTTTAAGCAAATATATGTACTGTGCCCACAGGTACACTTGTAAATAAATACAAGTTCACAGTATCTAAGAAAGCCCAAAAGATATTTCTGTAAGTATTCAATATGTAAAAGTAGGACATCAAAGTCAAGAAATGTATATGAGAAATGTATAAAAAGATATTGCTGGATTGGGGTGTTAGTATTTGCTGCCTTTAGCATTGTTTTGATACCTGTTAAATTCAAAATTGCACAACAAAATTTGGAAAAATTATTACAAAAATGCTGTGCAAGATCACAGGGATATTGTTAAACTGAAAGAATGTGAATTATACTTTATAAATAAGGTATTTACATTTCTAACAAATATCTGGCCAAAACTTGTTGCTTGTTTCATGTAAGGAGACTTTTTGCCATGTTGAGCCATTAATTTGTATTCCAGACCTCCAAGATTTTATATCAAAATAATGACCCTGTTCTCTCTCCCTTCAAGTCCTAGATTGAAGCATAAATTTATTTTGATTGAATATGCTTTCTCTGGATAACACGTGCTAGCCCTGCAGAACCTAATGTCAGAATTTGGTACAACCTTTCATGCAATTCTGGGCTAATCAGAGAGAGACAGACTACTGCATTAAAATAAAATCTAATGAAGCCACAGTGGTTGCATTATTATGATGACTAACTGCTAGAGAAATAGAAAGAGACTGCTAGTTTTTTAATCCTGCCAATTTTCATCTTAGCATTTCCAGAAAGGAAGAAATCACAGCTTTTATAAAACATGTCCAGTTTGATTTTATTTAAAAATAAACAAAGACTATAATAACAAAAATCTGCTACTGGTATTGTCAAGAAATATTTTTTCTGTGCTTCTTTATATACCTAACATTTTTTGAGGAGATTTTTCTTTTTTGTCTGTTATGGTATACAGTTGTGTCTTTTTGTGATATCTTCATTAATAAGTATTTATTTTCATTCACTGAGCACACCTTTACAGTGATCAGAACCTGCTTAATGATGATGGTGTCAAAAAGAACATTCCAGTGGATGCACTTATCACTTATGTCAAGTCAATTCAAGCGGTTTTTCATCCTTTATCTCTGTCATGGCTTAAACTGCCCTTGCCCGTAGCAGAAATAAGGTTGTCAAACTAAATTTTCAAATTTATCAGTATAAAGTCTCTTTTTAGGGCACTCAAAGTTATCTGTATTGAATTAATTGCACAAACATATAGATCTATGCTTTATCTACAGTCTGAACAGACTGGAAATGTGTGGATGAGGTGACTTTACGACCTGTCTCAGTATATTCACCGTAGCATTCCTAGGAAATAATTGACTTTTTTTTTCCCCCCTTTTTTTTTTCTTCTCCAAACAATATGTTCTTGGCTCTAAAACTGTCAGCTTTGTTTCAACTCACTGTTAAGTCTGACAAGGGAATAAGAGATTAACAAGTATTTCAAAAAAAGTTAAAATGCACTGTGGTGGGTTGACCTTGGTTGGATTTCAGGTGCCCACCAAGCTGCTCTATCACTCTCTTTCCCAGGAGGATGTGAGAGGGGAGAGACAATAAGATGACAAGAGACTTATGGGTCAAAATAAAGGTAGTTTAATGCAGCAAAAGTAAAGGCCTTATGCAGAGGCAAAAGAAAACAACATTTATTCCCTACTTCCCATGGTAATGTCCAATCACTTCCCAGGAAGTAGGACTTCAGCATGAATAGCAGTTGTTGCAGCAGACAAGCATCATGACAATGTGGCCCTCCATTCCTCCTCCTTTCTCTTCACTTTTATTGCTGAACAGACACCATATGCTATGCAAATTCCTCTTGCTCAGTTTGGGTCAACTGCCCTGGTTGTGTCCCTTCCCAAGATTTTGCCCACCCTTAGCTTACCAGTGAGGGCCAATATTGAACAGCCAGCAGTGCCAGAACTGCTCATCAGTAGCCAAAACACAGGTATGTTATCAACATCTTTCTGGTCCCCTATATAAACCACAGTGCTACAAGGACTGCTATGGAAAATTAATTCCACTTCAGCTAGGCCAAAGACATGCAGGTTTACCTTGAGAAGGCATTTCTTGATAGGGAAAAAAAGAAATACCACCTCAGATTCACTAGACTTGAGAAACACAAAACAAATTCTAAAATATTTTCCTTTAATTTTTACATAATTAAAGTTTATTTGAGAACAATGTTTTTTGATATTCCAGCTCTACTATAAGAAGTCCTTGGAGGTTAGACATGGTTAACTCCTACCTTGTATTTCAGTCCATCAAAAAATTCAATCATTTGCCCTCCTTGGGAATCAGTTCCCTTGAAAACAATCTCTCTGCAACAAGCTGTCAAAAGGTAGCTTTGAAAATGAACATTACAAAATTTCACACTTCGCCAGATAACTGTAGTGAGACTCTGGTGATAACATGACAGAGGATTTGGTATTTTCCTTGTAGATATTTCAAATTTCGTCAATTAGAGTTCTTGCTTTTTATTCATGATCACCACCCCCAGTAATAAAAATGAATCATATATGGAAAAAATGTTTAAAAATATTCGGAACACATTGTTCTAGTAAGTAGAATACAACCATCACAAGTAATGAAGCTGTTTGCACTCTGCTTTGATTTCTGATGTATGGCATCAGAACTCAGCAATAAGACAACATCATAAGAAAAAGGCGTAAAGGTTAATTTCATATCCATTTCCTATTTTCATTCTTGTTCTTGTCTTGGGCCTGCATACCTTTTGTCAGCAGTTCGGCTCTTATTATAACATAGAGACTTTAAATTGTCTTGAGAGTTTATAACTTTTTGCCATTTTTCTTTTCATTTTAAAGAGGGATCATTTATTAAAGAAATGGAACAAAACACTGTGGAAATAAATTATGTATTACAATTGCCAACAAGAAAGATTTTAACACATATAGAAAACCAGGAAAAATTGATTGTTTTAAGACCAGAAAACACTCAGTTGTTTTGATCCATTAGGCGTGAAGGAAATTTAGCAAGGGTGAGATGGTGTTGTGATGGCACCTTTGCCAGTAAACAGCCCATCCAACCTCTCTCAACTCCCACCCTCAACAGGACAGGGGAACCAAAGGGATGAAAAAGCTTGTCAGCAAAGACACAGAGAATAATTATGTTTCCATGACAGGGAAAACAGACTTGCCCTATGGAAAATTAATTTAATTTATTGACAAATATTATAGAATATTGTGGTAAGAAATGGACAGAAACTAGAACACTTATCCCACAAAAAATCCTCTTCCAAGACACAAACTACCCTCCCTCCTTCCCATCTCCTCTTCCTCCCCCTTCAACCCCTAGTGGTGCTGAGGAGGTGGAGCATTAGGAATCGGTAACAATTCATGTCTGCAACTCTTTCCCCCTTACGTTTTTGCCCTGCTCCAGCGTGAGGTCCTCCATGAGCATCAGGGAAATAGCTGCTACACCATGATTTCTGCCAAAAATTTTCACAGGCTGTAAGGGAAATCTCTGTTCCCATGCCTGGAGCACCTGCAACCAAAACTTTGCCACCTACACCTAGAGCAGGTGCAAGCAATGTTCACTTGTTTGATCTTGGCTATGATGTCCCTGGGCCCTGTTCTCCAAACTCATACTGACATCTTGGGTTTTGCAACATTCCCTGTGTGTAGCCATGGATGTATATTTGTGTACCGTGATTTAGAAGGAGTAAAAGGAACTAGATGCTTTGCCCATACTTAGAGAAATATTGAACATAATTCATAACATTTACTACTACTCTTTTTGTGTGTGTGTGTGTGTGTGTATGTGAGTGTGTTTTGACACAGTCTAGTCTTATTACATTGGCTACACTGGCTGAATATGACTTAGGAAAGCATGAACTATTTAGGCTAAAAATGAGCATATTATGTCATCATAAATGAGGGAGGTAGACATTGTTTACATTTCAGTGGTTTCAGAGAACAAAGTGCTCTGGATGACTTCATGCTTTCATTAATGAAACTAGTTCTATGTGTGATACTGAATGTACACTTACACCTACATCTAAGGGCTTACCCTGACCTGCAAGCAAGACCCATTTTCCCAAAACCTAAAAAACTCTTGCAGAATTATTTTGGTGTACAAATGTAGCTAGACTGAGTGGACAGTTTCACTGTTTTGTTTTGGCTTCTTTTTTTTTGATTTTTTTTGTTTGTTTGCTTTTGTTTTGGTTTGGTTTTTTTTGTTCTGGGACTGAGAAACATTTATTGCTCTGTTTTACCAAAATGGATGAACATTACAGTGATTGCATGATCATCCCAGAATAAGTCAGACACAGAACATGATACCATAACCAGGTGTCATTAGTCACCAGTTAATGCTTTGACTTTGGATTCTCCCAAATACAGAAGCTCAATGGAAAATGCAATAGCACGCTTAATTCATGGCTATGTCCCAAAGTAAGAAAAAATAACAATTACCTTTTTACTTCTATACCATTTAGCCATAATAAGAATAATTTGTGAAATAAGTAAAAAAAGTTATTGAAAAATAGAATGTTCTATCACACTAATCTAAGCTAAAGTAGCATTTTTTTTTTTTTTGAGATATTTGCAATTTAATGGTATTTTGAACTTTTATTAGTGTTTTTACACAAAGGAAAGATTCTTGAATTAAAATATTGAGTTATTGAATGATATTAAGCAACATAAAATAGGAAGTGTTCCACTCTGCAATTCAGCAGCCTTTCCTAAAGTTTTCAGAGCTTCTTCCTCATGCAGGAACATTTGTGGTATATGATTATTTTTTTAAGTGTTGCCTTGACAGTAACATTTATGCTTTCACAGTAAGAAATTATTTGACACTTGAATTGTGTAAAAGCATTCTTATGTCTACTGATAAAAAAAAAAAAAAGGATACAAAAGTAGGAGTGTCTTATTTACATTTTATATATGTGTAACTACACTTTTAGACTAAATGTTGATAGCAGAAAGTGTATTTTTTTTTTTCAAAATGTAAAGAAAATTACACTTCTTTTCTCTAGAATTTTGTTCCCGTTAAGGCTTTTTTCTTTTTCCTGTTCCCCCTCTCTCACTCTATGTGGTCCTTGCCACCTCAGTTTTGTCCTGCTTTCATATTCTCACCAATAGAACAATGCCAGAAAGGAAACATTTCTAAGATTGGCTTCACACATTGACCTTAAGTACACTAGCCTTGGTGAATATCCCTTGCAAGGCCAGGGTCCAATGTCTCTCACTACAGCTTGAATACCAGTTTAAAATGATCCTTTTGACATCTGTATCTGATAAAGGTTTTAGTCATAGAAGCGTACTCTATGCACCTCCATCAAAGAAAGGAATTTAATTCAGTTTTTCAAGTTTACCTACTTCTCTAGGGTTTTATCCATATTTTTTTTAAGATTTTTTTTTTTTCCATTTTACAAGAAATTTTTTTCTGGCAAAATATAGTTTCTTTAAAAATTGGCTTAGTTTTTTTTCCCGTCAAATCTGAACTACTAGGTTTACAAACATTTTTGTAAGCTTGAAAAGCTGGAGTTTTTGCATTTGAAATTATCTCACAAAAATAAATTATATTATCAACACACTTTTGGTTTTTAAAATGGAAATAGAGTAACAGAAAAAAAGGGTTGCATATTGTAAGCTGAGCTTCAGCTAAAATTACATTCTAGTTTTCTCCATGGTTTCACAATTCCTAATTGTATTTTAAAAGTAGTCACTAGAGACAAAATGTAAATGGTAAAGAACATCTCTTTATCTGAGAAGCAAAATAAGTGCTTATGTATACCCTTTCACTCTATCTGACTGAAGAGATTTCCCCCCCCCCTTTTCTATATCTCATTCTTTCCCAAAAATAACAAACAAGTTTTTCTTTTTTTTCCCACAACACAATCACAAAGCACTTTTTCACTACATTTTCAGGAACAAGATGAATTTTTATCTATGTGGCTGAAAAGCCCATCTTGGTCAAGACACTGGAAATTTCTATCAACTATGTCCAAATTTGGAAGATGTGCACAAGGTAGACACTGACGGCAAAGATCACCCTGGAAGATATTTAAAAAAAAATCTGTCATCTGTAAAACTGAAATGGTAACAACCATTAACTATCAGGAATATATTTCTTGTCAATTTTCTGAAAAAGAAAACACATTTACTAAAAAGATTCAATGTGACTTTAAGGTTAAAAAAACCCAAACCAAAACAACAACAACAACATCAAAAAACAAACAACAACAAAAAACCAACAACAACAAACCCACTAAAAAAAACTCAACAAAACCACACAGAAAGCCTAACAGCAGCAACATAAAAAACAACCAATCAACCAACCAACAACCCCCATCCCACAGAAAAAAAAAAGAAAAAAGCACACCCCCTCCCCCCAAAAAAGACACTTTTATTTGTACAGTGAGGTCCCCTTTTCATGTTAATTTCTGCTTTTTTTTTTCCCCTGTTCTATCATGGTACTCACAGACATTAAACATTGAATGAAGGAGTGGCCATCTCCATCCAAAGCAATTATCTTAAAATGTATCACTAAGCAAGTACAGTATATATGTCTGTATATATATATAATTTATGTTACAGAAATAACACTCAGTGCAGCATTCCTTATTTATGTCTGAAATTTTATTTAAATTATGTAAGACAGAAATTCCAATCCACTCCATGAAATATTGCACAAAAAAAAAGGAATGTTGTCCCTTTCCCAAATTGAGTATAGACCACAAATATTGACAGGCAAGTGTTTAAAATATCTTGAAGCACAAGACAGGTAAGAGGTATTTACAGATATTGTGATAAATAGTAGTCAGAGAGCATCAGAAGGATTGTTTAAACATGGATTGATTGATTAAGAAAGCTCCAGGGACTGTAGGAATCCTAAAGGATAACAACATAGTGCCAGTTTTTTGAAGAAAAACTCTAGAGGTAGGAATGGAAATTAGTAAGACATACTCCTTTGGGGAGGCAGTAGAGGGAAGTCTATGTTAGTGCCCCCATTAAATCTCAAAGAACATTTAATTTCCTTTCACTGAGAAGTAACTGAAGCAAAGCATGCCTCAAAGCCAATTTTTGCATAGAAAAGAGTAAAGTGAAGATCTTATCAAACTTTCGATGAGACCAATGTGTAGACCACAAACACATAGGTATGGCAAGAATTTATTTCTTCAAAAGGTTTTCATAAGTTTCAAAAGCACGTGAGGTTTACAAAAGTGAATCGGAATATATTACCGAACTAAATCCAAGAAGATACAATGGTCCATGACTACTCCTTTATCTTTTTTAGCTAGTGGGAATCACAATAGAAAATACTCCAGGAAATGCCTACCTGGGCATACATGGGGGAGTGTGCACTTTAATAACACAAGAGACTTTAAACTAATAATATCATGCTAAATAAAAAAAAAAATATATAGGTGGTTCATGATCAAAATAACACTGGTAAGATAAAGATATTCCATCATCATGCCCAGGAAAAATGAAATTTTAGAAAAGTGCATTAACTTGCAGGATGCCTTGTAAGAATCCCATTTGTGTTCATGCCCATGTTGCTACATAACTATTTTTACAAGCTTGGAAAAAGCCAGAAAATATCCTTGCTAATAACTAACACACACGTGAACAAATGCAAATGAACTCTGTGTTTGAATGTTAGTTACCAAAAAAAGGAAACTTGATGCTTGTTATTAGATGTTCTATGTTCTTTTACTTCTGCACTACATAGAACATCAAATAGATATTTATTTTAATGAGGATTATAAGCTTTTGGTGTGTCTGGATTCCACTCTGATGAGCCATTTCTGAATATGAGAACTGAACAAGACTAGTTCAGTTTTTCATGTCTATGAAAAGAACATTGAGCCAAATTTCCTCAGCTGCCAGGAGAAAAATCAGCAGCGGTAAAGAATGTGTTGGCTGAAAAAGCTTTTAACAGTTAGTCTGGCAATGGGTTGTGTTAATGTTTGGCTGGACCAAACTGACCTAAACTATTGCCAGTGTAGCTCAACATGAGAATTACAACCGCAGTGCAGAATGCAAAGGAGTTTCACAGGAGAAAAAGAAATGCTCATTAAAGAGGAAACTCAAACACCTGTCAATATGTGCTTTAAAATATATGATGCATTTAACTCTGGACCAAAAATTTCCAGTCAGAAGTTGCATTTCAATTAATAGGTTTATATGAACACCCAGCGATGTTTGAAATATCAGAAAACCTTTAGGGTTAATCAAAATTTTGATGACGCTGACCCAGATAGACTGCAATAGACATGCATTCACTAAAGAACACCTATTAGCTCTTAATGAACTGAGTAATTTGGAGTGCCTTTTGCATGCATTGACAATCAGCTTGAAAAGAATCCAGAATAGAATATATGCTTATAAGCCTTGCTTATAAAAAGGAATTGCTAAGTCTCAGTGTTCTCCTGGAGTTTATCTACTCAACTAAAACAATCCGAGTCATGGATCTTATAGATTTCATTAGACCAGTACTCAATTTCAATACTTATGCTGTACAATGTTTTATTAAATTGTACATTTAATAAATGTACATTTCATTCAAGTGAAGAATTCAGAAGGAAACTCAGTCTATGGGAAGCAATCACTGCTCCCAAACATCTCAATATATATTGCCAATTAGAGTTCTTCAAAATAGCACAATTATCAGTGAGACAATACTTGTATGGGTATTATCACTCTTTCTGGCTGGATTTGACAACTAATAAACATCAAATAAGATACGCTTAAATGTAACTGTGACTGTGAATGTTGCATATGGTATTGGTTCTGCTGATCTAAAGACTAACATAATGTAATAAACACATGTAAAACGCCAGTCACTTCTTACCTCCTTCTTCAAAACAAATTATAGAATACTTCAGGTTGTTTAAAACTCCCACAAATGCTCCACCAATATGGACTGAACATAGTCTTATTACTAAATTAAATGCCATCTTGAGAACAAATTAGAGAATTACATTAATTTAGTTGAATATTAAAGTTCTAATTTGTTGCACATTTCAAGTTTTCACCGTGACACAGTTTTTTTATGCTAATTAGAGCTATGTGTATAGTGGGGAAAAAATACATACTATCTGTTACCAACACATGTAATTTATTAATCTGTATTACTTGATTATTTATGTGGAAAAAAAAAATTAGCAAGTCAAAATACTTTTTTTAATTCTATCTTTAATCACACCAAGTAAAACAGAACTCAAATCTGAAGCTAAGTGATTTGTTTAATTCAATGGCATTTCATCATGTTTTGTAATTGTCTACAAAGTGAAAATTGTTCTGTTGGAAATATTACCTGTAAACTAAAATTTTAAAATGCATGTGATGTGTTGACAGAATAAAACTAGAATTTTAACCAGAAAGGAAATGTAATTTTTTCTATGCATGTTAAAAGAATAAACAGTCCAAAAATTATCAGAAGAAAAGAACATTTTACAATGGGATTTAAATCATTACTATATTCAAGAGTCATCAACTTCATGAGTTACAATCAATTGAATTCCTAGTCATGTTAAATCAGATGCAGGAAGAATATCATGAAGAAAATTGCAATCCAACCTTTCCTGTCTCTTTAGGTCTCAGAAGGACAAGATCATATAATTCAGCTCTCACCATTAGTACACAGGTTGCTTATGTTGTGTGGGATTGTAGTTTTATCTTTTTTAATTATTATTTTTTCACATGTTAAACATGTAATAATAATTAAACATATTATTGCAACAAGGGAAGAGAGTTCTGCAATTTCCATTGCTACAGAGACATACAACTTTGTCATAAAAGCACCTGTAGCAATTTGAACTTCACTAATATCCTTTGAAGATCAGTGACAAAAAAAACATTTAGCAAAGCAAAATTTCGTGCAGTCAATTTGCTTCCCATGTGCAAATATTTGCATTTCCTGCTTGATGTTAGCCAACAAAGGAGGAAAATGAGAAAACAAATGAAGAAACAAAAATCTTACTTGAAACACAAAAGAAATTAATCTTAACGAATTAATCTTAATAAATGTTTGATCAATATTTTATCTGAATGCTTATTTCAAGACATAAAATTGCAAACCCTTATCATATGCTATGGTTAAAGCTCTCACTTGCATCACAACTTGTAGTATGAAAGGGGTTTTGAGGATATATATTTTACCTAGAGTTTTTACCTTGAATTTTTGCATTATTTTAAAAATCTTTAGATCTAAGGATTATGAGAAGAGCATAATTTCACAATGTAATTTCATATGTCATTCAAAGCAATTTATCATGTGAGGATACAATCACTTCTCAGATTTGAGAGATGCATTCTTACAGTGTTTTATTCAGAGATCATATCTAAAGGTTAAAATAATTTAAAACCTTGTACTCAATTTCTCATGCTGAATGTTATCATGTCAGTCACAAATATTACTTACAAAGGAAAAAAAAAGTCCCTTTTTAATTTTTCTTACTATCAGGTAGGTATGGAAACATGAAAGAAAAGTTAGTTCTCATTATACTTTATTCAATATTTAACTATGCTATCCTTGTTTAAATACAGCAACATCTCACATTTCAGAAAAGGTCATCACAAGGATTGCAATTATTGTAATAATTTTCTTATATTTCAGAGTTTGGTATCATAAGTAAAAGGCTTTCTTTTCAGTTTTGCAGGGGAAAAGGGGTTCCTTTTTTTTTTGTAATAAGCCTTCAAAATAAAGGCTCATGTGGTCATTTTGGTAGCCAGTTGTTTGAAAACAGATTTTTTTTCTTTTCTCTCTTAAACGCATGCTTGAATGAAAGGCACAGTGCTGAAAATGGCTAATCTATGTTAATGATCAGTCAATAATCACATGCAGGAAAGGATCAAAAAGAGTAAGAAAGAAAAAAAAAAGATAAACAAAGCAATAATAAAGCTTTTTTAAAAAAAAAGAAATAATAAATCGGTGCATCATGATTTATGATTTAACTGAAATTAAACAAGGAAAATGCTTGATCATGTTTCTTGATCAACTCATTTTAGGTGGGATGTCATCAAACTTCTAAAAGCAAGTAGGATTGCACTGTGCCTAAGCGCCTGAAGTGCCTTGTGACTCATGCTCTCACAGCAAGCTGTCCTAAGCTATGGTCCCTTTCACGTGGCATTTTTTACAATGCAGCTGTATTTGTTTGAGCAAATACCTGCAGCTATGTCTAGAGCAGTGCCCTAAGCAATGGTGGGGCTGAGGCACCACTGCACAGCTAAACAAATGGCTAAACATTTGTTGCAGGTGTAAGAATAGAAATCTGGCATGGTTGTGGGCAGTGCCAGATGGAACACTCCCAGACAAATCATGGGCAAGTTGGAGGGGTTAACACAGGTCAGGGATCATTCCTAAAAGGAATGAACATTGTCTCATTTCAGAGGCTGGGACAGTTTAACCCTATAGCCACAACGAGTGACTATAGTCTGAGAGCTGGAGTAAGCACTAGAGAAGAGACTCTTTTCTATATTGTTTACTATTATACATGTAATATATTTTCCCTGTATGCAACACTAGTTCCTGATAAGCACTGTCATGCTATTTGGTTTGTTTACAAGATTTCCAATGATGAAATCTTAAAAAGCTCATCCTGAATTTCCTCAGTGCTTAGGGGAAAACTGTCTCACAGAGTACCATGAATGTGATACATAATTCATGCAGATTACATGTTTCCATAAGAAAGAAGATAGCTGGGGCTGTATTTCTGATTTCATCATCTCTTCTCCAAAAATAAAGTCTTAATTTAGCTACAAGGAAATAATCAAAAAAAAAAACCTTAAAAATTAAACTGATGTGAAACTACCATCTTTTCTTATTCTGAAAATCAACTAGGGCTGAAGCCCAAAGTACATTAAGTGAAGCAGCATTTCAGCATTTCCCTAGTAGCAATGCATTATTCCAAATAATGTGCAAATTAAGAACTATTCACTAATAATGAATAATGAAAAATGAATAATTTAAAACTGTAAAAAATTTCAAACTTTTTGTAATTTGATAAAACATAGGTGATGGTAAAAAAAGTTAGTTATCTAGGAGCCCATAGAGTTCTAACCTACCACTAAAGTAAAGAGTTTTAGAACAGGTGAGATAAAGGATCTACTTTATAGCTGTTTTATTTAAGACTCTGAAATTTATTCTTAATTGTCTCCTACTTTACACAAGAAAACCTTATAAACTGCCTCCAACTGCTCTAGAGCAATCCTTACAGGAGAGTATTTATTATATAAATTTAGAGAACCTTTCACAACTTGGTATTAAAATAAGATGAGAGCCTCTTAAAGCTATAGGAAAGATCATGATATCATGAACATTCAGTGAAAACTACTTTCTTTCTCCACATTTTAAGTTGCCTTTTGCCACTGTTCTCTTAGTTTTCAAATATATTATGAAGCTTCCATGCAATTTTCTTCATTGTATTTCCTGTTTTACTATCGTCCCTGTATATTTCTGGCTGTGTGTATATTTTTATATATACTCTCCAACACAAATAAAGAAAAAGTCAATTGCAGAAAAATATGAATGCTATATTTAAGGTGTAGGTATAAAACTTTATAAGATACTCATAAATGCCACTACTATTTTATAGCAAGACATATAAAGAATGTGTATCATGAACAGATTTGACTCAAAGAATGTTAACCACCTCCTTCCTTTGCTGGTTTAGAGTAAAAAAAAACAGTAAAGCTTTGTCGAGATCACACATTATTCACAGACATATAACAATTTCTAAGAAAAATGAAAAATGTTTTTGGTTTGAAAAAGAATAAGTAGTTTTCTTTATGCTCCAGCTAATTTTGTTATAACATAAAAGGTCTCTGAATTTTCCATCCAAATAAGGGACTTCAATTATCACTGCGGAAGAGAGTTGACTTTCAAAGCTGATATACGGAAAACCTACATTTGTCAGCCTATATTTGAATGTCAATAATACATGGCGTTCCAATGAGAGGAGACCTTGCCTGAGGAAGGAAAATTCTAAGCCTGTCAAAAAACAATTTCTTTTACAGCAAATGGCAAATCATTTACCCATGTTTAAGATTTTCTATTTGTGGCATTTCAGTTATAACAGCTGGGTTTAACAGAATGTGGTTTTGTTTTGCTTTTGCTAATGGGGTATAGAAATAGTAAGGAAAAAATCATGCAAACGGAAAGAGAAACAAAGAGGTAAGGAATCATAATTGCTGTTGTTTATCATAACTGTAGTAGTTCATATCAGTTCATTTGTAACTGAAACTGATTTAAAAGCTCTCACACAAGGAAGAGAAAGAATCCACAAGAAATCTTGTAAGCATGCTGAACTTAACCATCAGATTTAAGGCAAATGCCCAGTTAACGCAGTCCTAAGTGTTAAGCAATTTGCAGGTACGGTTTGTAAATTTGTATTTTTTACCCAAAAGACTAAGAAATATCCCCTTCCTAGACCTAGGTGTTTCTGAAATAATTTATGAGCATGATTAAGCTGAATTGTCAAGTTAATAATCATGTCTCCCTGCCACCTTTGGCAACAAAAAACTAATTCTGACACTCAATAACATGAATGGACCCAAGAAAGACCAAGGTCAGACCCAAGATATTCATAGTCCCACTGCCCAGGCAGGATGAAAAGAAAAGAAATTAGCCTTTTATTCCTTTCTTTATCTTTCTTCTATTGGACAGTATAAGTATTTGTCCTTGCAGGTGTAATCAGAAATCATGTTTTTAAAAGACTATAGCTCTCATTAGAATCATAGAATCATGGAATCCTTAAGTTCAGAAAAGACCTCCTAGGTCATCGAGTACAACCTGTGACTAATCACCACTTTATCAACTAGACCATGGCACTAAATGCCATGGCCAGCCTTGAACATTCCAGGGATGCCTGGAATGCCACCACCTCTCTGGGCAGTCTGTTACAATACTTAACCACACTTTCTGTGGAAAAAAATTTCATGATGTCCAACCTGAACTTCTACTGGCACAGTTTGAGATTCTCTCATCCTGTCACTAGTTGCCCGGCAGAAGAGGCCAATGCTCACCTTTGCTACAACCTGCTTTCTGGTTGTTGTAGACAGCAATAAAGTCTCCCCTGAGCCTCCTTTTCCCCAGCTTCCTCCACCCCCCCCTCATTAGGCTCACTCTCTAGACCCCTCACCAGCTTCTTTGCTCTGCTCCACACTCACTCCAGCACCAAAATGTCTTTCTAGAAGTGAGGGGTCCAGAACTGGGCCCAGCACTTGAGATACTCACCAGTGCTGAGTAAAGAGGGACTCCCCATTTGTTGTATTAGGGAAGGTATTGCAAGGGTGAAATAAATTACATACTTTCAAATTAATATATGCAGAGAAAACAACTCTGAGTTTCACTTTTGCAAGACTGGAGAGATTCTGAAAGTGATTTTTATATTACTCCAGTTAATTATAATCATTATTATTTATATATTTCACCATATTTTATAAGAAAAAGGAATTTAACTTGTCCTTTTTCAGTTCCTAACTTCTCCACTTGGCTATATGATTGAATACATGGTCATGTTAAATACATACTTTAGAACTTATCTTTTCCCATTCAAAAGACTGGATGAAAATGTTGAGTTTAAAATTTCTATCACCTACTTTTAGACTCCCTTCTCAGAGATATAATAAATTTGTTCTCTCAAGTTATTGCATGAATAAATCCAGTCAAGATGTTATGAAACAAAACAGTTGAAATGCATCTGAAATACTGGTTTTAGATCAACCTCATCTAAAGTCATTATGTGTTTTTGTTGTTTGCTTGTTTTATTTTTTTTCCCTATTTGAAAAACCGGCTTCTGTTTTGCCCTCTCCTTTTAGAAGCAAAGAAAACAATCTTCCATAACCAAAATTTGTCTTCATCACTTATTCCTAATTCCACGGGGAACTTTCATAACAAAGGCACTGCAAAAAACCTGGACTGAGCAGCAGTGGATTGTAGCTTCAGTAGCGCACAATTTAAGACATACAAACATAATGGGCAAAGTACTTTCATCTGAGACTGCAGCAGTATATGAATATAATTTTCCAAAGACTAAAGTCAACAGGAGATTGGTATTTATTAAATGAGCCTTGTAGAAAACCCCACAGACAGATGGTTACGAGTGATAGGGAGATCCTGTTCCATTAGACAGATGATACAGAAAGGAATTGCTTTAAATATGGCAAGTGGAAAACCATGACCTTATTGTTTGAATATATTAAGTTGTAAGAATCTCATCTTTCAAGTGCTGAACTTTTCAATAGCTTGCAATCTCATTAGAAAGTTCTCCCACAAACAATTTTGGTTACAAGTTAGCTGTCCCCTAGTTTTCATATTCGTTTTTCAGAGATTGTGTGGATTAGTACTAAGTAGAATATAGGAATCTTTTTTCCAAAGTATTTTAAACCATAATTTTACTAGATACGAACTTTAAAACAGTTTTGATATCAGTAGAATAGGCCTGAGTTGATTTTCAGGGATCCTGAACCAAGAATTCTCAGCATACAGTTTTGGCTGGTTTTAGTAACACTATTTTTCTGTACACTGGACATTACTCACTAGGATCTAGTTAGGTGGTGTTTAAGGACTCTATAGGATATATATTTGTGGTGGTTTTATTAACTATACAGAAGCATTTTAATACAGAAATTGTTAAGGACTTCATTAGTTTCAACAGGCCAAAGTGATTCTGTGTATACAAAATAACTATTGTATTTTAAATGTTAAAACCTTGAATGAAAAGCATATTGATTGTTTTAAGTATGAAAAAGTTTATGCTGACAGGTTTATGAAGGGATATACAATATATATATAACAAATGCATTTGTGTCTACAGTGTTGAAAAAATAAAAGTTGCAGTAATTAATTATCTGTTTCAATTCAATTTGAGAACATCTCATGCTGTTTTATAGTACTTAATAAAATCTAATCCATTAGACAATGTGATAGAATCTTGTAATATATACTGACTGCAGGCCCCCTTTGGTTCTAAAACCAATTTATATGTAGATGATACCCATTTTAAATCTCCTCCAAATAATTTAGTTTACAGTTTCAAATAGTGCAAACTAAATACTTCTTGGAGGCCAACATCAAGTTCACAAAATCTTTTCATTGTGTTGTTCATGTAAGAAAAATATAATGAAGCTGTAAAGAGAAAGGATTCTTTTTTTTTTTTTTCCGAGGTACAAGTTAAAACAGCTCAATGTTAATTAATTTAAAAACAAAACAAGAAATGGGACAACTAAGACGCAAATTTGGAGCTTGTTTCGAAGGCTCGTTTCTAGCATATGTGGAAATACAAATTTGTAAATAAAACATTTGGGAAATTTTCTGGAAAATAAAATAAACAAAAAACACCAAACACATTTGTTTTCCTTACCAGTGATGGACTAATCTAAACTAGAATTTATTCTAAAAAGGATCTTTGTGTAAAAAGAAATTTGATATCATTAAAATATGGCTTCATTGCTCTTTTTACCCAACTGTTTCAATGGAACACGTTTTCTAAATTTTTTAATTTTTATCCTTTGCAATTGTAAATATAATAAAATGAACGAGATTTAAAATAAAAGAAAACATTTGTATATAAACAGTATTCACTGGGCAGTTGAAAAGGAAAAAACCAAACAAAACTATCAATAAACCCTCAACTGAATATTAATAATTGCAGGACTGAAAAACTACTTCACGCATAACTGTGTGAGAAAGTCACACACCATTAATTTGGTTAATTTGAACTTTACTTATGACAAGCAGAAAACATTAAAAGCAATAAATCCTAAACCTCCTAGTTAAATTTTATTTTTCTTTTTACTACTGAATAACTTGATGTTGTCATTTAACTTATAAAAATAAGCAATGTTTTATGGATCCTATATGAAAATCACTATATGTCGCAATTTTGACCACTGATCGTTTTTGCAGTTGACTCCAATACCAGGAGTATAGGTCAGAAAACACAGTCCCCTGTGGAACACAAAAGAGTCCTTTTTAGTGTTCTATATTCTCCTACATTTTCAAAAGTTGTCTTTGCATGCTATATTTGTCACATGGCCCTCAAAATTCTTTTTTTATGATCAGCCTAAAACAGAGAAAAAAACAGCCATTTGGTCCTGCAAATTGAGAGGTGAAAGTTAGGAACTATTCTTCTATGCTTGTAAATACTGAGAAGACAGTAGAAGAAAGAAAAATGTTTTGATTTCTGTTTCCAATTTTATACATAAAATGCTTTTAGAATTAGAATTTGGGATAAATTTGTCACAAAACTGAAACAGGATTTTTGTGAGTGTGTGTATAATTATTTTTTATTTATGGCTAACTTATAATTAGCATGCAGACATCTTAAAATTTTTCTGAACCCAAGAACACAATTTTCAGAGGAAAATGTTTTGCAAAGATACATCTAACATAACACTTTACCCTTGGAGACACTATCTTCTAAATAATTATATAAGAATCAAGCTGGCAACATTTTAAGAAATAGACACAAAACTAAAGATTCCTATACTGCTGCCCAACTGTCAGGAGGCAGACATAATATTAGCTCAGGCCTTTCTGAGGGATTAATCTCATTTTTCAATATTTTAAAATTTGACAACTGAGCTTATCTTAGTTATCTTAAGCTCCTTTGTAGCCGAGAGGGAGAGAGAACAGCCTGCATATTTAGAGTAAGAACTTTGCTATAAAGATGGAGCTTCTAGGATAAAAATATAGCAAGTCTCCCAACTACCAAGAAAAACTTCTCTTGACTGGAAAGCAAAGCACATATTTATCTAGCACTTGATAACAGCAATATAAGTAATAAAAGACAAACTTACAGCGCCTTTGAGGGAAGAGCTAGATTTGTTTCTAGATACTCATGGTACAATCTATTTCTGTCTTTTTATCTTCCCTGATTCATCCTGATTCATTTAGACATTCCTAAAACTTTTTTTTTTTTTGTAGTTCTTCATCAGAGCTTTTCATGTAAAACAATTATCCCAAAGCCACTCTAAGGCATGTGCCTATGAAGTGAAAGAGAAATGGGTCAAAAAACTTTTCTCAGAGCTTATTTATGAATAGACATAGCCAGATTAACTGCATTACTTTTTAATGGAACACATATTCAATTAGTTTTGCAATGGCCCTTCAATTAAATAAACTCTCCACAGCCAATTTAAATGTCAGAAGAATGGGTTTGAAACCAGACATTTTTAACTACAAATTAAAGTCCATAGATCTTTTTTTTTCTCCACTCCTATTTAAAAAATAGAACACTGAATTTTCATTTTTGTGAAAGAGTTATAGGTTGCCTACAGTCTAGTTTTACAAATTGTTGTGCAATTCTAGGGCTTCTATACAAAGAGGAATAGTTGCAGTAATATCTGCATTACCTCTTCCATGTTGGTAAGTCCTTTAAAACATATAGAAATTTCTACACACATTCTATCACCTTTAAATAAAAAAAAATGAATGAAATAATGAAATAGGTAATATGTTATTTTTTAAATATCTTGTGAAAAAAAAAAAAAAATTCCCTGTATAAAATACTTTACGTGTTGTTACAAACAACATCAGTGTGGGTTATTTCTGTGTTTTCCATGTATTACTTTACCTTTCCAGGATTTTTAAGTATTTATAATTTGTCACAAGGTTATGAAAATAATGTTAAAAAAACCAATTTAAGTTCATGGAGCTGATTCAGCTTCATGCCAAAAACAGGTGGTAGTAGAGATATGGGACCAGATTGTTTGTTTCTATGAGTATTAGAATAGCTCAGCTGATGACAGTGAATATGTGCTACAAGTTCCACAGCTAAGATTTTAGGTCTCATTAGCTGTTTAGAAAATAACTCTGACATTGAGCTGTGTCTTCTTGTCTGCTTCCTTTGTTGAAACAAAGATACCTGTTTGGTCTGATTCTACCATGGCATCTCCATTGACTTCCATTGTGAGCTCAAGTGTTTTCAGTTCTATTGAAACCAATTCTATACTTGCATGAATAAAAGGGGGGTTTTGTAATATTTCCAAGAAATAGAAATGTTAATTTATTACTAAATATATAGGACAGCCTCTCAGTCCTTATATACAGTCGTGTAAAAATGATTTTGGAAAGAGGTTCAGATTACATATGTCTATACTCACTCAAGTTTAATATAATATATTGGGGGTTAGCTGTAATGGATGATTCAGAGGTACCATAGCTTCATCATTGTAACTGCATTTTTTTATAGATTACAAACTCATTAGATTTAATAATTTAGACTAAGGGCCCAAATTTTGGTCTAAGTTAAGTAGTCTCAAGTATTGGTCCAAGGTTTATCTTGAAAGAGCAAGAACATGACACTGAATAAGAGTCCAGAGACTACTCTCCCATTTTCTTGCTATTTCTTGCTCTTGGAATCTTCTAAGGTGTCAGTTTTCCAAAATACTAATCCTTACTGGGTTTCTCTTTATTTCTCATTCAAGCTTCCCTTGCACTATTCACACTTAACAGGAAAAATAAAATTCCCTTAGTTCCACAATTTTACCAGTGTCACGTGTAACACTACCTTCCTTTGCTCCTTTTTAACGTGATAAATGGCAAATCTTCTTGATGTTACTTAGGACTTACACTGGAAGACAGTGAACAGTTACTACTACTCACCCTATATCACATATGATTTTGTAGTGCCATATTAATTCTATGCCCCCAAAATAATCTCTTTGTCATGAAGTCATATTTTGAAAAATGAGTTTTCTACCTTAAGTCAATAATTTTTTTGTGCACCTGTTAAAGTGAAAGAGGATCCCACATAAAAGATATCTGTTTCATACACTATACAAGAAATATTATTATTGAATGAAGAAGTTGATCTTAATTTTACCTTTCAAATATTATTCCATTTCCAGTTTCTTGTAACTGAGGTAGGGAAGTTACCATTTACAGCACTGATTTCTTACTTCAAGCAGTACCAAAAATTTCAGTTCTATTTATGGATTAAGCACTTAATAAGCTACAAGGAGCAAAACTGAAAGGAAACAATACATTTTTCTCCTATTAAGAGACCACAATTGTGAACTTTTTTCATTTATGACAGAATGTAAGATAAATAATGAGAGATTAAATTCAAAAAGGAGGGAAAAATACCACAGATACTGAACACTATTAGAACTTTTGCTGACAAATGATATAACAATGGTCCTTTGAAAATAATATATACCTTTTTAATAAGCATATGTGAAACTGATACATTTTAGAAATAGTATAAATATTTGTGTACCTGAGGCATTGCTTGAATAGTCTAAGGAAAGCTTCTGCTATCATACTTCCTATGGAACTATTAATTCTGACTCAAATTAATTAACGACTGTGGTGGTTTAGTTTTCTTGGTTTTGGTTTAGGCCTTCCTTGGTAACCAGGTTATAACTAAGGAAGTATTCCACAC
>JAWWEW010000112.1:72140795-72166095 GCA_035583185.1 Anabacerthia variegaticeps | reverse complement strand
GGTGTGAAAGTTGAAAAGTCAATCCTTCTTTTCAAATTGACTATATTATTTTGATGGAGAATTTTGACATCCATGCCATCTAAAATTTAGTCCTTCTCTTTTTTTTTTTTTTTTTTTAATGAAAGATTTCAGGAGATGTTTTATAACATTTAAGGATTAGTTAAATCTTCCCTATCTCCTGGTGCCTCTTGCTTAAGAACTCCTAGTTGTCAAGTTGTTCTTTTTAACATCGAAGGACAGAGAAGAAACAATGTCTTGCTACTTGGTGGCTCTTACCACACAGTTGATATGAGTTGCAGAGTGGCAAGAACTGCTTTGTGAAACTGACAATACATTAATAATTTCAAAAAAAAAAAATGAATAAAATCACAGAAATGTTAGTGTTCAGAAGAACATTCCCAAGAAGGTGATTTGAATTTAATTAAAGGTCATAAAAAGAAGGAATGAAAAATTAGTAAACAAGGTACCTGGTGATGAGAGACTACAGAAGCAATTAAGCTTTTTAAATCCAAGATAAGTACATTAAATCATGGCATTAAAGTCACATCTTTTTCACTCCCCACATTCACATTTTAAAGACTGAAATATGTTCTTGAAAATGACGTATCATCTACAGTAGACACTTAACTCTGCCCACAGTAAGAGTTGTGTTAGATTTATCAGCCACTACACCTAACAAGTGTAATTGGCCAACCTTATCGGCAATATTTCTCAGAATTTGACTTGAATTTTCTTTGAGTTTAAACACTGACAGAGAAATATTATTAAGGAGCTTTTAATTTTTTTATGGAAGAATGATTGTAAAAAAATATTTCCAAAAACAACAAATATTTGTTGGTGTAAGTTTTCACACGACTGCTTTTCTTAGAGTTACTCATCTAGTTTGCAAACATTGCATGCATTCTTATAGTTTAGCAGCAGTGTGCAAGCATCTAAACATATGAGCATCTTGTGGTTAACAGAACAAAATAGTGGCTGGTGCCATATAGCTGGCTTATCTATGAGACCCAGCTATCATTGGAAAAAAGAAACAAATCACAGTGTGATAGTGAATTATCCTTACATTCAAAACAAGCCATTAACTAAGCTTTTCATAAGTCAAATTTTCACTGAGTCAACTAGAAGTATTGCCTGTACAAAGGTTCTTACAAGTCTCCAGTACATATTGTTGTGCACACAGAGAAACAAAATAGCACATTTCAAGTAATGTTTCTATTTAAATGTGCTATTTAAGAATTGCCCAATTTGCAGCTGCAGATTTAAAGCATATGACCTGGTTTTCTCAGGGATTGTTCAGAGCTTTAATTCATTACTTTTATGAAATGTTTTTTTTTGTTTTGTTGGTTTTTTTTTTTTACTTTAATTATGTTCAGTGTCAAAAATACTTACTTTATCTTCTTGATTAGCTAATTACTTCTTTCCATTGCCTAGTTACTATTTTGGAATGTGCTGTTGTCTGTTTGTCTGCATATGCTTAATTTTTAGTTTTCAATAATCTTTCTGACATTTAGTTCTTTATCTTCCCCTTTCTTTCATGGAATTGTTTGGAACGTTTTCAGTCAGTTTATCAAAGCATTTGCTTACAGACATTTACTCTTTGTGTCTGCTTTTCTGCGTTGCCTTAATAATTCATGCTAGAAATGTTTTTTAAGCAGCCTTGCAATTTTTCATTCTGAGTTTTGGAAGTGCTTTAAGATAACTTTGTGTATCAAGGCTGCAAAGCACAGTTTAACCACACTTTACTCACTGTTCTTGGGGTTCTGAAGTGGTGGGTATTAAACTTTCATTCTTTGCAAAAATATTTTCATGCACTGAATGCTCAGTTCTTTGCTGGTCTCTGATCTAATTTTTTCACTACTAAACTTTTGCAATACAGCTTTATCTTGTATAATACTTTCCTAATATACTCTACACAAAGTGTACAACAGAATCTTAGGAACACAAAAGTATACAACACAGAAAACAGAAAACCAGAAGGACTTTAAATAAAGTCCCTCACTTTCAAAGATGTTGAGAGTGAGAATTTAGCAGACAAAGGTAAAACAAAAAAAAAAAAAAAAAGATTTGCTACTAAAAATGGAAATATACAGGAAAATACAGAAATAACATGGTTCTTCAGAAATAAACTCTTAATTCCAGAAGCAACAAGATAGAAACAAACAAAAAAAAAAAGTAAAAAAAAAAAAAGTAGTAGAATTTAGTACTAAAATTAGAAAAATTCAGCACATAAATTAGGGGGTTTCATAAAATTAGTATTAGTATTGCATTTGATATTGAAACAGTTGCGAAGTGTGTGGGATTGCTTTAAAAATGATTTTTGATGATTCAAGAAGATGACAGATTCAAGAGTTGAGTCATAAAAGCTAGAATTTTGAAACTTTCCTGAAAGAATGTTGCTAAGGTAGAAAACAAAGTGTAAATGATCACTTGAAACATAAACTGCACCAATTTGAGACCAAACACACGAGTCTCACCAGCTTGCCACATGATTAATTTCTGATATATTTCAAAGTTCTAATAGGAAATGATTTCATTCATGTAATTTCAGGTGTGGATGATGAGGAAGAACAGAAGGTTTATTTCGAATGAGCAAACTATGGAGCACCAGTAGAATATTCCTATAAAAATAAGAGTGAGAATTCCACAAATCCTTTTAAATAAGTTATTAACTGAAGTACTTTCTACAGAGAAAAGATTTTTTTTTTTTTTGTTTCTGCCTTCTTTGGGACCATAAATCAAAATGAATTATATAAATGCTCTGTATTATTAAAAAAAAAAAAAAAAAAAAAAGTGAAGATTGAAGAAATATTAGTTTTTACATTTCTTTGAAGTTGAATTCATTACAATTATGCTTCAAGTTTTGATAGTTTATCTTTCCAATGAGTATTTCACCATAAAGAGCAGAACTAGTGATCATGAGTCTTATCTTGAAGCTTTAGATGATACTTTAAACATCATGAGTCCCTGATTCCAAAGTTGATGAACAATATGGAAACCTGTAACAGGGAAAAAATATTTTTTTTTCTAATATATATTGTTCTATTTTTCATTTAGTTCAGTCTATTTATTGCTGATTGATTGATAGCACAAGACGCAATATCATCATTTTTAAGTAAAGTAAATTTTTTTTTAAAAAGCCACTGAAGATATTAGAAATGGTTCCTCAAATAAGGACTGAAATAATGAATCCAGCTGCTTTTTCACATAATCAGTTGATGAGTACTGAATTAATTTTGAAGTAGATGAAACTCCACATCAGCTGTGACCTTTTCTGAGATTCTTTCCTTAGCATAAGCAAAGGGATTTGGCTTGAGCCTGCTCAATGTTGATTTGATGTCAATCACACACTGAATTACATAGGATCTATGTGAAGAAGAAAATCCTCAATTATGAGTATATATAATTAGAATACATGTAACACTAAATGACTATAAATATAAATGTTTTCCCTTGCGTAGGAATGATGATGTGACTGGTGCTGTGATGATTTGTGAGGACTAAAAATGTTATAGTTAAAAGTGATATTCAGGGCTTAAGATGATATGAAATGTTGAATCAGATGATCTTTGAGATCCCTTCCAACCTGGCATTCTATTATTCTATAATACATAATTATAGCTCAGAAGTGAGGATAAAATATTCTCACATATGTATCAGGGAACAGAGTAGGAAAAGGGCTGACTATATCAGCTCAAGAGGAAATATCACAGAAAAGACTAATCACTGTTATTGTAAGAGACTAAATGTCTTTGGAAACTAATAGGCAAGAAACTCTTCCAACTCTGGACATGCAAAGTCAAAAATTAGTTTAAGTGTGCCATGGTCAAGAGAGATTATGGACAGACTGACAAAAAGAAAGTACTTTTATCAGTATGGAATGAAGATTATAGTCAAGAGGATGAAATGAATGAAAATATTAAGGAAGACAAGCATGAAGAGGAACCTGAAAGATGCTTTTCCAAGATGTTTTTCCTGTATACCGTTTTTAAAGAAGTATTTTAAAGAAAAATACTAGTGAGAGCTAGTGTTTTCATAGTTGTGCACTTGCATACTTTTTCTTCTGGAAGTGGCATTTTCTGAATATAGAAATCACGGATTATTGTAAGAGAATATTTTACCTACTCTATATCTGAAAAACAGCTATGACAGTTGTTAAATAGCACTTACCTATAATGAATAATATTGATTTAGATTGCCATTTGTGGTAGTGAGTGCAATAGCTATCTAATTTTACCAAATGAAATGAATTCCCATTACCTGTAAGAGTGACCATGAAATTTAGGGGTGTCTAGGTAGAATAAAGCACCTTTTTTAAATACAAGTTCTGACACTTTGATGAAATCTTTGAATGGTAATATACTGTCTTTTCTCTGAGAAGCTGGAGTTTGCTATTATTTTGACCCATTCCAACCTGTATATTAAAAATTTGCAGCCATTTTTAATTTTTCCCATGTACTGATTCTCTATCCTATGAGGAACAGACAAAACATCATGTACTAAAAAATGAGATTTCATTGTTTTCTGCCTTTGCATGAAACACTCTGCGTTCTCTACCATTTTGCTACATTTAACATTCAGATATAAATTATTTATTTCCCGGTATCATTTTATTTTCATTGTCCATACTTTTTAATTCCCCACGGTAATGTATTACAATAAGAAAATGTTAAAACGTAAGAATTTCCCAGTAACATTAATACCTCATGAAAAGGCAAGTCCATGGGCAGTATAAAAGCGGCTAATATCATTTAAGGCACAGTACAATTCTTCAGTTTAATTGCTTAAAATATTACTGTCCAGCCTTTGATTGTATTAGCATATATTCTCTGAGGTATCAAGGACACCTAATAGCTACTAAGAAATGTAGGCAGTGGCCGGATTTCTTTTTGCTGTTGTTATGAGTGAAAAATTTTAGGCAACACCCTGTACATTTTAGTGCACCAAGGAGTGACATCTACATTCATACTCTCTGTTGCACTTAAACATCTGGGTAAGAGATCACAATCCACAAGTAAAGAGGAAATCATGGAAGCAGGTATAAAGAATTGAGCAGGGATATCCAAACAAGAAAGAACTCAGAATGATCAAAAATTTGAAAGGAAGCCCAACTCATATCTGTATGCAGCCTGGGAACAATGCAGAAGGGACTAGAACACCTCATGAGGTCACAGAATCATAAAATTTCTGGTGGCACAGCTCACATGACAGTGATGCAGTGAGGAAGCAGAACAAAGAATGATGGGCAAGCAGCTTGGATGTATGAAGATCTCATGTGGGATGGACAACACATTGACTGAGAGCTTCTGGGGCAGGATCAGAAGGGAGGCTAATAGAGGTTGTCATTACAGTGAGAGCTGTTTGCATTCCAGCTATTTAGGGTAGGGAACTGGATGAAGCCTTCTTTAAACAGGTGAATAAATATCTGTGTCACAAGTCCCAGTTATTGTGGAGGAATTCAATATCTTTGGCATCTGCTAGAAGGAGAATATGATGGATGTAAGAAGATTTCTGAAGTGTGTTGGGGAGTTGGCAGTTAATGGGTCATACCAAATCTGGAAGCCATTAACAAATGGAGTACTGCATGGGTCTCTTCCTGGGCACGTCTTCTTTAATGTCTCTATCAGTGGTCAGGTGACAGAGTGCTTGCTTGCAAAGTTTGTAGATGACATCAGGATAGGGAGACTCAGTGATGCCTTAAACACAGGTCAAATAGGATGCAGATAGACTGGAGGAATAGGCTAAAAGGAACCTGGTGATATCCAATAAGGACCTCCTAAGTCTAGCACTCAAAGAGGAAGAATCCCTTGTAATGATACAGGCTGGGGACTTCCCGGTTTGAGCGATCTGGCTCAACGGAAAAGGCTTTGGGATTCCTGACACACAGCAACCTGTGCATGAACCAGCAGTGGAACACAGTAGCAAAGGGGGCCATAACAATCTAGGGTTGTATTAGCATAAGCACTGTCTGTCGTAAAGGAAGTGATTACTCTCTTTAACTCATGAGACCACTTTTTGATACTGCAACATGTTTGGGGGTATTGAGGAAAAGAAAGACATCGCTATCCCTACAGACAGACCTATTGAGTGTCGGGAGCTGGAGCACTTGCTTTGTGAAGACAGGCTGAGGGAACTTACCAAGTTCAACCTGGAGAGAGTTCTGGGGAGGATCTGAAGACCGACCAGTACCTACAGGGAGGCTACCAAGAAGATCAAAGGAGGATCTTTAATGGCACACAGATCTCATGGAATAAGAGACAACACACATAAATTAAAACAGGAAATGCTCAAAATGGATATAAGAAACTTTTTTTTTTCACTATGAGGGCGATGAAACAGTGAAGTAGACTGTCCAGTGAGGCTGTGTAGTCTCTGTCCTCAGAGGTATTTCAGACTTACTGGATAAAGCCTGAACAGCTTGAGAGTTGACCTCAGAGCTGACCCTACTTTGATAAGGAATTTGGAATAGAGACTTCCTGAACTCCCTTTTACCCTGAATTACTCAGTGATTCTATGATTCCATGAAGAGGTTCTTGTCTGAATAGCTGTGGCATTCAAGAAATCAAGATCTGAACCCCCAGTCTTTTTTATAATGAAAACGTGACTTATGAAGTCCTAAAGCTGTACACATCACCATTCAGATGAATAAATGACAGTCTGTCACAAAATCAAGTGTATTCCAGATAGGTATGACAGCCGAGGGGACATACTCCCCCTTTCGCCTCCCCGCTCACAGCCCCTGCGATGCCCCAGAGAGACACACACGGAGACCACAGGAGGGGAAGCAGAGAGAGAGTTTATTAGCATAACTGGAGTGCATATATAGGTTTTAGGGGCATCCAAATTACTACCAGTAGAAATCAAGGGATAAATGACCAATGGGAAAGGGTTAACTATGGGTTAACTATAGAGAAACTTAAACAGACACCTTCAAGGACGAATTCCTCAGTGCTTAGCTACACAGATAAGGGGTGCTTCAAGTTGTCTTGGAAAAAAGGAGGATGACTAAGTAAAAAAGAACAAAGAATCCATTTTACAACACAGTAAAAGCTTCAGTTTTTAAAGCATTTTGGCTAGTTTCTTCTTTTTCTTCAGAAACCCATTTCTGACATGATTTTTCCCATTTTTGATACTGTACGTTGTCTGCCACAGATAGGTATTTCAAGTGGCCAGAATCTAAGTCCTTCTGTCAAATAGTTATTACTTATTTTCACACTTATGAGATCATGATATTGAATAATTACTTAGGAGAAAAATGTGAAAATACCTGGCCCTGACCATCACTACCTTCCTCTACTACCAGTAACATGATTTGTCTAAAATGGCACAGCAAAAACAACTTTTCATACATACCTTCATTCTCTTAGAAATTGCTTATGGACTGGTTTGTTGATAAATACAGATTTACATAACAAATTTTATAGTTTGTGAATCTTAGTGGCTGACATTCTCCACTATCTCAAAGCATTCTCAGGGGATAGCGTGAGAGGAAGATACTGCAAGTGTAATGCTTCTTTGACCCATTTTGTAACAAAATGTGAGTCTTAGATAAGACACCCTGTCACACACTGTGTTTGCAAACTCATTTTTTCCTGAGAAGCCCACATCTCCAGAAAGAAAAGATAGTGGATTAGAATTGACTTTAACTTACTTAGCCTTTGCACTAGAGCTTTGGCTGGGAGAACTTGGTATTAGCTAAATGCAAAACAAAATTATGATATCTGAGCTAAAGAGATTTAAAGTTATTCTAAGGCTGTATATCAATTCTCCATACTGTTTTTCTAATCCTTATCTTGATTTTTTGCAGATTTATGCCAAACAAGGTTTTAAAACAGTCATTTTCAGATACAAGTTACAGTGCTTTTTAACAAAGACATTCTTTTCCCTATCTTATTTTTAAAAAGTGCAAGTTAATCTGAATCACTGTCATAATGTCAAATCCCAAATCTAAAATGTGTGTTGAGAAATTCAAGCACATTTCAACTCAGTGCTGATAAAACAACTACGTAATACACAACATATGTGAGATGCTGGAATTGGTGGAACTAGCCGTATAAGATGTGAAAAGCTGTTTTGTTATAGCAAAATTATCTCTAATTCACCCTGAGTAATTAAAATGCTCTACAAGTACAAGAAATACTGAAAGGTGTGGAACAATAATTTTTCAGTGAATTTTCCTTATTAAAAATTATGAATAGAATTCAAGAAAGGAGTACAGTGGATGCACTGTAAAAACTTAAAAGAATTTCCCGAGAGAATCAATGAGGATCTTTATTTGCCCTCGGTTAAAATATATCTAATTTCAGTGGTTCTTTTGGATGCTTTGTAAAGATTTTTTTTCTTAGAGAGCTCTGAAATATCCTTATGGTAGAATGTTTTAAGACAGTAAATGTAAATATAAACATAAAACATAAATATCTACTCCTTATTTCATTTTAAACCAGATCTTCAGTAATTGTATAGCAGAGCTCAAGACCTGATCTTTCTTGAAATTCTCATGGACCCCACTTTAAATATGAGGAATGTTTTTAAGGATTGTTAAACTTTCAAGGTTTTATAATCACACAGTAACCTTGAAATGTTTTTCCCTCTAGAGTCCCTGATTGAAATATAGGTTTCTCTGAAAGTCGTGCCTGTGTTAATTAATACATTAACCCACAATAGCTTTAAAAGTAGGTAGATTTCTGAGACAACCTAGTTTCAATAACATGATGAGGGCAGCTTTATTATTTTTTTTTTTCAGCTAGACTAACCAATAGTCCTGTTACTGCTCTCTCTCTTCTCATTTCAAACATAACAAAGAAATGTATAATCAACTGAAGGCAATAAAGCACTTTTAAAATCTATTCCCATTTAAGAAATTCCTCTTATACAATCAATACTTTTATAACTTCAAGGAAAGAAGAGGGGAGAAGGGAAGAGGAAAGGAGGACAGAATACTTGAATTCCTATAGGGCTTTGTCATAATATTTAACTCTCCTATCAAAAGAGAAAAGATAGATTCACAACAGACAAGTAAGAAACAGATACATTTTTCTACTAATCCAGCCTGGTTCCCTACTTTGTGATCAGTACTAGAGCAGAAAACACTCCCTGTATAATCATTTGTATACTTTTCCTGATAGTAATTTCACAGGACGAAACCCTCTTTCAGCAACCTGTATAAATACTGTGCAATTAAGTGCCAGCTGTTCAGATTGTCCTTTTCTATAGGTCTCATTCAATACAGAAAAAAATATCCTCTTCTGAAGTCACAGACTCTTATACATTACCTGTTCTGTGATTCTGTGATATTGTTGTCCACTAGTAAATTTGAGAATCTCTCAATAATAACAAGCATGTGAGGTGTTTTTGTTTTTTGGTTTTTGTTTGTTTGTTTGTTTTTTTGGTTTTTTTTGTTTTGTTTTGTTTTTGTTTTTTTTTATTTTTGGTTGGTTGGTTGATTGGTTGTTTTTTTTTTGTTTACTTTGCTTTGCTTTGCATTGTTTTGCTTTGCTTTGCTTTTTTTATCACTTCCATATTCTGTTTAGAAAGAATCTGCTCTGTACCATCATCTATATTCAGATCACAGTTTTAATTTATTTCAGTTTTACATTTTAATGCTGAATATTTATGTTAGGGTATAGGAAGACACTTTAGGTACATTTTGAGGCACTGCCTCCTTCTTTTCCCTGCTGTGGATTCAGTCCTTGAGCAATGCCTCTGCCTGCCTGTCTCATATAAGTGTGAGAGAACAGGGAAGAAGTGCCTGTGTGTGAATGCACGTGCGTGCGTGCGTGTGTGTGTGTGTGTATTGGTATATTGGGAGGAAGGAGAGAAAGACAAAGTCTGGCTTGAGAGTCCCACCCAGCATTCCATAGGAAATTCATGGCAGTTAGAGTCCTGTTCTCAAGGACAGCAGTACAGAATCAAAGTATCACCCAATCAATTAGATTGGAAAAGACCTTTAGGATGACTGAGTTCAGCCATTGATCAAGTACTGTCAAATCCACCAGTAAACCATGTCCCTAAGTGCCACATCTACATATCTTTTAAACAGCTCCAGGCATGGTGTCTCAACTACTTCCCTGAGAGGCCTGTTCCAATGCTAGACAATCCTTTCCATGAAGAAGTACTTCCTAATATCAAATCTAAACTCCCCTAACTCAACTTGAAGCCATTTTCTCTTGTTCTATCGCTTGTTACTTGGGAGAAGAGACTGAGCCCCATGTGCCTACAACATCCTTTCATATAGTTGCAGAGAGGCATAAAGTCCCCCTGAGCCTCCTTTGCTTCAGGCTCTTTGAAGTACCCTCAGCCACTACTCACAGGACTTGTGCTTTAGACCCTTCACCAGCTTCATTGCCCTATTTTGGACAAACTCTAGGACCTCAAATATTTTCTTGTAGTGAGGGACCAGAACTGTGCACAGGATGTGAGATGTGGCCTCACCAGTGCCTAGTATAGTGGGTTGATCACTGTCTGCTGGCCACAGTATTTTTGATACAAACCAGGATGTCTTTGACCCTCTTGACCCTCTTCATATTAAGCCAGCTATTGACCAACAACCCCAGGTCCTTTCCTGCTGAGCAGCTTTCCAGACATTCTTCCTCACACCTATAGTGTTGTATAGGGTTACTGTGACTGAAGTGCAGGACCTGGCACCTGACCTTGCTGAACCTTGTACAATTGGACTCATTCCATTTATCCAGTCTGTCCAGATCCTTCTACAGTCTTTCAACACTTCAACAGTTCGACATTCTTACCCAGCTTGGTGTTATCTGCAAACTTGCTGAGGGTGCACTTGATCCCATTGTCCAGATCACCCAGCTTGTACTGTAGAGGGTCTTAGAGACAAAAAACATCCTTTGTTTGCTTCGTTGCTGTTGAAAGACTATACTGTGTATGAAAAGATAATGGGTACTGTTGCATAAAAGAAGAAAAAATCATCACTGTAGTTGTATTCTGTATCATGAAATTTATAAAAGGGAACTAAATAAAGAGCCAATAATGCTGACATGTCATGAAATATTATGGGTATTTAATATGTGAACATTATTAACATAGATTACTCGTGTGTGATTTTTCTAATATTTTGAAGCACAAACTGTAAATGCCAGCAGTTTATATGCATGACACACAGTACATCAACGTTAATGATAGCATGGATCGTACACAAGACTGATGTCTGTAGCCCCATAACATATACCAGTGGCATTTGAGCTAATGTGCTAATTGATATCACTCAGCACACTGACTGTAGAGGAACACTGAATCTCACTAGACCAGAACTGTATGTTATATCCTGGAAAACAGGCTATACTAACCATTTTGTTTCTCCTTCATCTGACCCTTAATTAACCCTTTTTATAACCCCTACTTCTGTTTCAGACCTCGTTTCCTTACTAAAGTTTCGTATTAGATTTAAAATCCTTTTTGGCACTTCAAGTTTTGGCTTACACCTTATCTCCAGCTCCCACTGAATCATGCCCTACCTGTCTTTGAGGCCTCTGCTACCACGTATTTATTTTGTCCATATACCAAAGACTTTATTTTGTTACCTCTGCATCACAGCCTCAGTGCTGATGGGCCACAGGTGAATGTTTAAGACTGCAGATTCAAAGTTTTAATTTACCTATCTGATACCCTCTAGATCAAACTGGCAAAAATAAGAGTTTTGAGAAAACTCCTATCCAACCACTGCATCTGTCATCTGGATTATGTAAAAGAAAAAAAATTTCTTGCTTTTCCTCTGAAAATAAGTCTCTACTGAGGAAATGCAAGCTTCAGTTTTCTTGAATGGAATGTAATTATATCAATCAGGTAGATTATTCATATTAAGAGAAAAGAGGAGTACTAAGAAGCTTTCAAGTATTTTTTTTCTGAAGTAAGTGGAATATTTCCCCCTTTTTGAACACAGGTTATTTTCTTTTTTTTTTTTTTACTCTAATCTGGTTCACAAGTACAAACCTTACTTTTCTGAAAATTAGAATGGAGTCAGCATCTATGAATAGTTTGAAAAGGATTCAGTTCTCCAGGACTGAAAATTTGAACAGAGGCACAGTGAAATAAATACCAAAAAAGTTAGGTGTTTTCAAAGATATCTTGGAATGGTGGGTTCTATAACATAAGTCCACAGTACTTACGAAAAACAGATTATCTCCACACATAAATTGAGGTTCATTATAAACATCATGATTTTAACTGAAAACCTAGAAGACAAATTAAAAAGCTGTATCTTTTTTGTTTGTACTGCAAGTAACACACACCACAAAAAGTGCATTATCAAATGTATCTCGTGCCCATGCAAGCAATAGAAGAAATTAGCTCTCCTCATAAATTTTACCCTGTTCTTTCTTCAACCCACTCACCCACTCCTTCCTTCCTCCACTTCTGTTGAGCTATCTGAAACTACTCTGATTCAAGGGGACATTTCCAGCCCAGTGGTGCTTCTGCAATTTTTTTACCGAAAAGACTCCTTGGGCAGCATTCCCACACCCTACCTCTGCCTTTCCATATCTGATGCATTGGGGATGGTTAGCAGCAGGTTTAAATTGGGAATGATTCTGGCACAGAAGAAACATCAGGATCAGTGAGCCACAGTTGTGTCTTTAGTGCAGCATTAAACTGTTCTGATGTCAAATATTGCTCATTCAGAGCCAATTCAGCTACAGCTGAAGTCAGCAGGAGTTTTGGATGGATTTCAGTGATCTTCATATAAAGCCAAGAGAAAGCAAACCCCTCTTTTTTCTTTGTGTGAGCAAGATAACAAAAATGGAAATGGTAATGATTGATTATGTAGGTCATTGTCAGTTCTGTGAACTATGTGTTATGCATAATGTATTAAGCTAACCCTAAGGAAAAGTCGTTTGTAATGGGGAGTAGAGATGACTAAATTCTAGGTCCTGAAGTACTTGTTTTGTTCATCTTGATGTGAATAGCTCTTGTGTTTCACTGGGTCTTAGTAGGACAGAGATAAAATTAGAAGCAAATTTTGCCTTGGATCTTCACTCACAGTGCCTAGTGACTTAAATGAAAACTGATCTGACTTAGCTAGGGCAAAAATTTATATATACACTTTTGAATTTTAGTAGAATGTATATCTATGTCCTAAGGTACTATGTTCACTTTTCAATGTTGCTTTTACTTGCCAGTTGTTGTTTTTAATGCTTTTAAAACAAATATCCACCCCCAGAAGCAAAATAAATTTAAAAATGTCTATTCTCACTGTTTTTATTTTTGTATTAAGGATGCCCTGTATGCTCTATAGTACATGATTAGGTAAGAAAGGCTTGGTTACTAGAACTTGTTGCTCTTGAAGTCATTAAGAATAAGGCCCTAAAGAACAACTTGGAAGTGCACCTCGAATGAATATCAGACCATTAAGCATAAATCACACAGAAATATTTATCTGTTGCATTCCTGAACAGATACAATGCTCAAAACAAGTAGAACAGAATATGCAAAAGCCTGAAGTTACTGTACAGTTTAATTTTCCAGTTGGCTTTTTTTGCTTTGGTTATTGGGTTGCTTTTTGGTGCTTTTGTTTTGGATTTTTTTTCCTTTTTTTTTTGTAAAATCCATTGCTGGCAGTGGGAAGAAGTAAGACATAGAATGAGGAAAAAAGTCTTCCAAGCATTTAGGAAAACCTATGTCCTATCCAGGGACACTTGATCTATTTGCAGTAGTACAATGAGGTGTTCCTTTGGCAAGAGAAGGTATACTAGGTGGTTTACACCACACAATTTATTTACAAGCTGCAACAGCTCAACTCCATTTTTTTTGTTGAAAGATAGAGGGAGTGCACTCAAGTGTAACATAAATAAACAAGTCAGATGTGTCTGTGTCAGACACCAACCTCAAAGACATTTTACTTGAAGTGAGTGAATTGAAATCTCCAGATATTATTTCACAATGAGAAAAATATTATAATGAAAACAATGTATTTAAAGAATAGATAGAGAGTTTGAATATTTATTTATCATGACACACAGCAATGTAATATACTAGGCAATTTTTAAAGGACATAAGTAAAAATCCATTTTGAACTTTTATTCCCTTATCAAAGAATGCAGACTTTCTTTTTGCATGACACCAGCTTTCTGGTCAATAACATACTCTTAGTGAAAGGCAAATTGTCTATGACTGTGATTATTGAAGATTTGTTTCATCTTAATGGTACTTGATTATCAAATGTGTGTTTTCACCTAACAGGCTGAATTTTGGATTCAAAATGAATCACTAGAAGTTCTTGCATGTCAAGCTGTTTTGTCCAGTCACGTTAGGATAAAACATGGCATATCTGAGGTGTCTCACAAGGGATATTCAGTTTCTTTGGAACACATTGATAATTCACAGCTTAGAGCTAGAAATAGGAAATTGCTTTTATTCCACTCAGTGCCCTGTTCCCCAGATTAAGATTTTTCAAGATAAAGGATTTGGCAAGATTATCACCCATTAAGTAACTGCCAACATAACCAGGGCCATGAAATGTTCTTTTGGAGAAGAGTAATTGGATGGGCTCAGCTGTGCAGCCTTAAGATTTCCCACTAGACTTCTCCACTGGCAAGCTGAATTCTGCAGTGGGGGTGTTTCCAGCACTCCTTCTTCCCCATAAAGAGTAGCAAATTCAATAATCATCCTTACAGTAAAGACTTAAACAATGTTAAACACCAGGTGGATGAGAGTTATGGAAGCAAATGTGCTAAGTCATTAATTTAACTAAATTAAATTTGTTTATTTTTTTACTTGCTCAGTTAATGGAAAGAAGGTGACAGTGATACTGTTGAAGAATATTGAGAACCATTTCAAGGTCCCGTTTCTTTTGTTGTATAACTATGAGATTTACATAATAAAATCAAATAAAATAAAAAAAAATGTAAATTTTCACGTTAATTAAAAATTATTTTTCTATGGATAGTTATTAAAATTCTTTCAAATTGTGACTATCTCAGAGAATATTCTTCTTGCAATTTTGTCAATATTTGAAGAAAACATCTGGTAGCATTTTTGCAGCTCGAGTTTTGTGTGATGATGATTGAATAGTACAAGAGTGAGGTGAGTCAATAAATGGAACATCCACAAGAGAACGGGAAAGATTCAGCAGAAAGATGAAAATTCATCTGACATGTATAACTGCTTGAAATTTATGCTTGCTAATTGCACATGCTGTCAAAAAAAGATAAAAATCAATTAATCAAGAGGTTCTGTTGGTATTTATCCATGTTTCACATAAACTGAGTGTGGATGTAGCCACTTAAGTTTAGTAAAAATTTTCCGTTCTTTCTACTTTGGCATTTGGACATTTGGAGCCTACGACATTCAAAGCTACTTTTATGTCACCCCGTCATCCTCTATGCATATCTACGTAACTAAAGAATTTGTAGTATTCATGATCCAGCACCAGAAAGAAAATAAAATACCTCCCCCCAGAAAAAAACCCAAAGAAGATAAGTATTATGGCAGCATTAAAAGAAATAGTGTAATAACACCATTTAGGTACTGTATTTCATTTTTTTTTTCTCACAGGCCTGGAAGTGTGGAGACATCTAGGTCATGTAACTACTGAAATATCAGTCAAAAAATAAAAAGAAAAATATTCTCATAGAATTTAAAATTCAAACAACAATAAATATGACTACAAACCACAGAGGGAGTCTATGCTGGCACAAATAGGCTCTGTGTGCCAACATAGACCTGAGTAACGGATACGGTGCTGCTGGAGCAGGAAGTTAGGGGAGTCTGCCATAAAGTGCAAAGCCCTGATGTGAGGGAGGAGGCTGAAAGTGAAACAGAACATGTTGCAGGACAGAGAAGGACAGACTGTGAAAACCAAGCCCCAAGTTGTTTGGGGAGGTTCAATGACCACTGATACCCAGCAATGGCCTTTCCCAGCCACTCCTTCCTCCTACCCACCACACAAATCCATGCCAAGTATGATACATGTTCCTGCAATGTTCCCTTCTTTTCCAAAGCTACAAAGATCCCTTCCAGGATCCTCATCCCTTCCTGTCACCCAACCTGCCAGCCCAGAGTGTCTCCTCATGTGGGGAATCTCTCAAGGATCCAGAAAGGTGTTTAGCTATTGGCGTGCACTCTCCCCTCTCCAGCCTACATGCTGTGTCAATGTGTAGATATTAACCAAGGTATTTATGGACAGAGAAGCCAGGATGGTCTTCTCACCCACAAGGAGGGTACTCATTTTAGTTGGGCAAGAGGACCACAGTCCAGAGGGAAGCTGTCTCTTTTTGTGCCCAGTTCACCGCAAGCTTAGCTATCTGCATGGAGATAGGCATTTGGGGAGGTGTTCCCCCAAAAGGCCATAACTTTCTCTAATTATTACTTTCTAGTTTAGCTGGTTGGCCTAAGCCACTGATGGCTATATTTATCACATAACCCCAGGCTGATCTCTTTGATTTTCTCCCTATGGAAAGTCAATTACCTACTGTTAACTGGGCATTATCATGCTCCGGTCTACTGTCCCAAGTGTGTTATTTGGATGTAAAAATATTAAGAATTCCTCTGTGGTTCTTTATTTCTTTTCTGCATATACTCAAACCATTAGAGAAATACAAATGTGGCCCAAAGGTTTGAGAAAAATTCTGCCAGAAAATCGCTGTGCTTGATTTGTGCATACCATGATCATCTTATGGGTTTATCCTGCACAGATGTAGAGAAGATTTTACTTATCTGAGTGATACTTTTAGTCAGGCTTCATCTAGGATACTTGTGCAGAAATAATTTTCCACTAGACAATGCCTAACTGATGTAAATATTAAAGATTCCTTTGGCTCTTAGAGACCCTTCCCTGTCACTCTTCTTCTTACTTTGGAATGACTACTTGATAATACATCAATGAAAATGCCTAGACAGCAAGCAAAAACTGCACATTACTATTATGGGGAAACAACAGGGTTCTGATACACTCTCATTTATTTTCATAATTTCTTGGAAATTGTTTACAGCTACAACTTTGCTTCAGGTGGAAAAAATTAAATATGTATGCATGCAAGTACACACATGCAGCCATATAAATTAAAAATATATTTTTCATCAATATGAATGGCAAGAAAAAAATTTTTTTTTATAGCAGATGATCTGTCTGAGACTTGGAAGCATAAGAAAAAAATCCTGCACCTGCTAAGTACTTAGGTAAAAATAAATATTTTGACAGAAAGTTTAATTCAGTTGAAGAAACCAAAAGCCTGGGGAGCCAATTGGTAGGTGTGTAACTGCACTGTATGATTTTGTTTTGTATGAAAGTTTAGTATACTGGAAAGAATGATTCATGTTTAAATATTCAGAAAGAGAAATTGTTCCATTTTGGATAAGGTCCAACAGTGAAAGCAGATTTAACTTCTGACAAGACTGAGTTTGTTAAAAGGATTTCAACTTATCAGTGGAGAGAAGAATTAATCTGTCACACATTTTCCATAAGTACTGAAAATAATACCAGCAATTTAAAAGTCAGGTGCCACTGCATTTGATTTCAGAAGCTATTTGGATATTTTAAAGTTGGATAAATATGTAAACATAGGTATTATTGTCGCTAAAGTCTGCTACGATTATGTCTTTACAGTTTTTTTCATCTATCATAAGTCCCAAATAAGATATCATACCAGATAGAATCCTTCCCACTAGGATCCATAGTAAATCATTTGCAAAGCAAATAACTACCTATTTTTCTTCTTTCTTTAATTAACAGTTTATAACTATGCACTAATGAATTTAAAAGAATGTAAATATTTTCATAAAAATGTTAAATTATCAATTTACTGATCAGAAGAGATATTAAAAGAGAAAAAGAAATACATTAATTATTATTCAATAGTACACAAATGCCAGACAATAAATATAAAAGGATAACACCAGAACTACTCCAGAAATAGAACTTGGGGAAAAAAGCAACATAGTAACAAGGTCATCTAAGTACAAATCTACTTCAAGATCATTTCCAGGTAAACGAAAAAAATAAACAAACACAGTTAAAGACCAAACCAGATCACTTAAGACAATTTTCAAGTTCTCCATATGCTGTTCTCCATATGAGAAAGTTAACACAAGTACTGTCCAAACTTGCTACAAAAAGTGCTGTAGGATGTATTTCAATAGTTAGATCATCTTTTTCATAGCACAGATGTCATTACAAAATACCAAAAACTCCAATAAGAAAACATATTGAAGCAATAAAAGTTGTGTTTTGATATATATCTCTGTCTGATTCCCATAACATTCACTGTCAAGACAAAGAGGGAATATAGATGGGAATTAGAGAAACACAGTTTTGTATCTAACTTGGTCAGGGAACATTTAAAAGTAGAGTTTTCTCCAAATTTTAGTGATAGAGTTATGAACTTATTCTGATTTCACTTGTGTATACGGTGAAATACCTTTATAGACTTTAGTCACTTGTCTAAGTCCAGTGACAAAAAGACTTTAAACTCAATCCAAACATTGCAAAAGTTCATTGGAAAACTTCAAACTGTTTCTAATTTTGGTGGTTTGGTTCTGTGCACTCGTCAAAAAAACACAGAAGTCCTTTAAAAGATTAATACTTTTATAATTTAGGAGTTTTGCTTTCTGTCTTAGCTCAAGATACAACATACACAGTTTACTTAGATGCCCAATCTTTTGTCAAAAACTCTCACCAAATCTTTTCCAGGAAACTAGGATAAAATGGGATAAAAGGAAAGTGTTTGGAATATTTATTTAAAAGACATGTAATATTTCAGGAATATAGAAGGCATAATGGCCAGTCTTACAATGGGGGATGTTCAGCAGTGGAAAGATCTGGATTACAATCTTGGTAAGCAATCTGAGGAAAAAAGGGCAAATGATGTGAAGGACAAAGTTTGCTGATGTTGAGAGTTATTCAAAATAATAAAGGCAAGATCAAACTGAAGAATTTCAGGAGAAACCTAATAAGATTTAACAAGAAATTTGTCAGTTGAGATACCAAATTAAATTAAATGGGATGAATGTAATTTTCTAAGTAGAGAAAAAATCTTTCACATCATTAGTAAATTCAATCATTTACCTGAGTTATGAGCTCTGAACAGATTATTTCCATTCAGGAGTAAGATACTGGGGTTACTATAGCTAGCTCTGTGGAAATAAGATAGGTTTGGTAGTACACAATAGCAACCAAAAAAAAAAAATAAAATACTAGGAAATACCAGTCAAGAAATAGTCAAACACAAAACATAATGGCAAATTCATGGTTCATGTTTTCCCTGAATACTCTATGCACTGGTGGCTCTTTCTTATAAAAAAGATATACAAGAACTTAAAAGTAAATTCAGATAAAGGTTACAAGAATCATCAAAACTATGTATTGGCCTCTCTGTGAAGAATGGTGGGACTCAGCCTGGAAAAGAAATGGAAAAGGGATATGATAGAGGTCTATAATACCATCAGTGACCCAGAGAAGACAGACTGGGACTGAATGTTCACTGTTTTCTCAACAGAACTAGAGTCCAAAACATGAACTTCAGAGTTTAATTTTAATTTCAGGTTCAAAACAAAGACTATGGTTCTTTGGTGCATTTTATACTACTTTGGAAACAAGTGCCCCCAGCCAATTATAAAATTCACAATGAAGTACTCTCTTGATGTAAAACTAGCTAGTTAACTGAATGTTCAAGAAGTACTAAATATCCATGTCTATTTTTGTCTCTGTTTGTTTCTATTTCTAGGTCAAGAATTTCTATTTCAAAAATCAGATGTTGTAGTGAAAAAAACAAAGCAGAACATTGTTTAATGCATACTCTGCTCCCCTAACAATATGCAGAAAACTTACGGCCTCAGATAATGATGTTCTAAGGCAGCAGAGCTCAAATTATAGCTCTTAAGGGACCTGAATATGGCTCTCATGAAACCTATGTGTCTCATTTGTGTTCCTTTTGCTGTATTTTAGATCTGGAGACAGAAGAACAATAATAGTAGAAACAAACCCTGTGCGAAAAGCACACCTGCAAGGGAATACTTGTACAGTAGACAACCACCTTGCAACCTTTTTAATTAAATGAAAGATGCAGTGGGAAAAAAAAGAGAGTACAAGGGGGAAAGAAAAAAAAAAAAAAAAAAGCTGAAAAGGACTTAAAGCTCTCCTTGCCTCCTGACTAGAATATCCAGATTCTTGACACGGAAAGGCCAGCTGAGTCAGGCCAGCAGATAGTTTAAAACATCATTTTTTTTCTGCTATCAAAAGTCAGGTTCTACTTGTAAATTACTTCATGTTTGTACAACTGAAAGCCAACTTGAGCTTCCATTTTTATCTTAGTATTTTCTTCATTTACTTACATTTCTCCCAAATATGGCTTCAAGGGCTGGCAAAAGAATAAAATGACAGAAATATACTCCCCCATGAATACACTTGGCTCATTTTTAGTCCTGTCTTATGGACTTGTATTTCGATGACTCTACAAACCTTCAGTACAAATTACATAGAAAGAATCTTTGAATAATTTATCAAACCATAGGCAGAATTTATCATTCCAGAGGAAGAAAGATACTTCAGTGAGGTTCACATAGGTTCATTCAGAAGTCACTGCTACACCCCTCTTCTGTGGCTTTTTTGATATTTCCAGATCCTTATGCACACAAACTTTCTAATGTTTTAATTTTAAAATCCATTTTTTTAAAAAATGGGTTTAAATGGGTTTTAAATGGGTTTAAAACTGGTTTAAAATCCAGTTTTAAAACTGGAAAAATTCTCTAATGCTTCCTATGTGTTCTCAAGATGGATGAATAAGAACTTAAAAAAAAAAAAAAAAGACTACTTTGTTAACTTTGTTAACTATTTTTGTCCTTTGTGTTTGCTTTTCCCAAATATCTTGGCACCTTTTTTTTTTTTCTGTCTGTTGTATCTGTTGAGACAGAGATTTTGTCCCTCAATGTTATATCAGACAGAATACTGCATATCAAATACTGTATCACTGCGTATCAAATGCAGGATCATACCTGTGGACAATGAAAACAACTTTGAACGAACTGTTCTTGCTTATTTGTTTTGACAGTTTGAAGGGAGGTGCAGTTGGACAGAATGCAGTGTGCTTCAGTGCTGTGCTGCATACAACGGCTGTCAGCAGTTGCTTAGAGCTCAGCACTTCGCCCCTGATGCACTCAGACAGATATGCATGTGCTCAGCTTAACGTACAACAGCAGCTAACCAGGGACACATGGTGAGGTCTGAACATTTGGCTCATTTCCTGGAGCACAGCACAAGAAAAGAAAGGCATATTTAATGAACTTAAGGCCAGTAGACCTTGTGCTGCAAAGATACTGGCTTCCAAAAAATAAAAATCATATTGATACATTTTTAGCCTTTATTGCTAAACAAAGGAAATATGAATCTTCTAAACAAACAGATGAAAAAGATAAAGACCATTAGAAAAGTGAAATATTTTATTCTCCTGTATTGGTAGTATCGAATATGACTAATCATGCCTGCCACATTTTGGGAATAAGAACAAGAATTTGTATCTGTTCCCAATACTGATTAGTAAGTTCCAGTCACTCAGTGGTCCACTCTGTCCACACCAAATACCCACTGAAGATATAAATGGGCCTACAGTGACTATGTCTGCTTGATCTTATGTGAGATATGGAGGAGAAGAAATGTTATCTTTATAGTGTTGAAATCATTTCATTCTATTCCTTCCTTTCAAATTTCATTTCTGGCTGGATAAACACCTGTTCTGGGAGGGAAACTAAAATCTGCTGTGATGGTTATGCTAACAGGCTCTACAAATGCCCTGAAGTTTGCTGTCAATGTCCTGGACTATAAAATGTATGCAATGCAAGGCAGATTCATGTTTTATTTCAAACCTCAGCAGTGTGAGAAAAAGAAAGCTTTCGGGCTTCACCTAAATAATTTCATATTACAATAAGTGGTGGAAGGCAGTTTAACAGGCATCTCGGTGTTAGATACTTAAACTGAGATGTAAGCATTTATAGCTGCCTCCCGCTGCTTGCTCAGCATTGTTTGCCATTTTAGAGGTAGATCACTGCTTAATGTTTTTGGTTTAGTTTACAATTAAACGTGATGCTTTTGCTACATTGCAGTGCTGAAATCTCCCTTATAATGCACCAATTCATATGCTTTAAAAAGTGTCAGTAAACTACGATGTAGCTGTACTGTGTCACTTTGACAGCTTTTTACTGTGTACAAGTTTGACATTCCTGCTGCTGCTTGTTGTTTTAAAATTAAGGTAGTTTTTATTGTTTTATCGACTTCTCATTGGGATTTTCATAAGTCTGTCATCAGCTTAAGTAATGCAGAAATAAACCCAGAGAATTAAAATTTAACACATTATTTTGCAAAAAATCCCACTGTTAACTGGTGTATTAAGACTAAAGCAGAACGATTTGAACTGCAGGTGCTACTTATACCTAATTATCTTCAGCTACACAGTCAAAATATTTTGTCAAAGACCCAATGCTGTGAGAGTGAAAAATATTGTATTCTACAGTTTTCAGGTCACATGATTACATAGAATTGAACCAGATAGCTCATTAAATGAAAAATTACTTAGAGTCATATCATTTAAACCTATGACCAGAGTGGATTCTCCCCACTGAATAAGAAAGCACATAATTTATTCCCATTGCTTTCTTAATTTCTTTTTACCAAAAACTTACTCTGCAAGGTGGGCAAAAGTAGGATATGTCCTTGTATTGTACCTTTAATTCTATTATTTTCATGACAAAAAATGTAGAACTGATCTGTATTATTAGTTAATTAAAAACTAAATTTCTTTGACTCATGCTTTAGCTTGCCACTTAAAAATTAATTATGGACAATAACAAATAGCAAAGTGTTATTTTTCCAGAATAAGTTCCCCACTGGGATGCAATGAAAATGTTAATAATTAATCAAATAGTCTAACTTGGTAATATTTTTTGCTACCTCACACATAACAAAACCCTACTGATGGTATTTGACTTTCTTTGGTTTCATAAATATTCATATATAATTGCATTTTCCTTGCAAATTGCATTTTTTCACCCCAAAGGGAGGAAAAAAACAATTTGTGTGTTAATTTTATCTCACTGGATTTGTTCAGCTTCAGTAGTTGTGTATATAAAATAAGAGATTAGATAAAAAGAAATGCAAGCAACCTGTGTTTTTTAATTTAAAGAATAATAATAAGGCAATGTTGCTAATTTTGTAGCAATTTAAGTACATTGCTACCTACCAGCATAAAGCGAAAAGCAGGCAATTCAGTGTTCCTATTCTGTCTGTCTCCCAACATTAATACTAATTTTGTTTAGATTCTGCTGCCCCCTACAGAATAGTTAAATATTTAGGATTTTACAGACCCAAGGATTGCTGTTAATTATTTTTAATCTTACCTGGACAAATTAACGCATGGCTTCCATTGTGTTCCAGAAAAGCAGAGCTTTATTTGCTGCCATTGCAAATTTTTAATATGTTCTGCATGACCTGTGACTTTAAAAAAAAAAAAAATAAAAATTGCCACTTTGTGTTGCATTGGTAAACTAAAACTAAAAAAAAAAAAAAAAAAAGTGATAGGCACTGTTATTGAACCACTGAAATAAGATGAAACATATTTTACACCCTCCAAGAAAACAGAAAGCAAGTTTACTAACCTTTGAATCTCAGGAAGTAAGTTAATTATATACTTTATCAGCTGCTACCTGTATACTACTATTCTTTCCAGACCCCACTATCTGTAACAAACAGCAGCAGTTAAATGCAGTGATGCACTTCAGACTCTAATAGAAAACAGACTGTGAATAGGATAGGGAGAAATAGAAAATACTTTAAATGTACACTGTAAACATTCAATTACATTTCAAAAATATAACATAATCTTTGAAATCAAAGAAAAGTATCAGTTGCACTAATTGATATTCCTGAAAAGTAGATATTTAAATAAAAAGCAAAACCTAGATTATCATTCCTGTGACTAAACTCAAAACTGAATAAGAAAGTTTCTTCTTCATGGGTATGCCCTGGCTCTCATATAGCATTGAATATGTCCATCATTTAGAAGATTATGCATGAAAGAGAGGAAGCCAAGGAATCTTCCCTCACATCCTGTCCTTGCAACTGTGTGCAGAAAGAAAATAAGCAGGAGATTTCATATGGCCTGGATTAGTTCCCTTTAGTGTTACCTAGAAACTAGGCACTAGAGGGAAGAGAAATGTCATAAATGTGCTTGAGTTTCTCTTACTAAATATTTCCCAGAACTCACAGCACAGAAACTCACATGTCCTTGGCTTACTGAGATTAGCAAGAAGTTAGGACATTGCACTAATAACATCTCAAAAACACCTTTGTTTTTCCTGAGTGCTCCCTCAAATGCTCAAAGAAGACACTAGTCTTGAGGAGACAGGTACAGATTATGTCTTCCAGGGCATATGGTGAATGAATCATGGAGCATAAAGTTGTTTGAGCATGACTGCTTTTGCTTACAAAATAATTTTGTAGAGATGTCAGAAAACCCAATAAAACTTACAGGTATTTTGGTGCCTTAGCTCCTTCATATCTTGGAAATAAGTTTTGATTATCAGTTCCTAGATGTCCAAAATCTTTCACATTCTCCTTGAGGTTTAGGCTTCCCCTAAATATCCTTTCTGAACACTGCATTTGCCCCTGATAATGTCTTTTTTTTTCTTTAGCTCTTGCTCTCCTGTTTTTTTAACTGAGTTATTTGTCTCTAAGTATTTGCTTTTCTCTTGCTGTGTCTCAAAATTTCCTGTAGGTGCACTGATAGTATTCACATTCTTTGTTCTCCTTGCTCTACTCCAGAGTAGCTAAACAAGGCTATTTATAGATATAGATAGAAACTGAAGGAGAGAAATTTGAATCAGAAGCTTACTTTAGCTTTTCAAAGGGAGAACAGTGTCTGCACATTTTTTGTCTTTCCATTATGTGTAGGAGAATCCTTGAGAAATATATATATGAGTTCACATCAGCCTTTTAAGCAGTAGCCTAAAACACGTTCCAGAAACACAGATGTTTCTTAGTAACTGTCCAAAGTCAGTTGATGATGTGTCATTGGGTCCTTCTCTTGTAAGCATCTCAGACTGCATGTTGAGATTTTCAGCACTTTGAATGCCCTCATACTTCTGGTACAAACTCATGTCACAGCTAAGCTGATCTGACAGCTGGACCTGCTGCTGATATTGCTGATATCTCTCACTCTTAGCCATAAACTCCCGATGCTGACCTTGTGAAAATTCCAGTGATTGTCTGAACATTTAATGAAGGTACGAACCTGTCTTAGTTTTGAGAGAGAAACTAAGATGTAAATGTTGGCTAAGAAATAAAATAATCCCTCTCCTTAAATTTAGA
>JAWWEW010000112.1:72122994-72140695 GCA_035583185.1 Anabacerthia variegaticeps | reverse complement strand
AACATAATATTAATGATCATAAAGTCACAGTTTACACCTTACTCTTGCGGCTCAACTTGTGATTACACCATTGGTTTTCGCGACGGTGGCTCCTCCCAAGCACTGAGATTTCAGCTCCTTTCACAGGGAGTCAGGTCTCAACAGCTGCCATCCTTCAGTGACTGTAAGAGAATTTACTTTCGGGTTATTTTGAGCCTCAGATATTCTCCTTGGCACTTCCACTCTGGAACCACAGGAGGGAGTGCCATAGGCCTTTTGACCCAGGTACTGTAGGTCCATCCCTTCTTCATAGTCCTCACTGCAGTTTCAATAGTTAACAATACTTGATAGGGTCCCTCCCATTCCAGTCTGAGGGATTCTTCCTTCCAAGTTTTAATCAGAACCCAGTCTCCCGCCATAAATTTATGTATTTTCATTTCCAATTTTACAGTTTGGGGAAGTAACCCTTGTTGTCTAAGGTTTAACAGACTTTTATCCATCGTTGCAATATACTCTTTAAGGTATTTGTCGCCCAACTCAAGAGTTGGAAGTTGGGCACCTCTTTGGCAAGTGGGATATGACAGCCCAAACAGCATCTCGTAGGGAGATATGTTTAGGTCTTTTCTGGGGGCTGTCCTAGTCCAAAAAAGTGCTAGAGGCAAGCACTTTGTCCATGGTAGCCCTGTTTCCAGTGTCAGCTTGGGTATGGTTCGTTTTAGGGTTTGGTTCATGCGTTCTACCCTTCCTGAGCTTTGGGGGTGCCAGGGGGTATGGTGCTGCCAGGTAACTTGCAAGGCCTCACATGTTAACCTCAGGAGTTTTGAGGTGAAGTGTGGCCCCCGATCTGAGTCTATGGTCTCAGGTAACCCAAATCTGGGAATCACCTGTTCCAGCAGTACATTCACTACGCTTTGTGCTGTGGCTTTCAAAACTGGAAATGCTTCTACTCAATGTGTTAAGTGATCTACTATTACTAATAAATATTTCCGTCTTTGGATCGGGGGCAATTAGGTAAAATCAACTTGTATCCTTTGGAAGGGCCTAGTTGCCAATTCTTGTCCTCCAAGGGGATGAGTTCTTTGTACTTTTTTGTTTACTTTTTGACAAATCAGAGATTGGCTTGTTACTTGTTTAGCCACAATCCGTACCCCTAGGTACCTGTAAACTTTCAGAAATGTTTCTACCAGAACCTGTATTCCCCAATGTGTGCTTTGATGTAGTTCTTTTAGTACTTCTCGGGTAATGGCTTCTGATAACATTTGCCTCCCTTCTGGGAGGCACCATTTTCCTTCATCATCTTTCTTGGCCCCTATTTCCAACAACTTTTGTTCTTCTTTTTCAGTAAATACTGGTTGGGGAACCTCCCCTGGTACTGGTATCAGGGCCATTAATTTTGATTCTGACACTTTATGCCCTAGAGCTGCTTCTCGGGCAGCTTGGTCAACTTGGGTGTTCCCTTGGCAAATTATACTTTTTCCTTTTTGGTGTCCTTTAACATGTACTATGGCAATTTCTTGGGGTCACTGGACCTCCTCTAGCAAGGCCTCAATTAGTTCATGATGGCCTAATTCTTTCCCTTGAGAGGTCATCATTCCGCTCTCATGCCAAATTTTCCCAAACACCTGTGCGACCCCCCAGGCATATCTAGAATCTGTGTATACAGTTCCCATCCCGTTACCAATTATGCGCAGCACACTGATCACCGCATATACTTCACATGCTTGAGTAGACCAGTTGCTCGGGAGAGTGCCTGATTCTATCACCACAAAATCTTCTCCATCAATCACTGCATAACCACTTTTCCATTTTCCTTCTATTACCCTCGATGATCCATCTGTGAATAGATGCATCCCTTCTTCTATGGGAACATCCATCAAATCTTCTCTAACCTTTGTCTGGTAATCAATAATATCTAAGCAATTGAGTTCAGCTCCACTACACTCTGTCTCCTCTTGACCATACAAAAACTGGGCTGGATCTACGCATGAATTTGTGGTTAAAGTTAAGTCATCTTTTTCCATCAGTATGGTCTCATATTTTAAGATTCGCGAGTCTGTCATCCACCTCCCAGATTTTTGATTTAGTATAGTTCTCACTGAATGTGGAGTGTGGACATTAATTTTTGCTCCAAATGTCAACTTCCTTGCCTCCTCTATGAGGATGGCTGTGGCAGCTATTGCCTGTACACACGTTGGCCATTCTCTGATTACTGGATCCAACATCTTTGATAAAAACCCTACCGGTTTTCTGACCCCTCCCAGTCTTGAGTGACAACTCTTTTTTCAATTTCCTCTGTAGTGTTCACATAAAGGTCAAAAGGCTTCTTTAGGTCTGGTAATGATAATACTGGTGCTTGTGTCAAGGTTTCTTTTAGCTTTTCAAATTTCTCTATTTCCTCTAAGGAATATTCTGCTTGGTAAACTTTCTCAAGGGCTGTGTCATCTGTCAATTTCTCATATGGGAATTTTGTCTTACTACTATATGCCAGAATCCATAACCTGCAAAAACCCACTAATCCTAAAAATTGTCTTTTCTTTCTTTCTTTGCACATGGGAGAGGGAGGTCTAAGATCCCTCTTATCCTTTTGGGACTTAATTTTTGCCCACCCCTTTTTATGATATGTTCCAGGTACTTCACCTCCTTTTCTACAAATTGAAGTTTGCTCTTTGACACTCTTAACCCTTGTTTCCCCAAGAAGTTAAGCAGTCTTACTGTTTCCTCTTCCACTTCTAATTGGTTTTTTCCTGCTACTAACAAATCATGTACATGTTGTAAAATAGTAATCTCCTCCCTTGAATCAAATTTGCACATCACAGTCTCAAGGGCCTGTCCAAACAAGTCAGGTGCTTCTGAAAACCCCTGTGGAAGAACTGTCCATCTTAGTTGCTGCTTTTGTCCTGTATTCGGATCTCACCACTTGAATGCAAAAGTATCTCTGGAACTTTCATCTAGTGGACAGGTCCAGAATGTATCTTTTAAATCAATTACTGAAAACCACTCACACTCAGGGGGTATTCTGCTCATCATGGTATATGGATTTGGAACAACAGGATGTCTTGCTCAGACCATTTTGTTGATTTCTTGTAGGTCCTGGACTAATCTGTATGTCCCATCACTCTTTCTTACTGGCAGGACTGGGGTGTTATATGGTGACATGCAGGGTTCTAATAATCTGTCTTGTATTAGCCTTTCTATCACTGGTGAGAGGCCCTTCTTCCCTTCCAGGGGAATGGGGTACTGCCAAACTCGGACAGGAATCTTTGTGTATAGTTCTACCTTAAAGGGTTCTATCTCCAGTCTTCCCCTATTCTCATCTTCAGCCCATACTTGAGGATCTATATCTAACCCTTCCCTCAAGGTGAAAAGTCTAACTCCCAACCCTTCCCCTTGAGGTACTACTCCCACTCCCAGGATTCCCATTAGATCCCCGTCCAGTAGATTTACCCCAGCTTGGGATGTGATTAATATATCTGCCTCAATTACCTTCCCATTCCCTTTTATTAGTACGGATGGGGACACAGGCACCTCAGATTTTTCCCCTTTTGCCCCAATTACTGTAATGCTTTGTTTGGACACTCCCACTCCCAAGGGGGGTTTGATTACACATGTCCGCTGAGCTCCCGAGTCTACTAGAAAGATGGTATCCTCCCTCTGGAGTCCCAGTTTTAAGTTTATCAAGGGCTCTCTTCCTATTTCTGACCCCAGAGGGTAGAGCCCCTGACTTCCCTATTCCGAGCCCTCCTGTAACTGGAAGATTTGGATATCCCTTTGGCGCTTTAGACACTCCCTCTTAAAGTGCCCTTCTTTTCCACAGTAAAACCACATTATTTTCCTCATTCATACACCCTGAGGGGCTGTCTTCTGTTCTGGCTTCTGCATTACCTGGGAGGGTCTCTTGAGCCAGGGGGCTTTTTGCCCTTTATTACCACTGGGACCCTATTTTTGTTCCTCTTGTGGTGCTTCCACCTCTTCTCCTTCCAGAAGTTGCTCTTCCCCAGATTTGCTTGCCTCTTTCATTGCAGCCCACATTATTTTAACTACCTGTTTCTGCTTTTCCTCGTCTCTACGTACATATACTTTTTGGGCCTCTTTCAACAACACATTCAACTCCTTCTCATACCATTCTTCTATCTTTTCTAATTTCTTCTTAATATCTGGCCAGGAGTGAGTTACAAAACAAGCTTTCAACAATTGTTGCCCTGCTGGTTCATCTAATTTAACTCCTGAATATTGCTGCATGTTCTTTTTCAACCTTTCCAACTACTCACACGGTGACTCATCTTTAAATTGTCTCTCATCATCAAAAGCTTTAGTCGCATTCTGTCCTTGAGGCACAGCATCCCAAATCCCCTTAATAATACAGTTACGATAATCAATCATGTTTTGCCTTCACACATCGGTATTTTGGTTCCTATCTGGGTGGGCCATTGGCATCTTTTGCTCCCCATGTTGCCTGTTTACTCCCTGTGGATGCTCCCGGTCCCAGATATGGATTCCTGCAGTCCTAATCATTTCTCTCTACTCTGTCAAGAACAGCATTTTTATTAAAGACTGCACTTCATCCCACGTGAAAATATTGGCATCTAAAAACTGATCAAATTCTTTGGCCAAACCCAAAGGGTCTTCTAACAACTTTTTCATTTCTTTCCCAAATTCCTGCACCTCAGTACTGGTCAACGGTGCATTCACACAGCCCACACCCCCCTGTGCCCCCTGCATTGGAACTTCTCTAAGGGGGTAAAGTCTTTCAGGTATTTCCACTTGCTGTGCCCTCCTGGTCCTCTGTCATGTCCAGGGGTGACTCAGAGGAGGGGTTGTGTCAGGACTTTGTGCCCCAACATTTCCATCCTCCTCCGGGTTATAGGGAGGAGGATTTTCTGAGAGGCTATCTAATGGATCCCACCTAGGATCCATCTTTTTCTTTGGGCCATTTTTCCCACTCTCTGTTATAGAGACTGGAAATAATCCCACAGACCCCACCCAGCAGGCAGCATACACGCTTTCTTTAGGGTCAAATGGCTCCTTCTTATTCACATAGCCTTTAAATGCTTGACACAACCAGCCTTCTAATGTGCCAAATTGGGGACAAAAAACACAGTCCAATCTTATGGGCTCCTTCCTCCATTCATATATACAATATTGTATAATTTTGGCTTTACTTTTCCCTCAAGTCCCTCTCGTTCCTTCCCAGCCATCCAACATTCTCCCTACGGGGTGTATTCAGGTAGAATTCTATGTGGGCATTTTTGGTCTGTGTTTGGCCCAGCCACCTGTGAGAAGCTGGGTTTTCTCATGCCAAGTTATGGGAAAACAGGCTGATAAAGACGGTCTACAGCCTTGAGAGATTTCTGTGTAAACTAAAATTAATTGGTCTCTCATGATTGGCTGATGGCCCTCCAAGGGCATTTGAAGGAGAAAGAGAGGAGGAGGAGGATGAAGTAAACCCCCAGACTCAATTAAGGAAGACCCTCTGAAATGGACTGCACAGGTGCGGAGAGACCCACGCAAGCGCAGAGCAGTATCAGTTATGTAACAGGAGGGGCAGTGCCAAATACCTTTGCTTGGGCGGCGCTGGCCACTTCGCTCAGGTAAACGTCATTTTGGCCAATTCGATAAAAGGCAGATGGCTCATGTTCTGGGGCTTGCTCGCTTCACATGACAGGCTAACGTTGCCTTGGTGGGGACGCCCGCCCGTCACCTGTGAGCCAGCTGAGCCTTGAGGATGCAGCCACTGCTTGGGAAGTCTGGGCATTCCAGGGGTCGGTGAGACAACTTCATGAGGGACACCTGGGTAATTTGGGTGTAGGCACCTGGAGGCTTATTTTCTCTTCTCTCTCTCTATTGGGTTTCTTTCCTGTTTGCTTGGCCACCTTTGGTAATAAAACTACTGTTTGGGTTAAGTTTTCTGCAGTGTCTCAGTTTCGGCTTCCACATCCCTTCAGACCCCTATTCTCCCTGGAACAAAGGGTTACCTGTAAACAGGCAAGGATCTATAAAAATAGATGCAAACATGTTAATGGGTAATACTGTTTAAATAAGCACAGTAAAAATGTCCTCAAAAAAACCCAAAAGTCTTTCTCAGATGGGAGATGTGTTATTCTGACATTTATTGTGACAACCTCTGGATCAGTAAATGCAATAAAGACAACACTACATGAGTGCAAAATAGCTTGTCCAGAGATACTTGCTGGACAGCATTCCTTTCAAATAATAAACTGTTTACTTTTGAAACATATTTCAGTATTTTCTCATCTGTTTGTTTAAAGGATAAATATATTTCCTGAAGATAGAAAAAGGAAACAGAAATATGACAAAGGCTTCAGAACGTAGGCTTTTTTTTTTTCCTTTCCCAGAAAGAACAGACATCAAAGGCTGTGGGAAAAGCCCCCTGTAAAAGTACATCTTAAATATATTTTCCAAATTTCAACTATTCTCTTAATCTGTACAAGAATTTGCCATTCACTGAAATAGTGCATTTATTTCCTATGCATGTCAGGAGCATATATGTTCACTGTTTCACAAAAAGCTATAACATATAGCACTGGGCTATTAAAGCTAAAAGCTTTGAGAACAAATCGCAAATCTGACACTTTTCTATGGTTTTAACTTGACTAGCTTGGGAGGAGGAACTGGATAAAAGAACAGCTTTGCAAGCTTCATCTAATACCTCAAATAGACTAAGTGCAGATTTTGTAGATTTAAATATTCACATTAATATTGATTTGCAAGAGTATCAGGGAAGAAAAACAACACCATTAAAAAGATAGAGACATAATTCCAATTATAGCTGTTGGTAATGGAACTGCTGCATTACTAAAAGCTACAGTCTTAGATTAGAGAGGTACAGTAGTGATTCAAACTCAGTGAGAAGATAAAAGAACGAGAAACATGTCATTGCTGCAAAATCAAAACCAATAAAGAATGCAAGCATTTAAACAGCAAAGCATTATTCCTCCCAATAAAACTGTGCCACTATGTGGAAGAACTCTCAAACATCTATCAAGCAAAGCTCTGAAGACCTGTAGACTCTGAATGAATTCTGGATTCCAGTTTAGACTTTCAAGACTGTTTCTGCATTTTACATGCTTGATATTTAACTTTAATAATAAAACAATTCTTGTTGCAGGACTAAAGTGTGCAAACCATAAATTGTCCTATGACTTGTTTAACTACTAAGGTACAATCAGGCTTGTGTTCCTCTTCATCCTTCTCCTTTACTTTTGCCAATATGCTCAGGCCCACATTGAGTATTTTATGTGATACTACAATTCTGTAATATAACCTCAAAAGCTGAAAGGTGCTATCTCACCCAACTTATGAGAAGACTTCAGCCTTCTCAGAGAAAAAAAAAACCAAAAACAAAAAACAAACCAACAAACAAATCAAACAACTGAAGTCAGGAGACTCCTTAGAATATGTGTTCCAGTACATTTTATCTATCAATAGTGTGGTCTTGCAAATTGGGTGATCTCATGGCAGGTGTGATCTGTTGAGAGGAAGAAAGATAAAGTGTGGATAAAAATCATCTTTGGGGTACAGGTGTAAATTCCCTGCATGACAACTTTTCTTTATTACAACATATATTCCCTGTTGTGTTTCTGACAAGAAGACAGCTTCATTGTGTTGATAGCACACAGCATTAATGTCAAGTCCCATCTATCCTCTGTGAAACACAGTGCTAAAACAATTTTCTTTTCCTTGGTGTAATCCAGCAATTTAATATTTCACTGAGAGACAGAACCTGAGGAAGAGAGTTTGGTCTCTAGCTAGTGAAGAGTTGTACAATTTTAGAATTCAATGTTCTTTTTCCACTGAGCGCAGCAAGGAACATTTTTTACTCAACTTCAAAACTGTCCTTGAGATCACCAGGTACAAAATAAAATAGAATTTATACAGATTATTTAAACTGATAGTATTAATCACACTCTTTACCTTGAATAACCCTAACTCTGGCTTTGAAAGGTCTTTCAAACTGGTCAGATTGTGTCATTCAGGCCCTGACAGACACTTGGTTTGTGTAAAGATCAGATCTGCCAGTATGTCATGTCTCTATTGAGGGAAAGAAATAAATATGTGCAGAACAAAATGCCTCACACTTTCAGGTTTTAACTTCCTTCCTTCTACAATTACTATTAATGCAAAATAAGAATGAGACTTTGGCATATTAAGGACAAGTACAGAGACACGTGTAGACCTGGCTTTCTGTATGCAAGTTTACATGTTTTTTAATACATTTTAGTTTACACTTTTTGAATTTAATTTAGTCAATTTTGTTTACTTCACTGCCTTTTTTTTCCCCCATCACTATCTTGCAACTACTATTTTGTTTCAATGATGTGGTTCATTAGTATGGTATTTGTAATTCCTAGCATGCAAAATTTAATCTAACCTAAATATTTTAGCAATGATCATATTTGCTTCTCAACTTCCTTTTATGTTGTGCTATGTGTTATGTGTTCCTTTTATGTTTCATTAGACCAGTTATATTAATGTAATTAATCGTATCTTTTCTGGGGAGACATTTATAGAAATCATTCTATATAATGGAACTATTTCTCTTTCTAATTTGTCTTTTCATATGTTAAAATATATCATAGCAAATTTAGAATACACAGCTAAGGATTGGACCATATTTTAGTTTAAGTTACAACTCTCTATTTCAATCTAAGATATTTAATAATTTTATATATGGATACTGCATTCCTTATATCATATGGAGTTAGATGCAATTGAGGTAACAGGGTAACATCAAAAGTGTAGTTAAACAAAATTTGCACAAGATGCTGACTACTTAACATGAATGGTCTGAAAACCTGTTCCTCTCCTTTTATAATTTTGGTTTACAAAGTGAAACCTTAGGGTTTGGTGTGAGCACAATAACAGTAGAAATAATCTTTGCTTAAGAGAAAGGATTGTCTATGGTGCAGTGCCTTAGTGAGGAACACAGTTCTCTTTGTAAGGACTTCTATTCCCTTAATGCATCCAGTTGTGTTTCATCATTTTAGCCAATCACTGTTCCTCTATATAATCTCTTACATTTAGTCCTGCAGTTTGACAGACAAGGTCACCTTGATATGTGAAAAAAAAATATTTCTTTATTGAATTTACATACAAAATAAACCAGGGGGACACTGCATGATTACATTCAGCATACAGCAGTCTCCAAAATTTCCTTTATGGTAAAGATATTGGCCTACTAAATTTTTACAAAAAGACCCTCAAAACCCAAAACCCAGTATTAACAAGGAAAGAAAAAAAAAAGTGTTAATCAATAAAGAACATACACATCCATTTCTGCTGAAAATGATGATTCTTGTTCCCCAGATACGTATCCCCCCAAAAAAAGGCCTGTTAAAAGCATTTTGTAAGCCCGTGAATACTGTTACCAGGCTTATTGACAAGTTCATTGACATCACTAGATATCTCTTCAAAATTTGTAGGTGATGGGTTTATTCTACAAAAGGCGTATTGACTTTCCACCAAGTGCCATACATTCACTTAATTCCATTCTTTATTATAGTTCTGACTGCTTTGTTTGGTACAAAAGTCAAATTCACTCACAGTAGTGTCTATTCATACTGAGATCTTCTAAAAGCCTTTGTGAAAATCACTATGAATTTACTGTTTTTCTTTCCTCTGGCAACATGACTAAATTAAACATGAGGCTTTACACCATAGTTACCACTTCATACTAAGCTTCTTTGAAGTCTATGCATAAAGAAAATCTAGGTCTTCCTGGTAAGGAATTATGGTGAGGAATTTTATTGGGGATCACTTTTTTCTCTTTGGTTCTATTCCTCACTCTTTCTCTTTTTTGTTACTCTTATTATTGTTTTTATTGTTTCTTATTTGGTTGGGTTTTTTTAACTCATTTGAATTTTTGAAGTGATCTCATCTAAACCCAAGAGTTTAGTATTGTCTTCCAATAGCGTTCCCGATCCCACCAGAGGACAGGAGGAAGAGTGAGATTCAATGAATTTTGTCATCAAAAGTAAACTTTTCTAGAAGGAATGCAGATACAGCATAGAGCTTTCTGGTCCAACCCCCCTTGTCAAACAGGGCCAGCTAGAACCAATTGTCCAAGACTGGGTTCACATGAGACAAGAGACTCCATAACTTCCTTGGGTTGCTCTGTCACCCTCACAAATAGAAAAATATTACCCAACGTTCAGACCAAACATCCTGTGTTTCAGTTTGTGACAATTGTCTCTGGCCCTGTCACTGAACACCATTGAAAATGGGTGTTCTGTTCTCTTTGCATCCTCCCTTCAACTATTTATATCCACTGTATATACTGTATGTATTTTACAAATCATACACCCCTGAGCTTTCCCAGTGTTGGGCCCAGTGCTGTACAATATCTTTATTGATGATTTAGATGAGGGGATTGAGTCCACCATAAGCAAGTTTGCAGATGACACCAAACTTGGGGGGAGTGTCGATCTACTGGCAAGCAGGAAGGGTTTGCAGAAGGACCTGGATAGGCTGGAGAGATGGGCTGATTTCAACAGGATGAGGGTCAACAAGGCCAAGGGCTGGGTCTTTCACTTTGACTACAACAACCCCATGCAGCACTACAGGCTGAGGACAGACTGGCTGGAGAGAAGCCAGGCAGAAAGGGACCTGGGGGGCACTGATTGATAGGAAGCTGAATTTGAGCCAGCAGTGTGCCCAGGTGGCCCATAAGGCCAGTGGCATCCTGACCTGCATCAGAGATAGTGTGACCAGCAGGACCAGAGAAGTGATCCTTCCCCTGTACTTAGCACTGATTAGGCTGCACTTTGAGTACTGTGTCCAGTTCTGGGCTCCTCCCTTCAGGGACGACATTAGGGTGCTGGAGTGGGTCCAGAGAAGGGCAATGAAACTGGTGAAGGGACTGGAGAACAAGCCCTATGAGGAGAGGCTGAGGGAGCTGCGGTTGTTTAGCCTGGAGAAGAGGAGACTCAGGGGAGATCTTATTGCTCTGTATAACCACCTGAAAGGACGTTGTAGCCAGGTGGAGGTTGTTCTCTTCTCCCAGTCAACCAGCAGTAGAACAAGAGGGCACAGTCTTAAGCTGTGCTAGGGGAGGTTTAGGTTAGATATCAGGATGAAATTTTTTACAGAGGGAATAATAACGAATTGGAATAGGCTGCCCAGGTTGATTCATCATCCCTGGAGGTTTTTGAGGCGAGACTGGATTTGACACTTTGTGCCATGGTCAAATGGCATGATGGTTGGATCAAAGGTTGCACTTGATGACCTTGGAGGTCTTTTCCAGCCTCATTAATTCTATGATTCTCTAGCCTAAACAGTTCCAGCTCTCTCGATAATTCAGTACTTTGAATTACAGAAAAATGTATTTGGTTTACATGTCAAGCTTTTGGTAGCAGCAAAGGCTTGAAGTGGTGACTTCTGTGAAAAGACACAAGAAGCTGCCCCCATGTTTGATAGACCCAGTTTCAACCAGACCTGTCACTGGCCGAAGCTGAGCCAGCCAGTGATGCAGGTAGTACCTCTGTGGTAACCTGCCTAAGAAAGGGTAAAACTGCTGTACAATGGGAGCAGGGAAAAAGCAGTGAGAACATGTGAGAGAAACAGCCATGCAGAGACCAAGGTCGATGAAGGCAGGAGAGGAGGTGCTCCAGGTGCTGGAGCAGAGATTTCCCTGAAGCCTGTTGTGAAACAGGAAAGCCCCTGAAGCCCATGAAGGTTTAAGGTGGAGCAGATATCCACCTGCAGCACATGGAAAATTCCATGCTAGAGCAGGCTTCTGGCAGGAGCTACAGTTTGTGGAGAGAGGTAACCACAGAAGCAGGTCTTCTGGCAGGACCTGTGACACTGGAGGGGGCCCATCAAGGAACAGTATGTTGCTGAAGCACTGTGCCCCATGAAAAAGACCCATACTGGAGCTTTTTTTGAAGAACTTCAGCCCATAGGAAACATCCACACCAGAAAAGTTCATGAAGGACTTTATCCTGCGGGAAGGACCCCATGCCAGAGCAGAAGAAGAATGTAAGGAGGAAGGAGCAGCAGCGACAAAACACTGTGAACTTACTACAAATCCCATTCCTTATTTCCCTGCTCTGATCTTGACTCATGAGCTTTTATTCATATCTTGTAGGAGTACAAGATTACACTATGGAAGAGAGACCACAAGGTGACTTGATGAGACCGCGGAATCAAGAAGGAGAGCTACCAGAATGAGCTATCCTGCACAAGAGACAGTTTATTGCCATATATTGGGTTGTTGCAGGTTTCCCAGTTTATGAATTCACAGTTGTAAAGTTAAATAGCATTGTTGCATGCTTCATAAAATGGAGTTTGGTGTTATCCATGCTCCCTGATTGGGCAGATTCTGCTAGAGTGGAGCTTTTCCTGTATATGGCTATTTCCAACCTCGTTTACCCCTTATGGTTATAATCCTTCCCTGGTTTTTTCCTTTTCTGTGAAAGGATTTGCATGCTCCTCCCGAACTCCGCTCCCTTTCCAGAAAGTTCCATGCCACCCCTATGTAAACAGGCATCATTTTAATAAATGTGCCATTCCACCATTCCATCATACGCCTCCTTGGAGTGTGCCTGTCCTTCTTACCCTCAAGGGTCTTGTCAATATTTTCTCTCCCTGTCCTGTTGAGGGGAGGGAGTGATAGAGCATCTTGGTGGGCACCTGGAAGCTAGCCAAGATCAACCCACCATATTTAAATACTGAAACTGAGACAACCCAAAAAACACACATACAAATTTCATTTAATGGCCTTTTTCTGGTCTTATCTATATTGGCTATTTTCTTTTGCAACTTCATTTCTTTCAAGGAGTTGCTCATGGAGGCACTGTTTGCAACCAGATACTTCATGAAGTTATGTTTATTATTCTTGTAAGAATGCAATTTGTGACCCTCTGTGCTGATGGCCATGTCATGTTCTCTGCAATACAGGCTGCAGAGAAGTTACAGATGAGTTTTCTCTGGGAAGCTTCACATGTGCACTCTTCTGCATCTAGAAATAAAATACCTCTTTGCTTTTGAAAAATGATATACTTTACATGGGTAATATAAAATCACATAATCTCACATGGACTTTCTACAGGTCATATAGTCTTATTTCTATGTAAGTAGAGGCTGTAAAACTACTTCTATCCCTGTAATATCACCAATACTTCAGTGGGGTTAGAATGTATTTCTAGAAAAGCAACATACACATATTTGATAAGAAATAGATGGAATGTACTAAAACTAACAATTTAAAGGGACTGGTGGGGGTGGTGTGGTGGTGTGCTCAGTTTTAGTGTTCTCCTTAGCATCTCCCCTAAAGCAGAAATAACTCTCTTCTATCTTCTATTCAATAAAACCACATGGAATTAAATTGAGAGAAATAGCAGCATCTCCATAGCTAATACTGCCCTTGAAATAACATTGAATGCTGAAAGAGCATTGAACATTGAAATAATGTGTGTCAAACAACAAATTTTGTCTCTTCTTCCTAATAACTGTTGCTGAAAAATGATACCTGATAGCTTTGGCTGGACAGTTGGTTCTCTGTATCACATCATAATTTATAACTCCTTTGTTCATCTACTTGTATGATGGGGAAGTTCAAATTGTAACTGTTCAGCAGTGGTAATTTGCGACTGAGAAATAGTCTAGCATGGAATCTAGCATGAAAGGTAGGAAGGTCCAGCTGCCAAATGAGTTACAGTGGTTGGAAGCAGGTGTGCCAGAGATCGAAGGATTCCCTGTAAGGGAGTGAATTTTCCCTTGGTAATAAGAAAGAGCTACAACATTGTCTTGTAGCTGTCCTGGAATGTATGCACTCAGGGATTACCTTTGCGTAGCAAAGCTGGGCTGGGGGATAGGTTTGAGGCTGGGCTAAGGTACCTCATGCAGCTGCACAAAGGGCTGGTGCAGGTGCAAGTATATATAAGGTATCAGCTAGTGACACACCTTTGTAGGCTCCTTAGGGACCACTTATAGCAGTGGGATTCTGACCAATATATTGTTCATTATTTTATATTTATATTTAAGCACAAACATGTTTAGTTCATCTCAAGGGTACCATAAAAATTCCCCAACATGTATCACCTGTGCTGCTCCATCCCTGCTAGATCTGACTCCACAAGTATCACAGTGAAGACTGAACTTCTTAAAGAAGCACCACCAGAACACTCTTGTCCTTAGACAAACCCACTCATCCCATGCAAATGTCCCGTTCAGTGCCAGCAAAACTACTGCTATGCTTCCACTTAGTCTGAGAAAGAAAGCCCTTACCTTATGTACCTTCAGGGTAGCTTTTCAGGTTAGCATTCCCAACAAGAAAGGAACACCATTCAGCACTGCTGAAAAAAGTTAAGTCAAAAAGACCTTGTCTTATGATGTACATATGAATGTATAATTTGCCTTTATCATCTTAGTTGTGGTTGAGTAGCTATAAATTTCTTTATATTTGACCGGGTTTGTGTTAAAATTATTTGATATCTGTTCAAACAATGAAGACAAATTATTTTATGCCTGGAGTCTTCTTAAACAGTGTCTCTAAAACTGGATTGAGGATACACTTTCTTAAATATCATGCATTCATAAACTTCTTAAATAGTGGCATCTGACTGATATTTATAAAATGAGACACAATCATATGTGAAGGTAGATTTGCACAGAAACAAACATGCATGACAACAGGCACAGCTAGTCTTCCTTGATTAATAATCTTCAGGAGATACAGTTGTGTATCTACAGACTGTGATCTCTGTTTCTTTAAGTAGTTCTGCCAGGCAGTCACATTTCCATGTGCACCAATGTGAGAGACAGAGACTTCTTCCTTTAACCCAACATGCCTTTTTTATTTCACTGTTTCTCTTATAGAACTAAAGCAAATCAGGGTGATGTCCTGCCTAGGGTTTTGGAATAGGCACATACAACTTTATAGCTTTTGTCATATGTAAAGTTGATACATCAGCATAACTGTTCTGCAGTCCTGTCTGTGAGTGTAACAATAATAATTTCCCCACAAAGGACCTTCTTTGCTTTTGAAGTAACTGGAAATCCAGTTTCAGTAGCAATTCTTCTGGGAACAAGGCAAACTGCTCTTCACAGTTTTCATACCCAGCAGAAAAAAAAAAAAAAAAATCCAGACCAGATCATTAGCCTTACCTAAATATACCCTAAAATCTGACATTTAAGAGTTTAAGTTCTCATTAAAAGCTGCAGAAAGGTAATAAAAATTAAATTGGACAGTATGCCAGCCCACTACATCTTTGCAAGAAAGTAATCTCAAGTTAAGTAATGATGGGATGAGCATGTTAAAAAAACAAAACAAAACAAAACCAACACCCCCCCAAAAAAAAAACAAAAACAAAACCACCTCATGGTCTTGAAAAATAATCCAGTGAATATCAGAGCATATGCCTCACTCTGATGTCAAGTGTCAAACACAGCATTACCACCCACACTGTATATTGGGTGTGGCTGAAACAGAGTTAATTTTCCCCCATGGCAGCCCTGACAGTTCTGTGCTTTGCATTAGTAGCTGGAAAGGTGTTGATAACACCTCAGAGTTTTGGCTGTGGTTGAGGAGTGCTGCCACAACATCAATGCTGTCTCTACAACATCCCATCTCCCCATCAGTAGGCTGGGGTTGGGCAAAATCTTGGGATGGGACACAACTTGAACACCTGACCCAAACTAACCAAAGGGATATTTCATACCATATGACATCTGCTCAGATATAAAAGCTAAGAAAAAGGAGGAGAAAGGTTGGGGGAGAACATTCATTGCTTACAATATTTATTTTCCAGAGCTAGCACTACGCATGTTGAAGCCCTGTTTCCTGGGAAGTGGGTGGACACAAGTTGCTCATGGGAAATAGACAATAAAATATTTGGGTTTTTTTCATCTACTTACACATGTGGTACCTTTCACTTCTGCTTCAGCAAACTGCCTTATCTCAATTTACAAGTTTTTTTTCAATTTTATTTTCTCTCCCTTGTTCAGCTGTGGAGGAGATAGAGTGGCTTGGTGGGCACCTGACATCCAGACAAAGTCAACCCACTATATCTACCTATAGACAATCACACAAGCTTTTGATTAAAAGGGAATCAGACACTTAAAACTTCTTGCCTTTCAAACCAGTGGGAAAAATCCCATTCCAATCAGCATTTCACTGTGAAGATTTAACATTTCCCAACAATGGCCAAAAAAAAAAGGAAAAATAAAAGCAGAATAATGATACATGACCTCATTTTTCCCTTTTAAAATCAGGTTATTAGCAATCTGTGTTGCAGAATCAGCATACACAGACCCCCCCCTTTATTTTTTTTTTGCTGAAAAATTGAAGAATGTCTTAGAAAATTCAAAGTTGTGGTGGAGCTTTGCTGGCATAGATTTAAAGAAGGAGCCTCTTCTCACCTGTCCTTACAGTCTGAAATCTGGGATTCTGCTGTTGGCTCATCTTGCTTGGATGAAAATTCCCGAGATCCTTGAAGAAGGTAGTGGTTTCTCCCCTAATTGGTTATTATTGGAAACAGAACAAGATGCTGTATGCTACTGTACTTATGATTCTTGCCCAATCTTGTCCATTAAAGGGTTAAATGGATCTCTGCTCAACAGTCCTTGTGGAGGGTAGTTTTAGTTTTTCAACTTTAATGACTCCTTAGAACATTTACTTAACATTTACTCATTTTCTTGCAGTCCTGTAACACTGATATCTTACTTTTTAATGTCTTTCACTGCAAATATGGCATAGATAAAATTTTTAATCTTTTTTTATAGAATAAAAGGTTGAACATGTGAAGTGTATTTGCTTTTCAGAGCAAAGAAATCCAAAATAAGCATAATTCTTCTCTCTATAACATTTACATGTGTGTTTATTTTCCAAGTTTTTTAGCCCACTATGTGAAACAAAGATTGCAAGATTAGAACTTTAAGTATTAGTTACCTGTCAGCTTCAGTTTGTGTTTTGGAATTTTTCATACTTGCAAATATTCAAATTGGAATGTTCCTTAATGAAGTTCTTAAGTTTAAACCATGAGTCATAGTTTTAGGCTGACCAACAAACTTGAGATGTTCTACATTTTAATGCCAATTACAAATAAACCCAAAAATCCCAACCAACAAAACAGGGAGGATGCTATGCTTCAAATGTTCCAGTTTCTTTCAAAAGAAAAATAATTGGTCTTAAATAGTCATGAAAAATGTCTCATCTTCCTTGGCAACTTAGTTACTTCTTGCACTTACAACTTCACATAACTGTATTCAAATGTACTTGCTAATGTACAAATAATGCTTTTCATAAAACTGGTGTTTCACTTAAAATTAATTTTTTTTTTTTAAAGCTGTGCTTGCCTAAATAATTCATGCTATTTTAATATGACTGATAAATTGTTAGTGCCATCCTTTTGGGTTTTTTTAGATGGATCTAATAAATATTTCTTCATTTGGTGTGGAAGCTAGTATACAAAATTTGTTTCCTTCTAGCACTACATTTTTCCTCTTTTGTTAAGAAGTGTTACAAATGGAAGCCAGTGATGTAATCTTTTTGGATTTCAGTAAAGCTTTCAATACTGTCTCTCACAGTGTAAAATGTCTCTCCTCTGGGCAAAATGTCCAGTGGAGCTGGATAAACACATCATGTGGTGGGTGAGCAATTCGCTCACAGGTTGAGCACAGAGAGTAATAGTGAATGGGGTGACATCAGACTGGTGACCTGTCACCAGTGGGTTCCACAGGGCTCCATCCTGGGCCCTGTGCTCTT
>JAWWEW010000112.1:71960685-72122894 GCA_035583185.1 Anabacerthia variegaticeps | reverse complement strand
TGGTGCTGCTAAAGACATCTAAAAAAAAAAAAAAAAAAAAAAAGAATACAGTGTCTTTTCTGTGAGAAAAGGCTGGGGTTGCTGGGATTGTTCAGCCTGGAGAAGTGAAGGATTAAGGGGATCTGATCAATGTATATAAATATCTGAAGGGAAGGTGAAAAGAAAATAGAGCCAAGAACTTTTAGTAGTGTCCAGTGACAGGACAAGAGGCAATGGGCACAAACTGAAACACAAAAGGCTCTTCCTGAAGAGCAGAAAACACTGGTTTTATCATGAGGATGACAAAACATTATCACAGCATGATGAGAGAGGTTACATTATCTCCATCCTTAGACATATGCAAAAGCTGTTTGGGGAAGGTCCTGGACAACTGTCTCAAGGTGCCCCTGCTTGATCAGGGAAGTTGGGCAAGATGACCCCCAGAGGTCCATTCCAACTTCAATCTTACAGTGATACTGTGATTCTGTTAGTCTGCTAGCAGATTTAATATGAGTCACCATCAGGAAAGTGCAGTCTAGTAGCAGTGTTTCTAGTTGAAGTGCGTCAGGCTTAGCCTTACCTTTTTCAGCATTTCAGCAGTGATCCAGAGTAAAAAAATCTAAATGTAGTGTTGATAAAAATTATAGTGGAAAAGATTCACAGGAAAGCAAGAAAATAGTCAATAAGACAATTTTTTTAGAGAAATATGGATTACTTCAAGAAGTAAACATGTTTGCACAAAATATGTTTTAATTCAACCAACTGCACATCTGAGGAAGAAAACAATTGAACCTAATGATTCTGAAAATATCTAGAAACTGCTGAAAACAACAGCAAATAACAGTATCTATTAAAACTGCTGCAAAAAAAGGGATGTTTTTTGATTCAAAAAAATATTACAGTGAGTAAGAATAGAAAAGAATTTTATTTTTGTTTTTAGCAGGTGGAAATTGATTTTTTTTTTTTTTAATTTAGGGTGGCAGTTGCGTGTATACACTTAAATATGGCTATTGTCAAATTAAAGCACAAACATAGATAAAGAAAAATAAGACTATAAACTTAGAAGACTAAATGAAGTTGGGAATCTTCAAGACATCTATTTCTATAGCTCAGCAAAGGAAGTATTGAGATGTTTCTTAATGACACTAGCTAAAATTATCAAAGAAACTAAAATTTAAAAGAAAGGAAAACATTATCCTTGACAGTGAGTAGTATAGAATATTCCTACTTCCTTTTTATCTTATCAGCTATGTTTCTCTGTGGAAAACCTGAATTCTGAACTCTACACATGACATGAAGTTTTCTTCAGTCCCTGAATGCCATTTCCACTGTAAGCAACATGGATTCCTGTACATACATATCATCCTTGGGTGATATAAAAATTTCAGTTTCTAGTCTGGCTGTGAGGAAGAAATTGAATCATGAGAGCCCTTACAGCTAGACTGTTGTCCAAGCAGGAATTGGACTCTTGCACACTTTCATTACACCTGTATTTTTAGAGATTTTGAAAGACATTATTTCATTTAAACAAATGTGAAAGTTCCTAGATTTTTTGAAAAATTATATATTTGTTGTTCTTTCTAACTCACCTTGAGTTACCTATTGAAATAGATGTTTTCATTGCTATTATTTATTTTGCATTGCAAATACTGTTAAAAAAAATCCAATATTACTCCTTGGTTTGAGAAGAATTTTGTCAAGTACAAATTATTGCTCTTCATACTAAGACAATCGAATGAAATCTTAAATCTGAGGCACACAGGAGGCTTGTTCAATGATCAGATACTATTTTCTGTATGTTTAATCTGTAATTATTTGGGAAAAAAAAAATGCCCTTCTAATGAAAACTCTTCCTGAAGCAGGGAGGTGTCTGGGGAAGGGAATGATTTCCATTCCTATGTTGGAATGCTCTGTTTTGGAAAGATTTGTAACAAAAGCCACCCCAGTTGTAAGTAAAAAACCAACAAGAGAGGAGTTGCAATCCTATAACACAGGCTATGACTGTTTCTTTATCCTATAACCTAGTGGCATTCATCCAAAGTCTGTGACAAAATTCCTTTGCTTTTCTGCAACAATCTCAGCCAATGTATACACTGAGAATACTCAAATATCCTATAGTGTTCTTTGAGAACAGATGTTGTCAGTCTTTCCTGGGTACTCTGCTCTACCTTTACTAAATATTTAATAGACATTCTAGTAAGATTGGAAGATAGGTATGGAACTAGATAACCGAACTACAGACTTAAGCTTTTCCTTGCTCTTTTAAAGAACACTTAAATATTTACTGTAGAGAAGAAGAGTATCAACAGAAGAGACAAACGCATACTATTGAGAATACACTTTGGCTATAGCAGAAAGACTGAAATCTTCTCTCTCTTCTTTACTGTGAAAGAAAAAAATCAGATTAATTCCATAAAGATAGATTCTATATCTTGTTTGAGGTTTCTGACCCCTTCCATACTATATACTATGTGAAATATTTCCACTACCCATCTGGGTTCTAAATCCACTCTTTCAATTACCTTTACTTTTATGACATAGCTATTGGAAAATTTCAGAAGTTCAAAAACATATTTAAATAATTGTATTTTAATATCTCCAAATGTTTTCCATTTGTCTCTTTCAAACACACAGAGAGAAATTTAATTGCTAAAAGAGAAACAAAAAGAAATTCTGAGTGAGCCTGAGTTTATCTTTGGTCCAGTCTACAAATCAAACAATCAAATAGTGTCATGATTTGAAAGGATAAACTGTCACAAAATTAGAACACACTGAAATGAACTGGTGTTTCCCTTTTATTTTAATAAATAGTCAAAGTAAAACTGGTTTTATGTTACTTTCTTCTATGTATTTTCTTACATTTTCATTTTAATCAAAAGTGCTTACCAATTTATTTTATATACCCATGCTTGTAGGCTGGTCGGAAAAACTTTGCATGCTACTGGACTTGTTAAAAGTAATTCATCTTTATTATAGGGCTGTCAACATATATTTATGTTCATGTGAGTATCCTCTGTTTGTGTACACTATGTTTATCACAGAGAGACAAATAAGCTCACTCTGTATGTGATGCTAATTACTAGGTTGCCAGCATAGCAGCACTAAATTATGTTTTAGCAAAGCAGATCCAAAGAGATTGGAAGCTTTCCATCCACAGTCCATGAAAAAGACCCATCTGTACTAAAAAAATCGAGACACAGTTCTTTCCCACAACAACATAGCAATTTTTACCATCACCCCAGAAAATTTTTTCCTGCAGTAGGTGAACAACTTCTGGTTTTGTAGTTAACTGGAAAAAGGCCCATGCCCTGTGAAACCTTAGGCAGTGGGTGCTAGAGAATCACCACCATATGAATAGTATACCTACAGTGATGGACTATAAACAGCCTGGTGCTTCTAGTATCTCTCATGCTGTTTCATCTGTTACATGTTAGGTCTGTATTTAAGCTGAAATTCATCGAATATCGGTAATCAGAAAGGCTCCTAGAGGGACATCTAGCAATTCATTTTAACAGCCTTTGGTGTAACAGCAGTACTGCTGGATGTCTTTTGATAGTCTACTGTATTAAAATGTCAAGCAACTTAGCAATATGTTTTTGTAACAAGGAGACTGCAGTTTGCTTTTCCATTTCAAACCCTCTAAATTTTTAATCGTGAGCCCCCTGCTGGTAAAGGAGTTAAACTGATTATAGTGAGGACTAATAACAAGAACTTCTTAATTAGAAAGTCATGTTATTGATCTTGCTATGAACTGGTTTTGTTCAAAATATCTAGATACGACCGTTCCCCTGAAAATGCTTCACAAAAATAGAGACACGCTTAATTAATTCTAATGCAAGGACAAACTTAGTCATTTGCTTTAAAATGTGAAACATATTCCAAATTGAGTTTTCAGCTTTGTTTTTTATTTATTTTAGTGATGCAGAACAAGAGCTGAGCATTAAAATACACAGGAAATATAAGAAACAACTTAATAAAAATGGAGCTTCTACATACTATCCTTCAAACAAATTAATCCACAGAGAGAAGTTATTTCTCTCCATATAAATATGAGTATTACAGCCAGAGTCTTCTGTGGCTTTTATCTTGTATGGCAACTACAGAGAATAAAAATAATAAAAAATGTTTCAAAGTAAATATATTGACCCTTCTTTTTTCTTTCTTTTTCTTCATAACTATAAAGCAGAACATGAGAAAGACATAGTGTGACTCCTTTCTCCTCTGTTTTCCTTTGCTCTTGTACAATGAAGTCTGATATGAGAGAGATTAAAAGTACAAATGCACAGATTTAAGTACCCAGGTGCATAGGGCACAATTTCCTAATGACCATAATCCTTGCACAAATGTGAATCTTTCAGCTTTAATTTTGAAACAGTTAAAGGAGAAAAGACAGAAAAAGGTGGTAGAAAAAAATCAATTCTATGGACTTCCTAAATATAGATTTCAGAAGGACAGTGTCTCAGAATAACAAGAAATGAATGACTCATTCAAGTAATTTCTCCAAATATTGTGTATTCTAATACATCATTCACCAAACGTTGTGAACTGCAGATGACTTCTGAAGAGGCTCTTGGGGGCACCTGGAACGTAAACACCTGTGGCTGAGCTATTTTTACAAGCTTTTTTTTTTTTTTACGCTAAGAGTCTAACACACTCTTAGAGTAATACCAATCTCATTTTTATGTACACTTAGTAAAGGCAGAAAAATTACCTATTTCTCTCTGTGACCTATAGGGGAAGTCAAATGCACTTGGTAGACATTAGCAGATAGCAACTCCTAGTGCTGCTGTTCAGCTTCAGGTACATTTTGGTAGCTTACAGGGTATATGAGCGAAAACTCACTAAGGCTGCAGTGAGTCAGCAAGGAGCAGCAGAAATGTGTTTTGAACACCCTGGTTAAGAAAAATGCAGGCCCAGCCCATAAAGCCGCGCTGGGCTAGGTTGACGTGCCACAGTGGCAGTTTCCAAGAGGGTCATGGCTTGGCAGTCCCAGAGGCTTACAGGAGAGGTATGGCTTAAGCCTCGGAAGCTGGGGTAGGGCAACAGCAAAGGCTTCCTGCAAGGTAAGTGGGGCTGCACAGTGTCTCAGCTGCCCAGGCACCACCCTAAGAGGACTTTCTGGCATGGCCAGCTGTGCACCCAATATGGGTATCTGTCCCATTTTTCCCCTGCCTTGGGCACATCTTTGCCATGTGCTTCATCTGGGTACTTTAAATAAAATTAAGTGGAGTGTATCTTGTGTTTGACTGGTTACTTCTTTGTGTAACACCTGCAGCACCCTGGAGACTGCTGACTTACCAAAAAGCAATCAAAACAACCCCATGAGTCTTTGGAAAAATTGCAAGTTTCCAGAGGAGGGTGAAAAGAAGGAGGGAATAGATAGAAATAAACTAATGGTAAATTTGGAACTCTGTGCAAAAAGTATTACTTCAAACTCAGTAAATTCAATGTAAATGGGTGACTACAAGCAACAGAGACACTGGGGAACCACCTGCTTGTAAAACAGCAGCCGCTAAGCTGCTCTGGGAAAAAAAGCAGTTGAACCATCTGAAAGAATGCTTGTGGCTACAAAAATATTAGCAAGCTGAACAGTGGTGGAGCATAATCCTCAGTGCTGGGAATCAGCTGTGCAGGTTTAGCCAGCCTGTTTACAATTACTGTGCTCCTTTTCCTTTAATAAGTCTAACTTCAGAGTTGGTCATAATGCCTGTGTAATATTAGCCACATAAATCAACTTTTAAACTACATTGATAAAATATACATTTCCCCAACATGCAGCATGTTCCAGGAACAGGAGAACAAATAACATTTTTGTAACCTCAAACATCTTTGATAGTAGCAAACTAAACTAGATCTAGTGGCAATTGGTTAGACATCACCTTAAGGCACTACTCTGCATTTGAGTTTGTGCATGAACTACTAAACTTTTAAGAAAGTGCTGAAAACTACATTGAGTCAGTCTCACTCCCCCTCTTAAACTCACCTCCTTCTCTGGAGCTATCATTTACCACAGTCTTGCCCTTTTTTCTTTAGATATTTGTAGGTACGTAGGTAAAAGCAGGCTACCATCTTGTGAGGCATATCTCTGCCCACTCCTGGTTCTTCCTCTGTGTCTTATAGGAGGCAATAATCACTGGAGAATGTTTTAATTCTATGATTTTCAGTACGTTGGGGCTAGCCACACATCAGATCAAAATGTTATTAGGCATTCTTTTCCTATATTTAATGTTTCTTTGACTGATACAATCATTGCAAAAAGTGATGACTGAATAAGAAACTTTTTTTTTTCCTTAAAAAAACACGTTTTATAGCTATGGCAATTTTCCACCTTGAATGTTAACCCCACAGTAATGACATCCCCACAGTAAACAAAAAATTGTTTCTGTCCACAGTAGAGTTGTTTGTGTATAAGAGTGTGATGTTTTAAAACATTTTCAACTTTAGGAAAAAGGATATTTTTTTAGAGGAAGAATCCTCACAACCATGAATATTCAAATCACATGCTGCAAAAGGTTAACTACAGTAAATGTCACTACAGCTACTGGTAAAGATATGAGAAAGCAAGAAAAAACTCTGTGCCTTTTACATAAAATCAGTAGTGGTAGCAAGGCCTCTAGCTTCATGAAGTTTCTCATATATTTCCATCAGAGTACTAGGAATATCTGGGATGTTGTTTTTTTTTTAAAGTTCTAGCTGAGATGTCAGCATAGCTCAATGCTGAAAAGATATCCAAAGCCACTCTGTCAGAGCGAGAAATCCATGACAACCAATTGTTTAGTCTACTAGGATTATGATGCTCCTTGCAACTCTGTCATCTCAGAAAACCATGCGTATATTTTCTCTATCAAATACATATGGATACTCACACTCAGGCATTCACAACTCATTTGCAAATCATGATTTTAAGTAGCCCAACAGTGAACTTGAATCCATTCAGAGTCAGCTCAGGGACTAATGCCTGAAACAAACTGAAGCAGCTGAAAAATCATATCACAGGTTGGGCACAAAGAGTTATAGTGAGTGGGGTAACATCAGGCTTGTGTCTTTTCACTATTGGGGTTCCACAGGGCTCCATCTTAGGCACAATTTTCTTCAGCATCTTCATTAACAAATTGGATGCAGGATGGGAAGGAGTGCTGAGGTTGCTAATGACACTAAGTTGGGAGGAGCTGTTGACCCTCTTAAGGGCAGAGAGGCCCGCCCTGCAGAGAAACCTCAACAAATTACAGAGATGGGCAGTCACTAATCACATGAAGTTCAAGAGGGGCAAGCACTGATTTCTGTACCTGGGATGGACCAGCCCTGGTTGTGTGTATAGACTGAAGAATGAAAGGCTGGAGAGAAGTGCTGCAGAAAAGAACCAGGGGGTCCTGGTCAATGCCAAGTTGAATACGAGTCAGCAGTGCCCTGGCAGCCAGGAGGGCCAACCATGTCCTGGGGGGCATCAGGCAAAGCATCACTGGCCAGTCAAGGGAGGGGATTGCCCCACTTTGCTCTGCACTGGGACGGCCTCACCTGGAATGTTGTGTGAAGTGTTGGGCACCACAGTGTAAGAAAGGTATTCAGCTGTCAGAGAGTGTCCAAAGGAGGACGACAAAGATGGAGAAGGGCCTTGAGGGAAAGCCATATGAGAAGCAGCTGAGGGCACTTGCTCTGTTCAGCCTGGAGAAGAGGAGACTGAGGAGAGACCTCACTGTGTTCTACAAATTTCTTGTGAGAGGAAGCAGAGTGGCAAGTACTGATCTCTTTACTCTTGTGACCAGTGACAGGACTCAAGGAAATAGCATGAAGCTGAGTCCAAGGAGGTTTAAGTTAGATGTGAGGAAAAAGTTCTTCTCCCAGAGGGTGACTGAACACTGAAACAGGTTCCCCAGGGAAGTGGTCATGGCACAAAGCCTGACAGAGTTCAAGAAACATATGGACAGTGCTCACAGGCATATGGTATGATTCTTGGGGTGTCCTGTGCAGCATCAGGAGCTGCACTTGATGATTTTGGTGGGTCCCTTCCAACTCAGCATATTCTATGATTATTAAAAGAGAGAAAATAAAAAAGAAAATTACCTGCTGCCAAAATAACAAATAAGTGGACAAGTAATGATCCCTTTATGTTCTCTGTATCCTCTGATATTGTCATTTCATTCCTCTAGTAACATATACAGAAGGTGCTTCACTATGTATTATTCCTGTTGTGTTACTTTTTATTATACTATGCAAGCTGGCGAGTGAAGGAGACTTAGATGTCCTTGGCTCTTCATTCAGATTATCAACAAATTTTCAAGGAAAAGTTTCAAAAACTGAATATTTTTCAAAGCCTGTAACACAAAGATATGATAGACTTCATCTAAAATGTTATTGTTTCTCTTAGCATTCTGCAAACCTTACTATCTCCAAATTTAAACCTCAAATACTTTCAGTAATATTAGTTTTACGGTGCACTGTGCCTGTATCTCACCGTATGATCATGACTGGCTGAGACCCAATAAGGAATCAGGTAAGTTAGGTGACCTGGAAAATATATGGGTGGGGGGAGGGGGGGGGAATAAAAAACTCTCTGTAATGTAGGAAAAAAAATTAAGAAATTAGCCTATTTGTGGCTGGAGAAGGAAGATTACAAGCCAAGTCACACTGAACATGCTGAAGCACTAGAACTACTTGTCCAGAGCAGCTGTGGAACTTCTGTCCTTGCAGATTTACAAAACTCAACTAGTAACCTCATCCACTGGTTCTAGTGATAGCTCTGCTTTGAGGAACAGGTTAGCATGTATGACTTCTGACTAATACATTCCAGCCTAAATTATCCAGCAATAAACCAAATTTGGAAGATACCAGAAGAGATAATGTCTCCTTCTGAATATTTCTAAATCTGTCTATAAGAAGTAATAGTTTCTGTAAAGCAAACAACATCTCCCCCTCCCAAAAAAAAAACCCAAACCAAACAAAGATACAAAACAAAACAAACAAAAATAAACCTGCCCCAACAAAACAAAGAAAGTAACAACAACAAAAAAAGCCCAACCAAAGGAGCTCACACCCAATACTACTAGGAAATAAAATATAGTTTTCACTGTCAATTTGTCACACCGGGAAAATTATGAACAACTTGTCAACACTAAATTATCATTTTTGACAACCAATGACAATTCCTTTAAGACACAGAATATATCTTTAAAGTTATGACATTAGTTTTCGATACTTTCTTTCTTACACTAGAGTACCAAATATGACATTAGTCACAAAAATAGCACACTCAGCTTTGGGAAAGAACAAAAGTGTAAAAGAATTTGACAAATTCATTAAAATCAGCACCTGTTGTCAACATATATTTTTGTCTTTAGAGTGGATAAAGTTCCTCATCTAAAATTTTTTGCCCCAAAAAAATTAATAGTGAAGTATTGTAACCCAGTTGAATTGATTGAATTGATAAAATATTCAATTTTTAAAATTTCCTACAGTATCAAAGAAACCAATTCACAATGCTCATTTCTGTTTATTTAATGAAAGCAAATTTTATTTTAGTTCTATTTTATTTTGATAATTATACTTGAGCAGTTGAAAAATGAATAAGAGAAATGATAGCAAAAAATATTTTGTCCTTTTAATTTACAATCAAGATGTTGTCAGTATGACACTATGCTCTTCATCCTATATTGTTCAGTTTAAATTTTGATTTGCTACACTAGCATGTAGCAATTGTCACTTACATTATTATGTATGTCATTGAGACTTTGCACCCATCTGAAATTAAGCCAGAAATCTAGAAACTGTGGGTATCTGCTTGTAAGAAATTGATGTTGCAATCAGGGAAAGGTACACAATAAAATTTCTTGAAGTAAACTGGAAGGAAAGGTTCTATCATGTCTGTGAAGGGTTTATTAAAAACTTTACAAAAATAATACTATGAAGAATAAAAATGAGCTCAGGATTAGACTCCAGTACACCAGTCAGTCAGCATTTATGGCTTAATCCTAAATATCCCTATGGAGTTAGACTGTCTCATGTTCCTCCAGAGAACACTTTCCTAAGTGATGATGAGAAAATACAAATTGCAAATTGAAAATGTCTGGCAGAAAAAAAAAAAGTTACATGAGGAAAACAGTTTTTCCCTGGGGTTTTCTCTTCCTGAGTATTCCCAAAAGTATTTCAAACTGTGACTTGAGAACTTGTGGGTAAAGTTTGGATCAGAGAGGCCTTGTCACAAAGACAACAGTATTTTCAACTTCTACTAAGTTCTCCTCATCAGTGCAGAAAAGATTGTGTGTTTCCCCACCATTTCCAGCATTTCACCCTTAAAGGAGGCTAACAGAGACCATGCAGACATGGAGTCTACCTCCTAGAATCGCTAACAATTTAGGAAAGAAAAGCATTATTCTTTCTCAGTGTTTAATTTTTCCCTGGGATCTCCATTAACAGAGATCTTGATCTATGTTCACATTAGGATATTAATTCAGGTAGTGGACTTGAACTATAACTACTGCCCACCCATACAGCCTACATTTTGACTCATATTTGTCATGAGTCAGTGGTGGGGTTTTTTTTTGTTGGTGGTTTTTGTTTTTTTTTTTTTAATTTAAAATTCAAAGTAAAAATTTTAACTGTGGGATGAAGGGCTAAGAGAAATAATACACCCAAAATTCTGGTATTTTTTTAAATGTTATACGGGGGTAAAAAGAATCAGAATTGAAGCCCTGAAAAGAACCATCTCATCCTCATGTTAAGAGCACAAGAAAGTAAAACACAAAAGCCAAAGCTATATTTAGTAAGTTCCACTAATACTCCCTGATGATGGACTTCCATATTGCCTAACCCTGATCTAAAATTACTACTTTCCCTTTGGAGGTTTGTCAGTTCTAGTTAGATTGTCTTTCTCTAGATTTTGAGCTACAAACGGGTATTTTCTCCTTTTCTTCCTACACAAGACAAAGGTGGTCTGATTCCCAAATTCTCTTTTCACAGATAGATGGTCCCTGGTGACAACCAAGAGCTTTCATCCATTTAAATTCAGAAAAAACAAAACAGGCAGAAAAAAAACAAAAACAAAAGCCAGACATTTTTTACTACACAAACTCCCTACAATTTCTATGTTCCTGGATACATCTCCATAATGTGAGTGTTACTCAAACAAAGCTGTAATCAAAAGTAGGAAGGATGGCTGAATTTATGTAAATATTATCAAAAAGCCTACCTGAAATAGCTGAGTAACAGCTGAGGTAACTTTTTCTCTGAGTTTCATCTCATACATCATGATTAGCTAAACTTAGATAAGTCACCCTCCATGTCAGCTGTATACAAACTTGTTGCTGAGTAGAAGTCATCTGCTCATGTGAGAAGCTGGATCTATAATGGTCCATAATATATAGATATTCGAAATGGAAAATTAGTTCAAGAAATATATAGATTGTGTAATAAGAAGCATAGAAATTATCCTGATCATTTTGATCCTTCTTTACTCTGAATTTCTGATATTCTGTGATTTTGTGAAATGTTCCACATTAGTAGACTGTAAGTACATTTCAACTGATTGATACTATGGCTTCTCTGATTTATTTTATTTGCCCAAAACCTAGAATCTCATTCTGTTTAAATGCAGTATTTTCAGACAAAACTGTTCACATTGTTTCTGTAATTGTCTTCTTCCTAAAAAAAGCCCCAAAACTCTAACAGATTAGTGGACTTGTGTTACATATATTATTACTTAGATATTTAAAAAAAAAAGAAAAAAAAATCATGGACAAAATCTTGAAAATTTTTATATTTACTTGGTATTTTCCAGTATAAAACAAAAATAATATTTCTCTTCTTCCCCCCCCGCCCCCCACCTTGTAGGGGCAAAAAAGAAGGCAGTGATATTTTTTATTAATCCTTTTCACTGAATCCATGGAGTCAGATTCACTTACTGGTCAGAGTAGTCCAGGATACTGACACAGAGAGAAATTCAGTATAACTTTGAAGGATGTTACTTTTGTTTCTCTGTTTGTTATTCTTTCATTTCTGTTATTTGATGTTATTGCATTCTAATGTATGTTCTCCTTGTACAGTATGAAAAGCTCTTCAATATCACTGAGAAATTTGTTAGTTCACTCACAAACAATGGTTCTTTGATCATAACTCTAATTAAAGTCTAGTCTGAGATAATTATAATGGTGGCTGAATCAACTTGGAACTATACAGAGGAAAACCAGATTATTTGAAAGAAATAGGGGATGAAATGTCAGTCCTTCACAGAAGATAATATAGATAGAACAGTTCTTGGAGCTAAAAAAAACCAAAAAAAAAACAAAAACAGTTTAGTGAATTGATTACAGAGGGGTCAGATAAGAAGAAGCTCCATGTTTTATTTTGTTGTTATTCTATCAACAAAGTATTGTGAATACTCATTTACTAACAGGCTCTTTGAAAAGCTCATTATGATTCACATTTTAATACAAAACATAGATTACAGTTACAGAAAGCAGTGGCTCTGAGGTGCAAAGATAAAAATTTATAATATCCATGTTAAAAGTAGTCTATAAGTTTGGGCATAAAAAGATTCACAGGAAAAATTAGGATAACAAAACTATGTTAATAACATAATTAATTTCCAAAATAGTAAGGGAAGGATATTAAACATTTTTTCCTGTTGAAAACAACCAATGGCTAGTGATGTTTGTTTGAAATGTGAGAGACAGACCAAGAGAGGCCCTGTTAGCAGTTTAATGGCTTTGAACCAATAATTGAAATTCGTAGACATTTTCAGGTGAGTTGCTGTTCTGAGGTGAACAGAGTTCATTTCAACCCTTGATGTGTTTTACTTAACAGAATTTATGATTTCTTAATGACCTGCAATGTCTCTTTTCCTTCTTTTATTGATTCTTCTCTAAAGATCTGTTCTACACTTCCACATGCACCCCAATCCTGCGGTTATTGGACCATTACCACTTCTGACATATGCTACTCTCTAATGAAGTGCTGTTAATGTAATGTTATATTGTCTGTTAAAGCCTGTCTTCACAAATCATCCATGAATAAGTTAGAAATTTAACTCAGTGTTGCATTTTCATATTTTTGTACGATTTTACCTGTAAATCTCTTGTTATATGAGGCATTAATGAAGTATGAATTCCTGGTGTTATTGTACTATTTATTTTACTACTAAAATAATTACAGATTCCAGAATGCTTTCTCTAGGAAGTGTGTCTACACCCTGAATGTCCAATGAAACCTTTTTCTAATAAAAAGATTCTGTGCCTCAATATTGTCCACCTGCCAAATTATCCAGAAGGATCTATGTGACTCCTAAGTCTTCCAGGACTTTTTCATTCAAGTAGAAAAGACTTCAGTCTGAATACCTTCAAACAGCTTTTTCTCTCACCATTGAGTGTATCAGAAAATTCAGGTCCCAGTACAAAAGGTGGATTTTATCAGGCAGTTTAAATTTTGAGATGTCCGAGAACCAGAAGCCCGTATTACTTTTTTAGCACCTGCATCATGTCTTCCAGCTTTTTGAAGATGTCTGTTTATCTAGACTGCCTAAAATGGATCTACATACATGTATGGAGGTAGCTAACTCAAGCTCTGTTGTTGATTCTTCAGCTGAGTCCCACCCTAATCATTTTATATTCCTCAATTAGGAAAAAAAACAAACATAGAAAATATGTAAAGATTATGTCTCATATGTTAAAACTCCAGAAGAAAAATGTAACAAATAAAAGTACATTAATTTATTGTTTTTTTTTTTTTTCCTGTAACCTGGATTTGATGCTTTAGAATTTATTATATTCTTCTTGTTGATTTATGAAAGTCATGATAGATCAATTTAAGGAATTGATTAGTGGTTTTTCACCATAAGAAAATTAAAATAGTCCTTTTAAAGTAATATAGAAATTATTTTGCTTCTTAAAAGAGTGACAACTATGTAGTTCTAGTAAATTCCTACAAGCCTCACATGCATTTGGATGTGCTAAAAAGTTTGGGAGACTAAAAGGGAAAAACTCACAGGGCAGGTGGATGAGACTACACTGTTAATAGGATATAGAACCTTCATGTATTACTACAGATCTGGAAATTATTAAAGGTCATAGCTATAGAAAAGGTTATTTGATGCCCACCATCAAAAGGAAATGGAAATTTATTAGGTAAATTGGAATGGGGACTGAACATTAGAGAAGAGCAGCATTCTTCCAACCCAAAGGAAATTACACACCATAGGGAACTGCAGAAAGCTATTCCAAAGCTGCTTTCTATCTTAAGTCCATCAGCACATGTACGGATTTCCAAGCAGATTAAGAAAAAGTTTTTCCATAACAATAGCATCTTGAAAAGTTTATGCAGCACATGTGGGATGCAGCCACACAGCTGCATAATGCCTTACTCAGATCATAGTTGCCTCTGATAAAATGTCTTGTCCCCTAGATAAACATACCTTAGCAAGAACACAGCTGGAAATTAGTGGGGGTCAAAAGGAAAAAGTACTCTAACATGAAACAAAAAGGCATATCTTGTTTACATTTGTGGCTGCTTCTTATTTTTCCAATCAATTTAGTCTGTGGTATTTTACACACCTGAGATATCTGTCTGCAAGCATACATGTTTTCAAAGCCAAAAATAAAAAGATACCCACTAACAACAAAACAAAGCAGGCAATTAGTGTCTGAAGCTTTAAAACATCCACCTCTGTTGATGTATTTGCCCATAATTATCTCACTCAAATTCAGAAGTAACTTCCTCATGTGCAAAAGCATTATTATTTCAGACAGATTGTAACATGGCATGTCTGCACTTTGTAACAGAGTTATTTCTGAGTACTTTATAGACTATATGGTGTTTCGCAGACAAAGAAAGTAAAAGACTTGTAGAAAGTCTCCACCTGTGGAGAACAAGGGTTGTCCTCACAATGTCCTCATAATCCTCATAATGATAAAAACCAAAAAATTGAAAAGTAAGAATTAAAATGCTGTACCAGCTCAAAGCCCGTACTACAAAAGTGCTCAGGCCCATTGTTCTATTAATGTTCTCTTAAAGGACACTGTTTCTGTAAACCAAGCTGGTGAGAACTGTGTAGTTCTACACTACAGAACTTTATCCAGTCAAAGCAAATTCATTCTTTATCAGCATTCAGGGCACCATGTTCACAAGTTCAAACACTCCCACCCAGATTTTAAAAATAAATAAATAAATAAATAAAAATAAAAAAAAATTAAAATTTACTAAATCGTTACTTTTCTACATTGCCAATATAGTTTGAATTCACCAGGCAGGTCTAACAAAGAAAAGTTTGCTTAAGCCCTGTCATTACTTATCAACATATTACTGAAATTTCTGAGGCAAGGGCTGGATCTTTGGGTTACAAACCAGAAGATGCTATTCTTTATTTCTAAATTACTATTACACATATCCTCTGATTGCACCTGGCGACTGATATGAGGATTAATATCTGTGTTTCACCCCCAACTTTCTTCAACAAGGGGTCACTTTATTCTTGCCACATCATTTATCTTGCTACCTACCTATGTGTGTTTTCTCTAGAGGGTTACATTCTGCTTCATGTTATTGAAGAGCTAGCCAATGATGGCAGGCCATGGCAGAGCACCACTTTCACCAGGAGACTGATTGAGCCAGGCCTGTTCAGCCTCATGAAAAGACAACTGAAGCAGGACTTCATCAAGGTATGTGGATGTATCTGAAGGCAAGAATATCAAGAAGGTGGAGACACACTTTTCTCAGTGGTGCTAAACAATAAGACAGGAGGCAACAGGCAGAAACTAATGCACAAGAATTTCCACCTGAATATGAGAAAGAGTGTTTTTAGTGTATGAGTTACTTAACGCTTGGACAAATTGTCCAGAGAGGTTGTGGCTTCTCCCTCAATGCAGATATTCAAGAACTGTCTGGCCACAACTCGGTGCAATGTGCTCTAGAAAGACTCCTGCGTGAGCAGGGAGGTTGTACCAAATGACCCACTGTGGTCCCTTCCAACCTTATCGATTCTCTGATTCTGTGGAGAATAAAGCAGGGAGTACATTAGAGCTAAGACATTTACAGAGATAAATATTTTCATAAACTCAACTGTGGGAAAGGACTTTCTGAGAATTGTTGTCCTTCACTAAGGCACTAAATTGCAATACAAGAGTTTCAAATTCCTGACAGGAATTAAAAAAACAAAGAAACAAACAAAACCAATTGTCTCCCTTGCTAAACAGTCCATATGGTGTCTCATAGGCAGACTCCAAGAAACAACTGTCCCTAAGCCTTGTAATACCCAGAACACAAAGCAATAATAGAGCTGCACTGTTTTTTCTGATCTCCTCCCATATATAATATACAAAGAAGAAACCCATGTAAACACATTTGTTTCTGTGAGTCTCATGAAAGACTGGTGACATAAAACCTCTGTACTGGTGATCCCTCACTGATGTTTTCTGAATTAATTTTGAACAAATGCCCATAGCATTTGCTTCCGAACACTGAATCCCAAAACTAAAAGATGTACATCTCCCTGTCTTTCTGAATCAGTCTTCAATATAGGACTGAGAGGTTTTGGAACAAGGTACTTGACCAGTTGAATAAGATAGATAAAAATCACTGGGCTATCTCTCCTATAAATGAGAAAATCAAAATAAGTTACATATCCAGAATCTCTTAAAAGCTTTCTTGTTTCATAGGATTTGTTTTTCCTCATTTTCTGTACCAGAACAAAAACATACGAAAGCAAAGAGATATTTTTATTGGCAAAGTTGCACAAGAAACTAAAGGAAGAAATATCCTGGTATATGCTGTATAGTACTATCAGTATAATTTACTTCCAGATAGTTTTAAGATTTTTTCAAACTTTCAGTTTCCTTTTCTGACTTTCTCCTTCTAAGAACATTTTAGAATTTCATAAAATTACAAACATACTACAGAGAACAGGGTGGTACTAGAAACAAAATAATGGACTCTGTTCTCTGGGAATGAGTGAACAGCAAGATCTTCATTATCACTAAGAGATCTCAGTTTGTGCTTACAGAACACATTGCTGAACCACTGAATTGTAAAAGTAATGAGACATCTGTTTCAGTGAAAAGACTAAAGAAAGAAACACCAAAAGAAATTTGTTCCAGGTCTATCTGAAATGTTTCTTTGAACATGAAATGCCTTTGAATTCGGTTGAACTTTGATAAAACTAAAATTCTATCTCAGAGTGAAATAAATCAAATTAGTCATTTTTACATGTTTCAATTTTCTATTAAACTTCTAAGCTGAAACAATTTTTCTGCATCTGACCTGATTTCACTTTTTTTTTTAAATCTCACTTCTGTTTTGGAAATGGTGAGTTTCTTCCCATTTCATTATTTCACACGTTTCTATAAAGATTTGAATCATGTATTTCCACAATAGCTGCAGTTACAAGTGGGCATTATCTCCAGACTGAGACACATAGGTATATATGCCTATATTTAGGAAGGTCTAACCTAGTATTTATTATCCTCATTAAAAAAGAAACTCACTTATTATACTTTACCAGGTCCCTGTCTACCAACATAAGTAAGCACAGGTTATCAAAAGTTCTTGTCTTATCTATTCCAGAAATTCTTGTGAATTTCTCAGATGCCATAAAATATTTTAAAGGGCACTAGATAACTCTGTGGGGCAGATTAATTGATCTGTAAACGTCTTCTTCAGAATGAGTTGAATTGTTGTCTACTGAAAATGACTCAACTGATTGATGTAACTAGATCTCCACTGACAGTACCAGGAGCCTTGGAAATTACACATGTGTACATCTACATTTACACACATAAATGTAAGTGCCTGTATGGCCTTTTGGAAACTCCATTCCAAGAAAGGACAGAAACAACCATTGATTTCACAGAAAATTCTGCAATTTGACATATGTGATTGGTAAAAGAAACTATGAAATTTTTGTTTATTTTTTTTTTTTCCTCTACAGTATTCTCAACCTGAGTTTGGAAGTCAGTTAAAACAACTTATTCAAATAAAATTATTCTTTTTAAATCTTTTTTTTTTCTTTTTTAATTCTTTCTGGTTTATTTTTGGTGGATAGAGAGAATTTCTGCCAAAAAGAAAGTAATTTGCAAACAAAAGTAAAGAAAGTGTTGGTAAAAGAACATCAAAAATGGGTATTGAATAAATTGAAGATGAAAATTAAAGTAGAGGAAATTCCATATAATAAGGTGAAATTCTGCAAAGTAATTTCAAGAGGATTTACTGTAGAGGCAATATCCTTCCCCATTTTTAAAGATAGACCTTGATTAGAAGATGACTATAGTTTTGTGCAGGCTTGAAAAAAGGTATAAAAGATTTGTAGTAGAGGGGAGACAGCAGAGTGCAGAACAGCATCCAGTGAAAGTGGTGTTCAGAAACTTGCTGTTACAAATTAGCATTTTCTAAACTTCTACCGCTATGGTTTACCTGTTGTATGGCTGATATTAACCCTGAATGCACGGGTCAATGATTGCCAGTTAATTATGTGTCATTGATAAATCCATAAACCACTTCAATCCTGATTTGGTTTAAACTATGTGAACTGAGGATTTTTCCCCTGTGGCATAAGTCTATAATAGTGAGAACCTGACTCCTTGAACTGCAAGGTTCTTACCAGAAAAAAAAAAAAAAAAAAGGCAAAAAAATAAATATTTGTTTTCACAGAGAATCATAAAAACATCATTGGAACAAACAGTAAACTACCTTGCTAGCTGAATCTGTCACTCAGGACCTACAGCAACCTTTCCACACTTTGAGGACATAATATTTTTTTGAAAGTAACTCTTACTGTGGAGAATACAGAAAAGATTGAAATTTCCTCTGAAACAGGGTTCCAAGTATGCTCAGGGAAAGAAATAGAAAACCATCTGCTATTTTAATGTTCAAATTGCACAAAGAGGAAATTACCAGAAGCTAATAGTCTCAAATTAGTGAAAGCAGGTAACTCACGAAACAGGAAAGAGAGTGGCACTTCATTTCTGAATATAACTAGAATGTATAGGTAGAATACAGGTAGAACCTAGACTATAGGTTTTTCAGTATCATGCCATGAAAATCATTCCTACTATTATGATAGCTTTCTATATTTAGAGTTGAAAAAAATCTATGCAATGTGTTATTCACTAATTACACTTACTATAAATTTTCTACAGTAGTATATCTGGCAACAAGAAATATTTTCTAATGCATTAATTAAAAGTGGTTTTAAACAGTTATATCTTTTCTACTTTTATATCAAATGAACAAATTCAATTGTGATTATTTTCTTCACTAAATTGACATGATCTTGCTGTTGTAGAATCATGATTGTGATATACTGAAATCCATTTTTCTGCAGTACTGATAATTGTGGCCTTAAACCTAGGCAAAGAAGATATTGTTGAGTTCAGAAGATCTCCATCATAGATATTGTCTGGCAAGTCACTACAATCAACCCTCTGTCCACTGTGTTCCTATTAGAAATAAATGACATTTTAGAGATGTTCAAACATTTGAAGTTCACTTTTTGAGTCAGGATGTTATGTAATATCTGGTAAAAGAAGTTTTTATTTTATCTTTCAATTGAGCTTTTAAAAAGAAATATTCATTGCTTCTTCCTATAAGCTGCAGTGTCTCCAGCATATTTTCTTGGGGAACAGAAGCATAAAGTCATTGGCACATTTGGAAACAGAACCCTTATATTACTTGTTCTAAACATTATATGGATTCAATTTCCATTATTGCAAGGTTATTCCAACTGTATTTCTCAGATCCTGAATAGCAGATGTTCAAGAAATATCTGTTCTTTGCATGATTTTCCCTTAGCTTCCACCTGCTGTTTCATTATATTTGGTAGCATGTTACATCTATTATGATGTAGAACAAATGGTCACATAGAACTCTGTCTGGGTCGAGAATCTAAAAGAAAAATAGTCTGTTTGTGCCAGAAAAAAAATTACTTTCTACAGAGTTGCTTTAAAACATTTTAGTTTTAAAGAAAAGTTGGAAATAATGAATACAACTCCTGTGTTAATTTCTTTCTCCTTTTAAATGTGAATGATTTCTGATGCTTAGCCCAGGTTTCTCGTCTAATTTGAAATACTTTTTACTGACTTTTCTAGTGACATCTGGTGAATTCATAGTATTGCCATACATGTGTCTACATTTCTGTAGCAATCAGAATAATGTTAGAGAATCTCTCTTCTCAAAATAGTCATTCTTGAACATAGTGGGCTGTATCAAAAATTAAAAAATGAAAGGGTCAAATCTGTATCAATGATATATGGTTACTAGATTAATCAAGTCTGCTTTACAGTAAATACAGTAAATATGAGTCTTGTCTCCTTTTTTATTCTTCTGGGCTGTTTTTTTGTTTGTTTTTTTTTAAAAGGGGGGGGGCGGAGGGGGGGGGAAGGTGGTTATTTCACCACATTAGATTCAAGCAAATTTTATTGTGTTTTTCCCTCACTGCAGCTCCAAGTTAACTACAGTGATGTGAACTTCCCACCATTCTGAGTCTGGTCAACTGACATCACAAATAATAGATAACGGCTTTCTCTTACTACTAATTTTTTTAGTTTTTTTTTAGTTTTTTTCTTTTACTTTTGTATTGTATAAACAGGTCAATTTTCAAATTCTTAAATGTAGATGATAGAATATATTCAGTGTAGAGCCTGAGATAACAGATTTATCAAGATCTTTAAATTCAGCCTTGATTAGGTTCAGAACTAGGAAAGAATAATCTCTTGTTTTCATCTTCCAGTTTTGTTAAATTTGAAAAGAAAGCTAAAAAGGTAAATATATAAGAATGGAAAGAAAAGAAAATAAGTCAGTTTAGACATGGTACTGCTTTCAGTTGTTCTGATAGTTGCAATTATAGAAGCACCTGAGAATGATACTGCTATATATATTTTATATACTTTTATTTTATACTATACTTTATTCCTCAACCTTGCCTACACCAGTGTAGTCTTTGATGGATATCACCACAATGGCACCCATCAGAATCTTTCCTATGGTCTAGATGCTCATGAAGAGAAATGTATCTTCAAAGTTCCAAGAAGATTGCAACGAAGATTGTATTTTTATCAAGACTAGGCTAAAAGTCTGTAATGAAGTAGTGAAAATAACATGCTACTTAATAGGAAACTCCTTTTCCAGTAGGTGGTGTCTTACATTTTCTTTCTCTTCAGATGCCAATAGATTATTCTATTTACAAGCATACCTAGTCTCCTGCATACGTCCTTTAGAAGTTCCACTTTTAGAAACAAAGGACAGAGAGTATTGCTTTTCTTGTCAAAAAAACCAAAATCTTCCTCTGAAAACATCATTTTATCACTCAAAGCCCTTACTTTCATCCTATATCAGAAATCAGATACATTTTAAGACTGCAATATATATTCTAGGGTCTGTTACTTCCTTGTGGCCCAGAAATGTTAGGATATCTTCATATGTACAGAGACTCAGCACAGGTAACTGTACAATTTTTTGTTTCAGACTTTCTATCCTCTTTCTGTGCCCTGCGAGATTTCCACTCCTCCTTCCCTACACACAGACATTTCCTCTCTCTTGTTCATACATTTACACATGGAGTCACGAGGGTGTTTAAGAGCACATCTGCACTGCTCTGATCAATAGCCAGAGGGAGGGAGCCTTCAGCAACACTCAATATTTGTGTCTTCTCCCACACTGACCCAAAACACTGACAGATTTCCTGGTCCTGCTCAAGAGTGATGAGTATCTGTGGTGAAATTGTTTCCATTGTGGCATTGTGCACACCTAGGTAGGTTTGTTGTGTTGTTTTGTTTTTTTTTTAAAATATCCTTTTGTATACTTTGAGAGTACACTTTGCATGCAGTGCAGACTCCAAAAACACTGAATGAGGCAATCTTTCACTGTTGCTATTTATTAGCCTGGTTTCCAAAGAAGCTGTAGCTTATTCAGCTCAGTCACTGAGTCTGTGCATGTATATGAGAAAGAAAAAGTGTTTCTCTAATAACTTCTGAACAACTTGTCTGATTTCAGCCAGATATGACAGAGGAGGTGAAATATAAAGACAATTTAAAGTATATAAGGTCTTAGTGAAAAATAGGCAGCTGATGTTGGAAAGACCTTATGACTCTCAGTAGTTGTCACAAAATGATTTCTACAGAGAAAGACTAAAATTAGATGCCAGAGGTTCTGTGACAAAAGCCTTATTGGTGTTCCGATCACAGGCATAGCTTCCACTGAAGCACACAATTAACTAAGAGATATAAACCCATAATAAACCAGACTTCATTAGATCAGTGCTTACAGAACTAGTAGCAGGCACTGCAAAAGCGGTCAAAACCTCAGCAACAGGTCAGATTCCCATTTTCTTAATCAGTGTACAAATAAAGAGCAGAAAGTCCATTCTCAAGGAGGTTTTCTACATACACATATCCTCATTAAGACTGACCCTTTAAACCACTTAGCCTTTTTTACCCACAGCAAGGGCAGCTGTTTCAGTGAATCTGCACAAAATTGTCAAGTTAAACAAGTTTCTTACTAAACCATACAGAGCTCTAATCTTGCAAAACTTTGATATAGTTAAGGTCACAGGTCAAAATTTATCTTCGTTTCTGACTGTGCAAAAAGTTTTAATAGGTTTCATGGTTTCAAACTTAAAGCCATGAGGATGATTTTACCATCAAGTTCTGACCTCCCTCATAACATGGGCTTTGTTTCATTGTACTATTCACTTAGTGAATCTATAACAAATGCTGGGCAAAAGAAAGTTCTCCAAAAGCTTACACAGACCTGTGGTGTACTATCCTTTGTGAAGAGCAAAATGCCGACCCACGTGCTCACTCACTCTCCCTCCTCAGGGGGACACAATAGGAATAGAAAGCTCATGGGTTGAGATAAAAAAAGAGGGGATTTCTCACTGGTTACTGTCACAAGCAACACAGACTCAACTTGGGGAAAAGTAATTAAAATATTACTACCAGATTTTCCAGAGCAGTCCAGTTCTAATTCAGCCCTTCCCCACATCATTATGAAGGCAAAAAAAAAAAAAAAAAAGAAAGAAGTTTCTCCTTGGGAGCTTATGTCCAGCTGCATGCCTAGAGCAGAAATCTTTGTCAAAATGGTTGCTGTGACAATACATTCCACCATTGTGCAAGATGCTCTCTCAAAAAAAAAAACAAAAAAAAAACCAAAGGAATTTCAAACTGTAGATATTTTTGTCATTTTCTCTGTGCTCTTTTTAAGTGAAAGCAATATAATATACTGATGAAAGTTTTCTGATTTTCTTATTTACTTCTGGCTGTTACAATACAATACACTACTGAGGTTTGCCAAAGACAAGGTGGAAAATCTGTCTTAAAGCAGACCCATTTATTTTGTAAAAATGTTCAGTCCTCACTGAATAGGATTTTGAAGTCAGTTGTGAAATCACAACAAAATGGTAAAACCTGGAGACTTTTCCCACAAAAACCTCTCTGTTTAAGAAATATTAACAAGGTTGTTCCTGCTCATTCCCCATCTAGAGCCCCTGACTACAGCTTTAAGTAGGTCATTAAATTGGGTAGGGTAGGAGAGTAGTTTCAGGATGTTAAGCACCAGCAACTCTTACTGCCATGGGTGCACTTGACTCACATTTTCAATTATTCAGTACCCCTTACTATCAAAGACTGGAAAGAAAAGAAGGACAAGAAAAGAATATTTTTATAAGATTTTGTCAGGCCAGCTGCATTTACTGGTCTGTACCTTAATACAGTGTTCATCACTGACTCATAGCATCACATTTACCCTTGCAACATTTCTATGAGAGAGGAAAAATGTTCCTTCTCCTTTCATACAAATAGAGAACTGATAGTGAGAGAAAGTAAGTGACTTGAGCCCCTATCTCCAGAGTTCTTGTTATGTTCTTGGATGCAATCATCCATTACATTTTTCACCTGCTGGCAAGAAGAAAATAACAACTCCCTCTACTCTGATTCTCAACCAGAATTATTCATCCTTCACAAAAAAAACACAGCAGGCTCAACCAAACAAACCCCTACTGACATGGAGAGCAAGTTGCTGGTTTTCCTTTCTTATCTGTTTCTCTGCACTCAAAAACAGAGACAGCATTAAAGCCAATATTTCTAAAGCAGGTGAGAACCGAGAAAGCATAAGAAACAGAACTGTTAATTAGTGTCTGCATATTTAGGGTAACTAATACTTATTATGCATAATGCTTTTTTTCCATATATCCAAGGTCAAATTGGTACCATCTTTTAAGATAAATATAAATCATGTTTATATTTGTGTATGTGGTACTATATAAGGACAAAAATCTTCATGCTTCATGCTAAGGAAAGGTTGATATATGAACAGATGGAGAAAATACTGTGTCTCTTGTCAGCTGTATCCCATTACCAGAATGGCACTGAAAGAAATAAAAAGATTAATATGTTGTTGTTGTCTTATAAATGGTAAATTTTCTGACCAACTGTGCAACAAAACTGACATGTTTTTCTTTGTACCATGTATTTCAGAGGCATTGTTCTTAATTCCTAAATCCCTGTGGAAAGGTACACGGACTTTACATTGTTTGAGACGGCAACAATGTACTACACATGCTGGGTGAATAATACATGGACACTACAAATTATATCAAAACAGTTTGGTCACCCTGAGCTGTTTTAAGTATGTCTGCCAGATAATTATTCAGTTATGTTCAGACTTTTCAATAAGAGGCTGGCACTGAATGACTTAATTAACATAATTATTTATATGAATTTTAAAAATATCACTTCAATCAAGAACAAGGTGCACAGTCTGTACATTTGGTATTCATGTAGTCTTGGAAAGTGTTGATTAGACAACATGAATTTATATTTGAATTTATAAAGGAAGGAGGTTAAACTTCAAGTTACCCCACAGAGATGTCACTTAGATCCAAGTGTTGAGCAGTTCTTTGACAATAAAGTACATTTTAATAAACATAATTTCAGCACATATGTGCAGGGTAAGAAACAAGTGGTTAGAGTACTAGATTAGGTCTTGCATGCTTCAACTCCCGTCCATAGTGTTATCAAATAACCTCAGGCAAATGACTTATGGCTAGATGCACAAATCATTTTAGTTTCCCATGTGTCCTGGGTAGCCATCCAACTGCTAGAAAATCAGAGCATTAAAACTCCAGTCCTTCCAGTAAGTAATACTCGAAGGTACAACAGAATACACTCCAAGGGAAAGAAGGATACGGAAAGAAAACATTTCTCACTGTTGTCCCTCCCTTCCTTTGTTCCAGGTGCTTTCACCTGCTCACTTCCCTCTATAAATGTTCTCTTTGGCAACCATAGGAAGCATTCAAGAATTACTGAGCTAACAGGATGAGACACAAGCAGAACTGAAAGTAAATGATTTGTGGGGAAAGGAAGGATTGCAAAGCAAGAAATATAATATACTCCAAATAGGTGTATACTGTCCTTTGAGATCACCTAGGATATCTTATTTGTACTTAAGATGTGTTTTCAGTTTGACAGTTCTGCTGTCTAATCTCTGACATTTTTCATGTGCTCAAGCAGTTGCTCCACATGCCAAAGTAGTGTTCAGAGCCCAGAGAGCAGCCTGACTCACATGTCACTAAGGATGCACAGTCAGCTGACCAGGTGAAAAAAGTGATTTACATTACTTCATAGAGTTTTAAAACTGCATACACACCATACAGAAGAATGGTGACACAATTATGAAATGTTGCTTAGTTGAAATGTACTGAATTTTATCAGAAAACAAACAAAATACCAACCCCAAATCAGGGAAAATAATTGCCCTTTTAAAAATGGACAAAAGTACACAACCCAAAGAAATTACACTTTCAGGTAGAAGTAAATGCACTGAATCACACATTTGCCTGTTCTTATCTACACTAGAGAGTAACCAAATTATGTGAAAATTTTATTTTTAAAAAAAAGTATTTTCTAATGTTACTTAGGAAATGGAACTCATAATGTGCTGTGAATATTGTCAAGCCTTTAAAAGAAAAGACAACTGAACCTTGAATTTGAGAATATTTAAAGAATCAGATGAAGCAAGATTAGCTTAACAGACAGTTTATCATTTATTGACAATACTATCATATCAGATTCACAAACTGAATACTAACATGTGAGATGTGCTGATTGCAGACATTCTCTTGAAGACACTACTTTGAAGTGTACTTCAGACAGAGTCCAGATTTAGGAATTGTATATAAAAATTTAGTCACAAGAAATGAAAACTCTCTCTGGTGCTAAAAAAAAACCTGTTGACAAAACTGTAAAATCTATTTCTGAAGAAAATATCCCAGCCAGAATACACACAAATAAGAATTCCAATTTAAGAGGTATTTCTATCTTAGATGAAATTTAAAAAGACAGGGACAATAACAAATAAATTGTTGCAGTAAATGTATAGTTTAAAGAAAGTTATAATTTAAAGATTGATAGTCTGTGAAAAGATTGACCCTCTGCCACCAATACCCTTTTTATCAGCCCTGAAGTTTATGTCACAATACTGCAAATCAGGTCAATTCAGTAGTTGTTCTGAAAATTAATCTGAGGAGTAGGAAGGAAATTTTTGTTCAGTCAAATAGGTAAGGTGACCTGACTGGCAATGTGGCCATGAAAGCACCAGGGAACAGGTTCAGGTGAGTCTACAGGATCACACAGGATCAGCAAGGGGGAGAGGAAGAGCAAGTCAATCACCCAACAGCAGTGGTACCATCAGTCAGGAAAAGACTCCTTGAATTCAATCCTGGAGCTGTGTATCAGTCAATGGCAGAAATACAGTAGGACTATGTGGAATGTCAGTGTTATGATTATAAAGGATTAATATTTGAATAAAAATATTTCTATTGAGTAAAGCACAAAATTAATTTAGCTTGGTATTTTGTCTATGAGGAAAATCCACAGCAATGCATAAGGGAAGAAGGGAAGAAGAAACAGGAAAAGCATAAAGTGGCTCTCCCCTGCAACACAGTTTTGCTTTCTGTAATGTGTGGTTTCATCTGGATCACAATATTTAATAGTCTCAAACAGACAAAGCCATTTCTCTTGAGCTTCTGTTATTTATTCCAATTTGTATTTTTGATATCCAAGATATATTGTACAAGTGAGCTCCATTATGCACTTATGTCTTGTATGAAAAAGCATTCCTTTTTTTTTTTTTCTTCTTTAAAACCCACTCTAGGTCAATGTAAAAGGATGCCTTAGTTCTAGTATGAGAAATAGTGAATAAACTTCCCCTCTTCCATGCCATTCTTGGATTAAATTAAGTTCCCTGGATGAGGAACTAGTTAGATTCAATAACATTAATTCATTTTCATTTAAAACCATTAGCTATTACACCTTAAAATTAAAATATTAACCTTTTTGTTGGCCAGCTAATCCCATAAGAATTTCCCCACAAACCCAAAACATTGAACAAAATACCTGTATTAAAATGTCTCCTGTGTTGCATTGCTAAGACTAATATGGTTTTCATTAGGCTTGACCTACAACATCAAAGCCTCTTAAGTAAATGGATTCCATGTAATTTAAATACTTTCCATTAAAATAGCCCTATTAATCAAGATTTATTTTAATGAAACAAGGGCAGACAACACAACCCAAGAACACGGCTGATTTGCTGTTACATAATCTGTGACACTTGACAATCTGTTGTGAGCGAGCTGAGGCTGAAGGGGCAACCCCAAGGAGCATACTACAAATGAACCCAGAAGAAGTTGTCCTAACTTAATTAGTGTTTCAAAATTGGCTATAAGGACCTTCCTAGAGAAATAGCCCCATTAACTGAAGCCAATCATGTAACACTACTGCAAGGTATTATAGAATCTAAAGTGGAAGACTTACCTGAGTAGGCACAGGGCCTTGTAAGGCCTTTTCACATGTAGGTGTGGTGTTGTGTAGGGTGCTCCTAATGCACATACAGCTTAGAGAAACTGTGTGCTGCCACTCAGACAAGTTAATATGGTAGTTAAGTATGAGTACCACCTGGTCAGCTTCATGGACTTCACTGCAGATTTCCACTTATGCAACCCACACAAAAGCAACAGGTATTCAACAGAGTGTGTCTAAGGTGTTCAGACTTATCTTGTATTTTGGAGGTAGTAAACTTGCTCATGTGACTATAAGAACACCCAAACTGAGATATATTGAAACTTAATCTAACAATCCGTTATGGTTTTCTGCCTTTGACAGGGAAAACATCATGGCTCCTGTGCCCTCCAGTACTAAATTCCATTGCATAAATAATCACCTTTTTTGACTATTTTCAACTACAGAGGTACTAAAGAACTAAAGGTACTAAAGAACTGATCCACATTTACCTTTTTCATGCCAGTCAGTTTTCATAATCTCCTTAAAATACTTTTTTTTTTTTTTTTGAATGCACAGTCCTAACAGTACAGCCCTTCCCCCACACCCCTCTCCCCACCACAGTGGAAGCATTCCCTTCTGCTGTCACCTTCTCTGTATCTGTTCTTGTCTCTCAGACAAGGTTTGGCATCCAGGTCTTTCGCCGGATGATGGGGTTAAGCTGTTCAACTCACAGAGAAAGTGCAGAGCTCCCTTTTCTAGCAGAGAAGGGAATTCTCTGGCAAAGGAAAAACTTATCACTCTCTAGCCAGCTGGCACCTTAAAAGCTTCGTGCTTCCCCTTTTCACTCCTGCCCAACATAAATCTTCAGTCATGGGTAACTTCAATATCTTTCCTTACATGAAGATGAGGAGGCAATGTCTGAGCCTCAGAGGAGGGCAGTGCATTTCATTACAGCCAAAAGGCAGCTGAGGATGTGGACTGAAGTGATATGTTAATATGAATTTTTGCATTGAATTGGCAATAAACCCACATTTTCCAGATTTAGACAATGATACTACTCTACTTTGCGTTTTGTTTGCTTTTTATTGTTTTGTTGCTTTTTTTCCTTTCCCCTGAAATAATCTGTATCTCTTTCAATGCTCTTTAGTTTCAATGGTTTATTGCACAGTTCACTGTGACTTAGTATGGTAAATTGGAAATCTGTGGTGTAGCAAAATATGATCTTGTTCGTATATTCACATCATAAGAATTAACATCACGAAAAGATTTTAAAGAATAAAGAATTTAGTCTAACTACATGTGATTGATTTTTCTTATTATTTTTTCTGGTTTTTTTTCAACAAAGACAAAACAGAAACCAGAATATTCAGTACGATTACACCCTGAACTTTGTGTCCTCCAAAATGTTAAACAGAGGGAAAACAAATGAACAAACACAATTATGAATAAGGAACAGTTTGTCAAGCATACAGTTTTATTACATCAATTATTCTCACTGAAAAGAAAAAAAATATTACCAACTCCTTGCCTCTACTTTTTCTCTCAGGACCACAATCACCAGCATTAATATAAATAAAAAAAAAAAAAGTAATTAAGTTTTTAACTATGAATGAAACTTTTAACTTTTTTTCTTTGGAGAAGAAAAGAAATCCTTATTTCACCACCTTTTTATGATGCTGCTAATTTGACAGGAAATAGCATTTGCCTATTTTAGTAGACACACAAAATATGCCTGTTTTGAAGCATTTGGCCTATAAACCTGGATAAGATATAGGAACTGCATCAGCTGCCCCCTGTTTCAAAAAATTACTCATTAAAACTTGGAATCATGTCAGTGTTTCCGTATCAAAGATATCACTAGAGTAATAAAGTGAATTGAACAATAGTACCTTAAGCTAAATAATTATGCTTCATTTCTTGCTTCATCTTTCATATACAGTGTCTGGAGTGATTTGTAATGTAAGAGACAGGTGGAAAATGGTCATGAAGAAAAAATCCTGAATATGATCAGAATATACATAAAGCCAGACTCACACATAAAGAATCTGAAAAGAGAATAAAATCTTGAACATCATTAATTTCAAGCCTGGATTTCCATAAAATGATGGCAGATTGCTGTTTAAAGCCAATGTTCTCTAGCATTGAAGGTGTCTTGAAGACCTGCTGTTTCCAACATTTTCAGATTTTTGACAACTCTATGTAAGAGCATTTACTAAACTCATTAGTTTTACTAAGTGATTTTAACAAATCTAATGCCCAAATATTTTTAAAATGTATCTTTTAGAGTGACCTTTGATCTCCCACGGGAAATTAGAAAATGGAAATCTATTGGAGGAAGAGATCCAACAAAATTACAATCACGACAAGCTTGAATTACACCATGTAATTGAATCTATTCAGAAGCCAAAAATCAATGCAGTCAGCCAGAAGTATACCAAATGTGACATTCATTTTTTCTGCTTTATCAAGCTTAATTGATGTCTTAGGAACTAAATAAGAGTAATAGGCAGCCTTATGGTAGAAACCTCCAGAGATATTTCAAGTGGGTATTCATAAAGGCTTCAAATAATTCATGGATTTCGCTGTCAGTTGATGTGGTGATAGAATAACTATGTTGCTTTTAAATACCACATGCCCTGGCATTAATTTCAGCCCCATCCCTCCAGGCTTCCGATTGAGAGAGGTAACAGGCACAAATCCATCTAGCTGGAATATATCTTGAATTAGAGAAGCTCTTCATTTGTCAGTATCATTTTGGACAGAAAGTTAACATGTCACGGCTAATAAGCTAACACTAGTGATACTTCTTGGCATTTCCAAATACAGTTTGTCATTATGCATATGTATATATAACATACATGAACCTATTACAGAATTATTAAAAGGGGAATAATTGCACGAATTCAGTAACACGGGGAATGCTCCAGAACAAAGCCTCTTGCCCCTGCCTCTCCAATCATATCTAAAATCATGCAAAAGTCTAGACTACATTTATAGAAAGAACACTAAGATGATCACCATACAATGTCTATGAATTTGAAATTTAGCAAAAACCCTGAGCAATATAGAATGATGTCCTGAAAAGTGGTGACCTACTTTTGAATTGAGCAAGAACAAAATAAAATATCTTAAAAAAACAGACAGAACTATCTCGTAAAAATCTAGATCTGGCTGAAGATTTCAGTAATCCAAATAATCACTAACATATTTTGAAAGTTGTATGATCTATTGATCCTACTTTTGTAGAAAACTCCAATGGCAGAATATTCTGATTCTGATAGTTTACCATTTTTCTTCATTCATTAATTATAATTTAGTATCAGTACTGCAGAAAGTAGCTGTGATGAGCAAATCTTATTCCAAATATACCACTGGCCTACCAAAAGTACTAAGAGTATTCCAAGAATACTATCAAATCTCTCTTGGATATTTGCTCTGAGAGTTTCAAAGGATATATGGAAATGAGATGCCTAGATTTCATCTTCTTTCTCATAAAACTTTCTGTCATTTCCTGAAACCAATGCTTTCCCCTTGCCTAGAGGGAAATGAAGCAAAACTTTCTACATATTCAGACGTACTGGAATTTATATTAGAGAGGAAAAGATACTTGTCCTTCTTCAGATGTTTATAAGGCTCCATCTATATGGCTAAGAAATCAAAGTTCAGTTGTGTTTCTGCTGCTTTTTAAAGTAGACTCTAACTTGAGCACATCTACTATCAGCATCATTTTAACACATAGAAGATGCAGGCTACCTGAAAATGACTCAACTAACAGTGTAGCCAAACCATCTTTGTAGCCCTTCTCTGGACCTGCTTCAGAACCTCCATGTCTCTCTTTCACTGGGGTGCCCAGAACTGGACACAGTACTTCAGCTGAGGCCTCACCAGGTGTGGGGACCAAAAAAATATACATGGAAAATTTACTCCATGAGGATACAGAAATTTCACTCAAGAAAGTTTTTGCTCCTGAGAAAGGCCTGGCATGGGAGAAGTTTCTTTCCCATGAACAGTGCTGTATTTCTCTGCCCCTGTTGCCAGAAAAAATAAAATTGTTACAGACACACCCAAGGCCCCTCCTGGGAGACAGGGAGACCATAAAAGAACAGTGGGAGAACACAGCCTTGAAGTAATGCACATGTGAAAGGTGTTGGTTTAAAAGCACCCAGGGTACAGCACTCTTTCCACCTGCTGTGATTTAGGGTTTTTGACTTCAGAATAATACCTTTGCCATGACTTGGTACCTGGGGTCACCAGTGTGCATATCAGTTCATACACCAGAGAACCAGAGGGGCAGGATCACCTGCTTCAACCTGCTGGCAATGCTCTTCTTAATGCATTCCAGGATAGCATTGGCCTAATTGGCTGCAAGGGCACACTGCTAACTCATGGACAGCTTGTTTTTCCGCATGACCCCCATAAGAAATATTCCCCATGTTCACACATATCAGTTCTCTAGACAGAAATAGCACATAAACTATTTGTGGATGGTGGAAGTTTAATACTTTAATCATATAGCTCAATTACCAACCTACCCCACCCCCCAAAAAAAAAAAAAGAAAAAGAAAAGAAAAAGAAAAAGAAAAACCTACCTATATTTCTGTTACTTACAACTTTGGTAAGAAAATGACTTGTGTTTGCACTAATTAATTTAATCAATTACTTTCATTTGTGAATAAATTGTTAGCTCAGTCTTTGAGAGCTACGCAGACTTAGATTTAAAAACTAGCAGTTGCCAAGACCACCTGTTTATATCTCCTCTGCCGCAGCATAATCTTATCTTCTGTGAAATACATTACTTAACTTCTCCTTAGGCAAGATCCAGATAAGTTTTCCCAGCCTTAGAAGAAACTCCACTTTCAAATTTCAGCTAGCCCCAGATATTGCTATTTCTGTCATTTCCACTGCATGACAATCAGCTAAAATATCATCCACCATCTTAATCAACTTTACAGCATTGTAGATGAATGTTAATTAGTTATTACTTTTGCGGAAAGGAAGAGAGATTGACGAATCAAACCTCAAGCTATCAACATCTAAACTCACAAAATCTGTTAAATAAATTAATATTGCAAAATGTTACAAAGAAACAAATTAACATCAAGGGACAGATCCTTCTAATAAGCCTTTAATTTTGTGTACCATATTTTTTTGCATAAACAAAGCAGCATGGAATTTCTTAATTACACATTTAAGTACACCAATATAGTCCAATAGATATCAGTACAACATCCTCCCAGCACCCAGATTCAGTGAAGATTTCACTAGTACCAGAATGAAAGCCCTCAGTTGCACTGAGGCTGGTTAGAAGTACATCATTTTACTTTGGACTAGCACTGTGTAATCATGCCTCAATCATCTTCAGCATCTGAACTGAGCTTTCCACTTACCGCGTAACTCTGTGAATGTACCTGTTACAGCCTGTACAAGCTACATGGACTTTCTCTGTTGACACTGCACATTATAAGAGAATTTTAGTTGGGATCAAGATCTGGAACTGCATAACATCTGAGAGATATACTCCCACTCCTGAAACTATCAGTCGGTCTCACAAATGTGACCTTTAGAGATGCTTGAGAACAGTTTGTACAGCTGAGAAAAGAATTTTAAAGGACTTAGTAGTAATGAAAGACTCAACCACTAAACCTTATACCTCCTTCTTCTTCTAATGTTCCCCAGTCTCCATGATCCTTCCCTTTTATGAGACTGCCAAGGACAGAGCATGTACGAAGAGGAATTATTATGCCAGGGTCCTTGCAAGCAGCAGACAGGCCTTAGCTAACCCTCCTCACTTTTCCTTCTAAAAAAATATCTGTGATTTGCTATCACTTCATTGCACGTATAATGGCATATTTAAGCTCCTTTTCTAGCTTCTGGAGATGAAGAAAAAGAAAAAGCAACCCACACAAAAGAGACTCTGTCAATGCAAATCAGATACAAGTCCAAGCTATTTTAAAATACAAAATTAATTTTCTATTCATTCCTTCTTTTTTTCCCCCCCTCCCTCCAATTAGCAGCTAATCTCATCCATATAGCTGCAGGCTCCAAACTGGTAAATGTTGTGATTCGCTAAGAAATAGTTGGGAACTTTTTTTCTTATAATTACAAGATATAATTACTTTCAAGCTTTTTTAAACACTTCCATGATTAGTAAAGCTTTTGGTAATTGTAGACATAGCATTTATACTTTTAATAAGTAGACAATTTTTATGCTCAAATAAAAGAATTAAATCCACAAAACTCAGGCAATTCATGGCTTAGAAATCCCTGGAGTACATTTGATAGACACAAAAATAGGACTTCAGGACCATCAACTTCTTTACACTGAAAACTGGCAGCGATAGTGTGATTATCAGCATCAAACTGCAGTACATACAAGAAGACAGTGAAGATATTGTCTGGGGGAAAATAAAATACAGAAAGACTCGAAAGGTTGGTTAAAATTTATATGATGCCTTGCCTTGAACTCAAAGGAGAGAAAAAGTAAATCCCTTTCTCTCCCAGCAAGAAACTGAGGAGCAGCAGCAGGCTGAGGGTAAAAGGAGGCTAGGCTGGAGAGCAGTCTGTCATCCAAGGATACTAGGGAGAGGAAATATTTATGGGTACAGGAGCTCAGCTCTCTCCCTTCATAGCTTATTAGAATTGCCTGTAGCCTGCTTTTGGGCAGTGACAAATAGCAGTCCCCAACAACCCATGAGTACAGGTTAGGACAGGTCAGGACCAGTTCTCAATAGGAAGTTTGCCTTCAGCAGCCCTGTTTCATAAGGAAAGAACCCTTTCATTCTGATGTAAACTGTTCTGCTGTAGGTATCATCAGCATCAGCCAGTGGTTCCAAGAACACTCCAATCTACTGTTGAAGAGACAGTCCTAGTACTGAACACAGCAGCTGTGCAGGAAAAATAACACTTTGCAACACCTACACTGTGTCTCAGCATACTCTGAAGACATCTCCAAACCAATACTGACCTGATCCTAAAAGTCAATGAAATACATCAAAGTAACAGGCAGATACAAAAGATGAAAACAGTTCCCCTCTAAGCTAGCTAGAGACTCCCCTGGGACATCCACCTCAGCTCAGAAATGCATCAACACAGCTGTATTACTTCAGGATTTGAGCTGGCTCAAGAGCAGAGAAGGTAAAATGCAGATCTACAGAAGATTTGAGCACTGGGCTAGAAGATTTGAGTCCAGAGCTAGGTGGCTCAGATGAATATACAAAAGCACCACAAAATATCCTATACTGAACTCAAAAATATTGAGTTCCAGTGCACAGGCAGCACTTCTAGCAGTAGCCACTCCACCTCGTCACTTACCAAAAGACTATCCTGCAATTGTTCTTTCTTATGCAAATGAAAAACTATAGAGTGGAAAACTACAAAAAAAAAAAAAGAAAAAAAAAAAGCAGAGGACAGATTGAAATGATTCATGATCTGCACCTAGATTTCATAGAATCATTTAGGTTGGAAAAGATCTTTAGGATCTTTAAAACCAATCCTTAACATAGCCCTGACTAACCCAATGCTAAACATGTCCTGAACTGCCACACCTACACATCTTTTAAATACCTCCAGGGATAGCAAATCAACCACTTACCTGGACAGCCTGTGACAATGTTTGACGACTCTTTTCATGAAGAATTTTTTTAAACCTCCCTCAATGCAACTTGAGGCCATTTAATCATGTACTATCACTTGTTGCCTGGGAGAAGAGGCTCTTACCTTACCACAGGTAGAAAGCCAAAAGCCCCACCTGAGCCTCCTTTTCTCCAGGCTAAACACTCCCAGCTCCCTCAGCTGCTCCTCATAAGACCTGTGCTACAGACCCTTCATCTGGTTGTTGCGCTCCTCTGGACTTACTCCAGCACCCCAATATCCTTTCTGTAGTGATGAGCCCAGAACTGGACACAGTACTCAAGGTATGGCCTCACCAGGGTGAGAATCACTTCCCTAGTCCTGCTGAACACACTATTTCTGATACAAGCCAGGAAGCCATTAGCCTTCTTGGCCACCTGGGCACACTGTTGGCTCACATTCAGCCAACTGTTAACCAGCATCCTCAGTTCCTTTCCTACCTGGTAGCTTTCCAGCCACTCTTCCCCAAACACGTAGGATTGTGTAGGACCACCAGGTGAAGCACACTACAGTGGGATCTGAAAACTGCCAATAGCTAGCTTTACATTTAATTAGCAACCTGAGTAATACTTCTTGATAGCATAGATCTCATTTCAGCAGAGGCAAATGACAGTTTTACTATTGAATTATCTGAGATTGGGTTTCCTCAACAGAATCCCAGGGGCAATATCAAACTAATGTGTGATTATCTTTGTATGTTTGTCCACAGTGTATATCTACTCTGTAAAACTAAGTAACATCCCTATTTTCTCAGAAGAAAAGAAATAGAACGATTAGGAGAAAACACCTAGATGTGTGAGCCAGCCTGTCTAGAAAGAGGATGTTAAAGGTCTACATTTGCATTAGACATTTGCAGAGAAATAAATGTAGATGAATAAAACAATAATTTATTATTACAGGTTTTATTCTATTTTTTATCTTGACAGAATAAAGAAATGAAATATTATAAAATGCTTTACCTTCTTTCTCTCTATCTTTTTGGAGAACTCCTCTTGGCAAAAGTTTCTGTGAGTTTTATGCATGACAGAGGCTGACTGTGTCTGAAATTGATAAAGGTTCTACAGTAATATATATTCACAAGACAGGTTGTCTGTGAATATATTTTAAAGCAAATCTTATCAACAAAATGTCAGTGGTGTCCTGATGTTATTCCAAACAGTCACAGCATATTCACTGCAGCACCAGAAAGCTACTCACCAGGGATTCAAAATCTAACGAGAGACAGAAAAAAGAAATATGAACACTGTAAAGATTCAGATGAACAAAGTTACTTCCCTGGTCATTGTAGCTTTAAATAAAATTTGGAACTGAAGTTTTCATTTAGATACTGTCAGGCAAAGAACAAATAAATAAATAAAAAAAAATATTTTAAGAATCTTCAGCATACTGTTGTGTACATAAGTCAAATTGTAAATTACATAGGCTTTCTTACAAAATAAATGTAGCACATTCTTGTTTCTACCTTATTTCAGATGCATCCTCTTTTCTTGCAAAAATTTTTTTGCACAACAGATACATATTTCAGCAGTTCAGGTAACTTGACATTCTGCTACTAAGAAGAACAGGACAGAAGATTTTACCTAATTTTTAAATAATTCTGGAATATTTTTGTGAGAGGGAGCTACATTGGAATACAGCTAAGATTAAGAACTATGCTGTAGGAGTAAAAATGTGAGGACCATCATTATTTTTAGCTAATATATAACACATCAATCAATCACTGGTCTGTTGCTGGAGGCGATGTTATCTCTAGACTTGTCACTTATCTACTGGGTTTTATTTTAACAGTGTTTTAAGTCTAAGAGGAGGAATTATTAAGAAATGAATGTATTTTACAGCTTCTGTTCTGTCTTCCTGAATGCCCTAAGCAAGTAAAAGACTCCTGTTGACATGTTTCGTAGGGAACTTTTGGAGCTTGACATAATATGGCAAAGCAATAGAACTTTTATCTCAAGATCAGTTCTTTAAATACAGTACATCTCAAGTTATATGAAATAAATCATAGCAATCATTTTTGAGAAAATATATTTACATTCTTACACATGTCTATATCAATGGCAAATAACATTACAAGTCCCTTTTCTGGATAACTGGAGGATCTGGGCTAATTATATGCATGACAATGAGGAACTTTCTTAGTCTCATTCAAACAAGAGCAAACGCTGAACTTCAGAGACTTGATAGGGAAAAAAGAAGAATTAACATTCACAGATGTCTGAGACACACTAGTGCTTTGTACAGTAGCTTCTCAAAATGTCTGAATAAGGATTCTATTATGCATGAGCTGTTTACTGTGTCTCTGTCTCTTCAGGGTCTATCCTCTTCCAACATCCATAAAACAGGCATTCCTACACCAGTCTTTACTAAGCCTGTTTGCTCAGGGTTCACAGAACACAAAAAGTTTAAGGAAGCAATTACTTCCCACGTTATGTTTGTTAGAACATCTGCTCCAGGAGTTCCATTTTGATACCTCTCCCACAAAGGACAAAAAAGGTTAGGATTGGAGCTGGTCCATCATAACAGACTGTACTAATCACAAAACTATGGGAGGTAACTGCCTTTTATTGGTTTGTAGATAACTCTGTCACTGTGAGCAAGAAGTACAAAAGCCACACAGGCCAGAGGAGAGCAGATGTTAGCAGTTTGGCTTGTCCAGTGGGAAAGATGCTGTCTTGAGTGGCTGCTCTCAGAATTATTCCTGGTTTGGTTTTGTCCCTTCATCCAACAATTAGGAAATAAAAACTCCATCAGCATCCCAGGAAGCAGAACACCACTTACTGGGCGAGTGCTTTTATCAGGCAAATGTGCAAAACACTGAACTCTGGCTTCCAGCTTTGGGGAGTGGAGTCCCTGCAGGAGAAAGCATTTCAGAAATGCTCTGCTCTTCTACATTTCCTATTGATTGGTTTGGGCATTCCAGCACTTAGTGTACTGGCAGCTGTCAATCTCACCTTGCTCCAAACCAAAATTAGCTTTGCAAATTCCATTTTTAGAGACAGGAACTGAGTTTGGGGCTGTTGCATGCCACATGTCATAACACTCAAGTCCTTTCATTTGAACAAGATTTAAACTGTAGTTGTTATTTCACAGTTGTTTCTGAATTTGACACACACAACTTCAAGATAGGCAGAAAGCTCATTTTACAATGTTTTTAAAGGTTTTTTTTCATTAGTTGAAGTCCTGTCATAGAGAAACTACAAGTCAGTTAAAAATATTCAGCTATACACATGTAAGTGGAAGCTCCCTATCTTGATTGAGTTATTTAAAATATTAATACAATAAACACAGAACATTAAAAATGAAGCCATCACCATTTGGGGGTATCTTTGCATATTTTATAGCTAGATACATAGTTTTCTCAGACAAGACTGTCTAAAATTCATTAAAATACTCATTTACTCACAGGAATTGTTTCACTCTTAGGACATTATATAAACAAAGAAAAACACCCACACCAGATTATTCAACATATTACAGAAGAGGAATGACTCTCCCAGCACGAAATGTTTCTCATCTGAGTTACCATATGCCTCCTACTCCTTATTTCATTTTTCCATCTCCTCTAGCATAAACATTTCCATTCATTAACAACCTTTCAAATTCTTTACACTTTAAATATTGTATAGCAACACATATAAACAGAAATCTATGTTGCTTTTATTGCATTCTTGATACAAATTCACAGCAGCTGACAGCAAAATCTCAGTTTAGTGTACAAAATACGTACCTGCTCAGCTGCAAATTTTTATATGCAATAAATCCTGTAAAGTACTATATAAACTGCTACATTAAGGTAGTAATGTTGTGTTAGAGCATTTCCTCTGATTTCTTTTCCTAATTTCCTTCAAACCAGTTCTGATACTAATAAAAAAAAAAAAAAAAAAAAGGTGTAGAAAGAAACTGTATTAACTACCTGCTATCTTAAGTGCAAAACAGAGCAGCTGGAGAATATTCCTGGTCTTGACTGATTGGAGCATAGCCAATAAAATGTGTGAAGTCCCACTAAAGTCCAAGAGTCTGATTCCTTCCCAGTACCTAAGTAATGGACAGAAAATAGGCAAACTGCTGTTTCAGAATCCCATTAAGGAGGCATTAAAAACCTGAATCTGTATCAAAAGTACAGAATGCATGGTCTAAGTGGCTTTTTTTTGTAAAGACAAAAAACCAAAACTTCTCACAAGAAGTTTTATTTTGTTAATAAATATATTTTCTTTATGTATTTCTTTTCTAAAGAATTAAAACCAATCCACCACAAACCCTAAGCTTTTACTTCCGATTGGTTAAAGTCCAATCACAATGCAACTGATCCAGAAATTTCCTTTAGTGTCAGTTCAGCATTAAGCAGAATTTCTGCTAACATTGACAATAAAGTCAGTGCAAGAGTTGGAGTAGAACTCTAGAGAATTAGCTCTCCTTCACTGATTTCTGAAGATGATGCTATCTGGTTCATGGCAAATGACCCATCATGCAGAAATCTTTCTACACAGAGACAAGGAGTCTTAAAAGGTAGCACCTCTCATCAGAAAGTGAAGCTTAATATTGTGCCAATCAGACAGTTTAACAAGAAAGAAAAATTCAATTACATTTTGAGAATCCAAAATTTTTCAAGTGAATGACTGTTCTGACATTTTTGACTCAGTGTTTTTGTATGAAATCTTTCATTGTGTTTGTTTAAGCAGAATAACCTTACATACAAAAATAGAAGGAATAAAAATACATTTATTTTTAATTCAAATTTGCTTCAGGTTTGTACAAACAAGCAAAACCAGGCCATGCTCAGATTTAATTCTAAGATAGCTAGAAACCTGTCATCTCACAAGCCTAGTACTATGAAAGTAAAAAGTTTGTGAAATATTTTTTCTTTTTATTTTTTTTTTATTTATTGTAATGTTAAAAATAAATTTTTGATTATATCTCTGCATTAGTCACTAAAAGCACTGTATAAGGCTTGGCATTCATATTGAAATATGCTATATAAAACTCTGCATGTTTCTAATTGACCTAGTCAATAACAGTGATAACTAATAAAAACAAATCCCCCTCACCTAATTAAAAAAAAACAAACTAACAAACCAAAACCCACAAAAACTCACAAAAACCTTCACAAAATTATTCTTTCAGAAAAAAAAAAATATTTCTACTAAATTGGTAAATGATAGAATATATATTATAAAACTTTCAGTTTCCTTGTTTATAAGTGGGGATAATAAAGTCCAGATTATAAGCAAGATTTGGATATGTACACATTTAATTTTCATTAAATTATGATTCGTTTTCCCTTAAAACACCTTCACCATAGTTGAAAGAATTGTTTCATTTTAGTTTCCACAGAAAATTTCTAACAACTACCCTAACAAAGACGTGACAAAAATATAAATCAAAATTAAATTAAGAGGAAACTCTCATTTTTTTCAAAGATCAGCAAGCAGTAGACATATAAAATAGCATCTCTCCTGTTTCAAATTTAAGACATTGACTAAGAAATTAAAAGAGCTAAAACAAAAATCAGTTACCCCATATTTTCCAGTTCTGAAGTTATTTCATACTCTTTTTAAGAGCCAGACACTTTTCACTGTCTAACTTAAAATACTGAGATTCTATTTCAGTTGTTGATCTCCACAGGATTTCTCAGTTTTGAACAGGTTTCATACTGAAGTAGCAGTAGTCCTATCCTATGTTAAACACAGTAGCACAAAGCAGTGATGCATTTTCTCTTGTGCCTCCAGTAGAAGCGGAAGTGCTAAAATGAAAATCAAAACCAATTACTACCAAAATTAAGCTCAAAGCCAAACACTATAAAGTGTTATATAATAGTTTATTGAAAATCAGGGATAAGAAAGAGAATATAAGAGGCAAAGTCAGAAAAAATGACACATACTGAAGACTGTACGTCATTGCAAATGGCAGTGAAGACCTGCACACTGGTATCACTTCTGTCAGAGTAGCCAATGCATTTCACCAGCCACAGACAGCAAGGAATAAGCTGGGCAAGAAGAACCCCTGGGAAAAATCAAGGTAATTTGGGCCTTCTTGACAACATCTGAGTCAGGGTGAGTCAACTTTATTGTGGTTTTAATTAATGAAAAGAGCTCTCAGCAGTTGCTGAGCTCTAACACTCATTAAATCATATGCAGCTTGGCATAACTTTTCATAGGATTTCTCTCTGTGAAGGAAGTGTGCAAATGTGTATATGTATCTTACCTACAAGACACATGCTGCATAGAGAATCTGTACCCGCACAGTGCACTTTGCATATCCCAGATGCATTGCCTCGATGGATATCTGCTGTGTAATTGGTCCGGATCACACTTTGCCCACAATTTTCAGGATATTTAGAACATATCAGGTTTATACTGTTCAGGCAAAATTTTGTGCATCATAATTTTTTGTATAATCAGAAACTGATATTATATATAACAGTACAGTTCTAGGCATAAGATTCCCATTATCATCTTCTAAGATGCAGGGTAACAGTAAAGAAGCCATAATTGACAATTTATGTCTTATGTTGTTTTAAATATTATATATAATTTAATATTATATTATTGTTATGTATTATATATATTATATATATAATATTGCTTTATGTATTATGTTCCTCAATAGGCTGTACATGTTTATTTATTTATTTATTGGCTATTTAGTATGCTTGAAACTCTTTATACATTTATCCCTTTTAAACTTTGAAAATTGATGGAAATAAATACACCCCACTCTGATTTAAACAAATGCAGTGTTTCTGCTCCTGCATTGCTCTCATTCACTCTGCAGTAAATGAAGGTTAAAACTGATGAAATCACGCTCAATGGAAATCCGGTATGAAATCAGAATAAATGCCCCTTTCTGGAAACATAAAAGTAAACAGTATTCTTAATTCACTGTCAGCTTTTCTCTCATGGAAAAGAAAGAATAATATTGTTCTCTGATATGACTTTAAGCAGAATTAAAAACAACCCTGACTAAATGCATCTTCTGAATTGGATGTAATTTGTTATTTAAATGAACATGCCAACTTTAAATTATCTTTTTTAAGCTAGTGTTATATTATAGAACTGAACGTCCAATTAGAGAGAAACCTTCCCCTTAAAATAGCATTACATACAAACCATATCTTAAACCATAAATTAATATTGTACTTTGGTTTGAAGTTAGCAAAAATGTTAAATATTCTTTGTCTTAACTTTTTATTCAATTACATATTAATGAGTACCCTGTAGAATTATAGTTTATCATTTAATGTTTACAATTACTTTTCTTGCAATTTTAAAGATTATGTATTATTGAAATTATAGTTATAAAAGTAGCAAGTGAACATTAGTGGTAACACATGGCCCTTTTGCTGTAAAGCACTATGTAAATAAGTATATCCCTTTCTTAAATTTTAAAATCAAGCAGTATTTCAATTGAGTTTTAAGCATGCAGTTTGGTTAATTATTTAATTTGTAGTGCTAACACTGGTCTGTACAATTTCACTCCAGATATACTGGCTCCAATTTTACTTTGCAGTTAACTAAGTTCTTTATTTTAATTTCTTTTTAATTCTCTCATGTATGAAAAAGCTATCCTTTACAGGAATGAAACATAAGTGTTTGCTTTAGCTTCAAAGAATGTGCAGTGTAGTTATCTGTCACTGGGAAAAACATAATATTTTTAGTAATTTAAACAAGTCTATCCTACACCTGTCCATCTAAATTAATGATCAAAGTTAACTGCATTGTTACAGAATACACCTGGTCTCCTCTTTCCCACATTAAACAACAAAAAGCTAGTACCAGTCAAGCATTTGCTCCAGTGAGGCCAAATTTGTGTTCAAGAGACTGATTGAGCTGGACTAGCTGTATTATATATAAGTATTCTGATTCCTTGTTCTAATTCCAATTCCAGTTCAAGACTCTCTATACTCTGGAATACAATTATACTGAAATATTCTAAAAATATGTGTCTAGCAGTGATCTGTGAGATCGAAGAACAATTCTGTACTTTTTTTTTTTTTATGAAAGTCTTTATTCCCTTTCTCCAAAAAAAAAAAAAAAAAAAAAAGGGAAAATTTCAGACTTTCACTTATTCTTCATATTTTGTCAATTTAGTGCATTCTGTTTTACTTGGGAACTGGATCATTCCAAACTGAACAATTATTCAGTATATGTTATGTACTCATATGAAATACAAAGTTCTAAACTACTATTTAGCCTGTAAGTATGATTTTGCAAGCCCCATAAAATGTATATGTTGGCATCACAAAAAAGTGAAGGTAGATTATTTTAACAGTTCGGTGGGAACAATCTTGTGAATTTAGAGCATCTGACAAATTTATCAGATTATTTACAATTTCTTGTTTTCATCATTTTTATGAACAATAGAATATCTGTCTTCTTATCAGTAACAAATGACTTAGAAGATTCTTAATCATTAGTCAGCTGAAATACAGATTGCTTACAGAATACCCTTACTATTTTTCCATCTCAACCTAAGGCAATATTGAGCTGTTAGTAGTAGTAATATCAAGTTACCTACAAATATGAATCTTCTCTTCCTAGAATTTCTCAGATTTGAAGATTGTGTTAAATATTAGAAGGTGAAAGACTCATAGAATCCTAGAATGGCTTGGATTGAAAAGGATCTTTAAAAAGCATCTAGTCCAAAATCCCTGCAGTGAGCACACTTTTGAGTAGACCAGGTTGAACAGAACCCCATCCAACCTGACTTTGACTGTTCCCAGGGATGGGACATCTACTAGCTCACTGGGCGACCTATTTTAGCTCCTATTTCATCACCCTCATCAGAAAAAATTTCTTCTTTATATCTAGTCTAAATCTACCCATTTTTACTTTAAAGCCATTGTCCCTTGTTATATCAGTACAGGCCCTATTAAAAAGTCTGTCCACATCTTTTAAACTCCCTCTTAGTACTGAAAGGTTGGAGCCTTCTCTTCTACAATGTCATATTGAGCATGAGAGGTATAAATATCAATGCTTTTAATTTCAGTAGTCTAACTTTATGCCTAATTGTCAGAGACCAGATTTATATCTCACTGATTGATGGATCGAATGAACCATTTTGTGTGTGTGTGTGTGTGTGTGTGTGTGCGCATGTTGGGAGAGGGGACCATGCCTCCAGCACAGCAGCCACATGGTCAGCCAAGGCAGCCACTGGACTCAGCCCCATATGGTGTGAAGGCTGAATGGGACACCTGTCAGTCAGTAAGGTCTGCCTGGTAACCCACCCACACCACACCCTCAGAGCTCCTGACTGACTGTGGCACCCCTCACTTTGGCAGAGGGGACAGGGAGTGGCCAGAGAACCAAAGGTCCCACCTGGGGGGAGTGGCCACAATAGCCAGAGTCCATAAACAGGCACTCACAAGGTCTCCATTGGCCCTGGCCTGCTCTCCTGAAGCCATCAACATGTGACCTTTTGAGTAGTAACTATGTTTTTCTCTCCTCTTTTTCCTCTCTTTATTCTTTCTTCTCTTAATCTCTTTTGCCTTATTCTTTTCTTCCTCTTGTGGGTAACTTAAACACTTGTTTTCTATAAGGTGAGGGTACACCACATAAGTGGCATGGAGTTTGTGTTTGCTGGGCATAAAGAAGTTCCCTACCAAATCAATGCTTGCTAGTCTCAGTAAGCTGTTGTAATGCTTTTTAAAAGTTACATGTCATTTTTTTTTTAAATCCCCTTTTGCCAAAATGCCTGTTTTCTCACCAAATTAAAAGAAATCTCTTAGAAAAAAATGTGTAGCTTTTGTTCCAGACATGAACTCAAGGTATCATTAAAAAAAAAAAAAAAAAAAAAAAAAAAGGGTTTAAAAGGGTTTGTGTGGGCAAAACCACTTGAAACCTGAAATTAAGGTGAACATGCAGTAGAGTTTAAAACTTCTGGACCATGTTGTAGCGCTAACCCAGAACATTTACTGTAACTTTGTGGAAAGTGTCAAAATGTGTCAGGGGAGATTAAACTGAAGATTAGAAAGAGGTTCTGCACTCAGAAGATGCTTGGCCACAGTAACAGGCTCCCCAGGGAAGTGGTCACATCACCAAGCCTGACAGAATTCAGGAACCATTTGGACAATACTCTGACACATGGTGTGACTCTTGGGGATGGTCCTGTGCAGGGTTAAGGGTTCAACATAATGATCCTTGTGAGTCCCTTCCAACTCAGCATATCCTGTGATTCTGTAAAAATCTGTTAAATTTCTGACAACGTCCTATTTTCTGTCTAAGATTTTGAACCAAGAGTAACAATTGTCACTGAAAGTATCTCTCTGCATTTGGAGAAAGTCTTTCAGAGATTAATAGCTTGTCACAAAAAGCTCACTCTGATAACACTGATCTATAAAATCAGATGTTCCAAACTATGAGCACATTTCAGGCTCAAAATCAAATGTATATGTACTTGACAGGCCCATGTAACAGTATGGAAAACATCCATACTTTTAAAGACCCTGTGAAGGATGAGAAATTAGTTATTGTAGTGTGTCGACCTTGGTTGCACTTCAAGCGTCCTCCCAAGCTGCTTCATCCCTTGCTTCCTCAGCTGTACTTGGGAGAGAAAATATAACAAAAGGCTTATGAGTTTAGATAAAGACAGGGAAAGCTCACTTACCAGTTACCATCATGCACAAAACAGCCTGAACTTTGGGGAAAATAGCTTAATTTATTACAAATCAAATTAGAGTTAAATAATGATAAATAAAACAAAATCTTAAAAACACTTTCCCAACACCACTGCCTTCTCCCTGAGCTTAGCTTCCTCCTCTATTCTCTCCCTCCTCCCCGCCACAGCAGAGCAGGAGAATGAGGAATGGGGATTGTGGTCAGTTCATCACACATTGTCTCTGCCATTCTTTCCTCCTCGGGGGAAGGACTCCTCACACCCTTTCCCTGATCCAGCATGAAGTCTCTCACACAGAAGACAACCCTTTATTAACTTCTCCAATGTGAGCCTTTCCCATGTGTTGCAGTCCTCCACTAACTGCTCCATTGTGGGCCCCTTCCACGGCGTGTCGTCCTTTAGGAACAGGCTGCTGCAGTGTGGGTTCCTTGCCAAGTCACAAGTCCTGTCAACAAACCTGCTCCAGGATGTGTTCCTCTTCCCACTATTCCACAGGTCCTGCCTCCCACCAGGTTACACTCTCCTTCAGCATCCTCCTGCTTTGCCATGGGCTCCAGGTGGATATCAGCTTCACCAAGGACCTCCATGAGCTGCAAGGGGACACACTGCCTCACCATGGTCTGCACCAGGGGCTGCAGGGGAATCTCTGCTCCAGCACTTGAAGCATCTCCTACCCCTCCTTCTTCACTGACCTTACTGTCTGCAGAGCTGTTTTTCCTACATATTCCCACCTCTCTCTTCTCTGGCACCAATTGCTGTTGCACAGCTTTTTCACCCCTTTAGACTGTTATCCCAGAAGCACTACAACCACCACTGTGGGTCTCAGCCTTGGCCAGCAGTGAGTACTTCTTGGAACTGGCTGGTGTTGGCTCTGTTGGAGCCACAGGGGAAGCTTCTAGCAGCTTCTTAAAGAAGCCCCTCTATAGCCTCCCTCCTACCAAAACTTGCCAAGAAAACTCAATGCAGTTTTAGTTGAGTTTAATGAAATTGCAATAACTGTAATAAGTTTGCCTTTAGGAGTTTGATCTAACCTAGACAGACAGGCTACTCCAGAGAACATGCCTATATTTATTTTATACATTTATCATAGCCTGAGGTGAATTGTCCTGTAAAATCTTTCTGTGTTTATTTTAGAAACAGCCTAAACAACTAATTTAGGTTAAGCCTAAAGGTTATCTTCTAGAAGCCTAAAGTAATACTTGATTAATCTCACTCTGTTTGACAAGCTTGGTATGAAAATCTTCATATTCATCAAGTACTATTACAGATTAAATTTTTATCTAACAAGATCATTGACCTTAGCACTCTTGTGTTTTTTTCCTTCTGAAGAAAATACCATTTGCAAGTTTTAGAAAAATGATACATATATTTATGTCACTACTTAACATCCCATTCCAAGTAATGTTGGTATGCATTTTAACACAGTAACTGACCTGATTTGAATTTTTTCATAATGCATAATCTGTATTATCCAAAAGCTGATTGTGATACAGCTACACAAAGATTAGGACAAAATTTTCAGTTTCTTCATTCAAAAAGAAGAGTTTTGCATTTATTACAGAAACAAATTACCTGGTGAACTGAAAATTTAAAGGGGGGAGTTCACAGAATCACACAATATATTCTAAAATAGAAGGGACAATTTAGTCCAATTCCTGGTCCTGTATAGGGCCATCCCCAAAAGTCACATCACATGCCTGAGAGCATTGTATAAATGCTTTTTGAGCTGTGCCAGGCTGTGACCACTTCCCTTGATGACCAACCACCTGTTAAAGACTTTTGGGCTGAAGACACCTTTGGCCTGGGAAGGATGCAGCTGTGAGCATAGGAAAGTGGAGAAAAACAAGTCTGTGGCCTTCCAGTGGCATGGGAAAGTAGAAGAAAGAAAGAAAACAACTGAGGAATACAAGATATGTTTTGAGTCTTACCAGCATGAGGAGATAAGTGAACTACCTATCAGAAGATGGTCTAAGACTCGTGGACAGAAGTGTTTGGCTAATAGAGTGTGACATATGTATGCATGGACAGAATTGCTTGGCTAATAGAGTGTGACATGTGTATGTGTGGACAGATAAGAAAAAGTATAAAAGAGAAGCCTTCTGTTAATAAAGGTGTTCTTGGTTCTGGCTGTTGACCTCTGTATGAATGTGTATGTGTGTGTGTGTGTTTGCACCATTGCCACAATTGGTGCCCCATGTGCGGCCAGTGCCACAACTGCCCTCTGGGTAAAGAACTTTTTTCTATTATTCAACCTAAACCACCTCTGATACAGCTTCAGGCCATTCTCTCAGTTCTGTCACTGGTCATCAGAGAAAGGACATCAGTGTATGTCCCTCCACTTCACCTCGTGGGGAAGTTGCAGAATGCAATGAGGTCTCCCCTCAGTCTCCTCTTCTCCACCCTGAACAGACCAAGTGATCTCAGCCACTCCTCATACAGCTTTCCCTCAAGGCTCTTCACCATCTTCATTGTCCACCTTTGGACACTCTTTAACAGCTTAGTGTCTTTCTTATATTGCAGTGACCAAAACTACACACAGTATTCAAGGTGAGGCTGCACCAGGCCAACATGTTTAACCAAAATGCCCTTAAAATTTTATCTAATGAATGGGAACAGATTTTCTTTTTGTAATTTTGTATTCTTGTAATTCTGGTATAATGATGTATTATACGAAAGGACCAAAACTATTGCTCTCTAACAGGCTTTTGACACTTGTATGCTTGCAAGTTCCTCTGTGGTATCAATACTTGTTGCTTTGCCATCAGTCATTAATCCTGTCCCTTAACTGTAGCTGTAACTTAGTCATTACCTTCTACAGAATATTTCTTCATGAAAAAAATCAGAGAGTTTCCTGAAAACTTTTAATAGCCTTCATTGTACAGATAAAAAGAAAAGTGTTGTCACCCACTTTCCATCTACTCTGAAAACACTGGTTTTCTAAATTACTTTTATTATTTGTGTAACTGCAGATGCTTTCTCCCAAGCCCATGTCACATCACATCATTGAATTTGGTTTATTATATAAATGAGGCACACATCCTACTGCAGACTATATCTTATGCTTTTTCACTTTTCCATACACAGCATACAGTATACTTTTAATGATATCCTTAGAGAGCTAGTCAAAGGGCTTGGGGGTGGAAATGTGCTAGTGACTGTAGGTTCAGCTGAAGCTCAGGAGCCATACAACGTAGGATTTGTGGTATTTTTTTTTTTTTTTGCTGGTTCTCCCTTTAAAACTCTCTCTTCAGAGTAATGAGGTGAGCATCAAATTCTGCCTCGTGTTTGACAGACATGCAAGTCTCCCTTGGGCTGGAAAATAGAATCAAAAAGAGCCAAAGAAATGGTAATACAACTAACATCTTTGTAATCACTGAGTCATCCTGATCATATCTGCAAAGCAGAATGAAAATAGAATAAACTCTTATAAAAAAATAATTTATATTTAACATTTTATTCGACTTGATTAAGCTTGTTTCTTCCATGCAGGTAGAGCTACAGCAGTTACACAAGAGTTCCACAGCTTTTGTGTGTGTACATTTCTTATTTTTACTCTACTGGACCGTGACCACAGAAAAGGAATTCTAAAACAAATACCAAATAGTTGTATGTCTGCAGTGTGTATCTACAGGGGACTCTCTAGTAAATTATGAACATAGTGCCATCTCAGAATATTTGATTACCCTATAAAATACCTAATGGGATACATGACATCAATTTATATGGTTTGACAACAGTCATTATTCATGACTCTGGAGAAGAAACAATATGTCTGAACCTAAGCATAAATACAAATCTAAAAACATAACCTCCTTATGAAGAATTTGAGGGAATACCTGTCTTAATACAGAGTTAAATATCCAGCCTCATTTTTGAAAAAAATGTGAATTTAGCCCATTATGGACATTAGCTTATCAAAAATCATAAGCAAGTATCAACTTGTAGTTTATATGTGATCAGATATTTAATTAGTTTAGATACATGATGGATTTGATATACAAACCACTCCGAATACACGGAGTCAATAACGATAGTAGGAGTAACCATGACAAACATCCTTCAACAACCTGATTATATGTACCAAAATAATTTTACAAAGAAGAAATAGAATATTTCAATCATATTCTTCCTCAGTCTGATTGTCTTCTGCTTTGAAAGTAAACACATTGTGATTGCGTAGCATCTGGAGTCCATTATATTTTAATTATGCTCTATACTAGTGATGCTTCCCCTCAGAAATGTGCCTGCTAGATTGCTATCTCTTATTTATCCTTCATTGATCATTTTAGGTTTTGCTTTTTACACTTTCAGACTCAACTCAATAATACTAGAAGGGAAGGATGATAAAAGTGGTGATGAGAGCTCTGAGACCCAATTTAACACTATGATTACATTATCTATTATTTACTGAAGGAAAGTCTGTGGAAACATACTAAACAGCAAAGTTATTTGGAAACTGCTACAAAGAGGGCTCAAAAGTCTCCAGGCAAACATTCAGCTCTGGTGAAGACAGAAAGCAGAACATAAAACTTCCAGTAAGCCATTGCAAAAGACTGACAAAGGAAGTGACGGGCTGTCATTTCTTTCAGTTTTTGTATGTTTTCTGGATGTCTTATAATAAAAATATCATCCAGCCTAAATGCTTGAATGGTTTCCATTGGTCCTGTATTTATAAAATTACAATTACATAATCGTTTAAAATAGCCATAAAGTGAAACAACCTGTTATATCTCCACTGTGAAATAAAAGCAGAAAGATAGGGGAAAAAGATTACTATAAAACAAATACTCCTGAAAGGACCTGGGTTACCAACACAGCCTCCTGCAATCTTAATGATAACATAGCTGGGTTTCCTGTACTTCTGTGTATCTACTTTTTAACAGCATGAGACATCAAAAGTCTCCTTGAACCCAGCACTGATATTTAGATATTTCCAGATGAGAATGTAATCTGAAAGGTCTGCAGTGTTGACTGATTTTGAGGGAACTCACTGAGTTTTCCCTGCTCTGGATAGAAGTTTCTTGGATGGACACTGGTCTAGAAAGACAAGGTCTTCTATGAGGTCTAAAACTTCATTGCAACTTGGTTGCTTTTCCACCTATGTGATGCACAACTTCTAAAATTAATTAACAGATCTTGCCTTCCCTAGTATCTAGTATCTATGGCAGTGCTGAGAGAATCTGTTTCCTCCTTCTTGCAATATCTGTCAGCTGAGATACAAAACTGAAAAAAAAAAAAAAAAAAAAAAGGAAATCAATAACTGGAATGAAGGTTTTTTTTCCCCTGACCAGTCAGTTACATTGTCAGACTCCCTTTCTATTGATATATTCTCCAAGAAGGATGTTCCATAACCAGGTGGGAAATGGGAATTGTGATTTTAAACCTTCATCCCAAGTGCAAAAACAAACAGTGGTTCACACTTCTGGCAGTGAGATGAACCTTTAACCTACCTGGCAACAAAATCATACTGGTTGTCTTAAAAATAAGTGTACCACACAAGGAGAAAGTTTCAGCCTCTTCCTTGTGCTTTTATTCCCTTATACATAGAATTAGACAGAGTCTTCTCAGAACATATTGTTTTTGTGGTCTGATCCTTTAGTAACATTGATCCCATAGTCAGAGAGACCATAGAAAGAGACAAAGGTTTAGAATATTTGGTCTTAAATGTTTATTATGTTCCCTGTATCACTACAGCTCCCTAAGAAGAGTCATAACACATGGGAAAAGTGGAATAATGGGTAATTTTTAAGACATCTTAATAATTTTTATATATTTTAATATATTTTTAATTTACTTTTTTATGCACAAGCAAAATTCTGAACTACGATTGATCTGTACTCAAGCATCACCAAAAAGATTCATTGCTCTCAAATATGAAGAGGGGTCAGATGTGTGACTCCCTGCTTCAGGGGAGAGAGGCATCTATTTGTCAACCAAATCAAATATCTGAAGGTTTGTTGCCTCGAGCCATTCCTTTGATTATTACACACAGCTCCTATTCCACATATGTATAATTAATACTGCCACAGAAAAACTGGATAACATCAAAAGTGACTACAGGGCTCTGGGACCAGTAGTCGAGGGTCTGAGAGCTCAGATGGTATTTTCCTCAATCCTGACGTCAACAATAAAAGGTGCGAAAAGAGTATTAATAAAACAAGTAAATAATCGTCTGAAGAACCAATTCTATGACCTGTTTGCAGATCAGTGTCTGTTTGGGAGAGATGGGATCCTTCTCACAAAGGAGGGAAAAGCTATTTTGACCATGAGCAGAATTGACAGCAGGGATTTAAACTAAAAATGATGGAGAAGGGACAGAGTAACCAGCAGTCCTAAGAGTAAGTGATAGACAGGGTCCCTCAAAAAAGGCCATGGGTGATATGACAAAAAGGGATTACAAAATCAACAAAATCAGTGGTGGTCACTGGCACAAAGTACAGTTGGAAGTCAGTAACTAGTGGTGTACCCAGGAGTCAATAGTGAGTGAAATCCTGTTTAACAGGTGGGATTGAGAGGACAGAATGTACCCTCAGCAAATTTGCTAATGATCTGAAATTGTGAGGAGTGACTGATTTGTCAGAAGGTTGTGTTGCCATCCAGAGGCTCCTTAAAAAGCTGGAAGAATTAGCAGACAGGAAGGAAGTTCATAAAAGTTGTGAAGGAAGTTCATGAAAGTCACAAAGGAAGTTCATGAAAGTCACAAAGAAAAGTAACCTCCTTTACTTGGGAGGAAAACCACTATGAACCAATACATGTTTTGGGGGCTACCCAGCTTGAAAGGAGCTTGGCAGAAAAGTGTCCAGGGAGTCCTGGTAGATAATAAATGGAACACAAGCTACCAATGTGTCCTTGCAGCAAAGAAACCTAAAGGTGTCCTGGGATGCACTACAAGTGTTGCCAGCAGGTCAGCCCCTTCTGTTCTCGTGGCTGAGGCACTTGGAGTAAGGCATCAAGTTCTGGGCTCCCCAGCAGAGAAGATGCTCAGATAGACTAGAGATAATTCAGTGAAGAGGCACAAAGATGATTAATGGACTGGAGCATCGATCCTGTGAAGAAAGGCTTGGAGTATTGAGATTGTTTAGCCAGGAGAAGAGAAGGCCCGTGGGTGATATCATCAATGTATACAAATGTCTGAAGGTAGTGTGCAAAGAGGACAGAACCAGGGTCTTTTCAGTGGTACCCAGTGACAGGACAAGAGGCAAAGGGCACAAACTGAATTCTGGAGATTTCCTCTAAACACCAGGAGACAGTTTTGTTTTTTGTTTGTTTTTTTTTACCATGAAGGTGTGACTGAACACTAGCACAGGTTATTCAGAGGGGATATGAAGTCTCCATCCGTGGAGTTATTCAAAAGCCGCCTGGACAAGAGCCTGGGTAACTGACTCTATGAGACCCTTCTTGAGCAAGTTGTCGGACCAGCTGGCCTCCAGAGGAGCCTTCCAACCTCAGCCATTCTGTAACTACATGATTCTGTGATGTATGGAGCAGCTTTCTCTCTCAGTTGGAACACAGAGACAAACAAATCATGCCTATCAAAACACACATGAACTGTATTTTCATTGTTCCATCCATTTCCTAAAGCTTTTTTCATTAGTCTTTTTTTCAACATAAGGAATGAACACATACAGCAAAGAAAGAAATCTTCTGCTCTGTCCCTCTTTCCTATTCTCTTACACATTAATAGCTTCAATAAGAAGAACAACTTCATTATAATTTTAGATAAGAAAAATTTTAATTTGAGCTGCAATATAAAACCAATAAACTACTATATGTTTGTATTTCAATGGAAAACAAAGACTAGTGTCAAAGAATAGGGCTAAAGGTTCTGATTAGTCAAAATTATTAAACTACTCAGGTACTTTTTCTAATTATCGTTCCTGAGTCGGTAGATACTCAAAATGGCAGGGAGAGGTTGAAGCTTTCCCTGTTTCTCCTGCAATATGTTGCACATAATTAGTACCTTTTGAGAAAATGTCACTTTGCGTTCTCAGTTTCAGATGCTCAGACAGTCTGCATGCAGATGGCAGATTAAGACCTTTGTAAAGTTAATTATATAATGGGAGACGAAAAAAATCCTTCTAGAGACTGAGTTGAATATGTAAATATAGAAAAACTTAATTTTCTTTGCATGAAATGGAAACCATTTTTCTTTAAGGAAAGATTCCAAAAAAAGCTTAACATTTCAGTAACTCTCGCAGAATGTATCTACACTTCATTTAATGTAAAGGAAAACACTAGAGGGTCATGGCATTCACAGTGTTTCAACCTACTTTAGAGTCAAGGATTTTTTTGAATTCTTGCAAAATGCCACATAATGTACATATAAAATAATGCTGATGAATAAATAGTACTAATATTTATGATTGTCAGGAAATTTCTGATTTAATTGCCAGTTCCCTTTTAACTGTATGTACAGTTTGTTATAAAATTGAAGATATACTTTAAAAAATTTAAATAGTGAAATGGTGTTGTGAAAATTACATAGAAATATAAAAAATTCTTAGATTGTGTATATTTTAACCCTGGTTTCACATGGACCCCAAATCTGATAGTAAAAGATTAGTATTTATTAGGGTAGAAAATGTATTTTTTGTTATATGAAAAGTGGAATATAATTTTTTTTTTCAGTTAAGGATGCAATAGGTCAGTTACAAGAATTTTGTAAGTCAAAGCAAAACTTAATACTACCTGATGAGCCTAATTCTTAAAACATCACAAGTCCAGAAGGAATTAAGTAGTAACTTAAAACAATAATTGTTACTCAACTATACAAATTTAACTGCATAACATTAATGAATAAACAAAAATGTTTTTTATAATTTCTTGCAGTCTCATTTTGACACTTAATCCAGTTGAAAAATTACATTAAAAAACAATCATAAAGTTACAAGAATTATATTTGTACGTCGTTTTATTTTGTATAGTTTATGCATCAAAACTATTTAGATAGACCATGAACATTTAACTTTGGACAATCAAATACAATGTAATAATTTAGTTTTTAAGTACATATCAGAGGTAGGAAAAAATGTAAACCAAATGGTCTTTTATGCTGAGCACTGTAGTTTAATGGTAAGACAAGTTACTATAAACAGCCACATAATCAGACGTTCTACATTGATATTGATGCCTTTTAATATCCTCTTGCATGGCTACAAGCACTAATTCATGCAACTTTTCTGCTTTCAACACCACTACTACTGCATCAACGTGTCACCTAAATAACTGTAATTAAGCATTCTCCGTAGTTGCTGATTACAGGATGCTGATGAACATTCCCACTGGATTTAGCAGACTCTTTCATAACAACGACAATAATCATCTCATATGATAATGTGTGTGCTTCTGAAGACTTCTTAAATAATCTAAAATTTTAATTGTACAGACTGTTGATTATTGCAGTCTAAAGTTCAACAGGAGCTTAATCAAAAAGGTTCAAGTATCACATCACTGACATCTATTAAGCAATATGGTAATATAGGAAATAAATACTTTAGCTGCTTGGTCTTTCAACCAAAGCAAACTTTTTACAAAGGTCCATTGCCCTCTTGAAAAGAGCACTGAAACTTCTCATGTCACTTCCTATTGCAAGGAAAGAAACTTTTTTTTTTTCTTTCTTTTCAGTGACAGTTTCTTCATTTTGTTGAGTTCCTTGTCATTTTGCATTGAGAATAATGGCACCAAAAAGCAAAAGTACAGAATGATGTCTCAAGTAAGATTGTGTTATTATCTTTATGGTTTTGAAAAGTAATGGGTCTCATTTTTTTGAACTGAAACTAAGTGAATTCAACCGTGCAATAGTCACCTGAACCAGTGTACTGTCTAAGACGATCTTTATACTTTACAATCTGTATCCCTTACATTATATTTTCTTCCTTTAAATCCTGCACAGAAAAAGTATTCCATGCAACAAGTAGGAATCCATTTGGTTTATCCCATCACAGATGGCTTTAGAGGCTACATTCTTTAGTATGTGTACATCAGCAGGAAAAAAAAAGTCTTTTGTTTCCTAATTGTGCTCCATGTTCAACACAGTCAAATATTTTGTTAAATCTCATTAAAAAAATGCAAGTCTGTGACAGCTTTCTTTACAATCAGTAAGGGACATATGTAGTAACTTGAGGTTCATATGTCAGGAAAGACTAGTGCAGAATCTCTGATACTAATTTGCAGTAATTTTTAGAAACAAGTAATCATCCTCCTTTCCCTTCAAATGCTGCAGAACATAACATCTCTCAGTATAACTACCTTCTAAATGTTCTTCCTCCCCATTCTAATTAGTTATTTTAGACATATATACAGCATTATTTTGTTAGCCTATTTTTTTTGAATACACTTATTTTCCTTTTATGTTTGGCTCAAAGGCTTATTTCTCCATCTACCTCATCTATTGCTCAGAATACACTTAACACCCATCTTTGTCAACAGGAGAGAAAAACATCCTTGAGAAAGAATCTCTATATAACCATTCCAGAATTTCTGCTGGAGTAATAAGGTATAATTCCCTTTGAATCAATGAGGCTTTGCTAAGTCTAGGAGGGTCTGTTTTGAGATACATTCTCTGAGTATTCTTTTTGATTACATTGCTTCTTTGTGACTAAATGACTATAAAGATGTAAATATGTAAGACCCACATTCACATGAAATGCACAGCTTTGTTGGTTTGTATCTGTTATGCTGTGAAAGACAGTCATTTTCTTCACTGTGGTTTCTTGATTTGTTTCAACAAAACCATTTAATTCTTCTTACAAGCTTTCTCCAAGAAATGCACAGTCATGCCAGTGCCCTCCCTCCCAATGAGGCACAGGTGTAAAACTCCTCCTCACCACCAACCCTGCCCCCATTACCAAGGGAGGTATTGGGACACTCACACGTGGGTCTGAAGATATTCTTCCCTTCTGATAAGGCATAACTGGCTCAACTATGTTGGCATGAGAAACAGCTGTCATGCCTTACAAGAGGTCATAAACCATCAAAGACCCTCAAAATGCTCACAAACTCATTTCTGAGGCCTTCAGCCAGAGAACTGTCTTGATCCATAGTGTTGCATCAGCCAGTGTAAAACTCCGCCCTCCCCAGGGAAGGCACCTGGGCATTTCCACCTGAGCCTGAATGTATACTAAACCCGTGAGCTTTTTGTTTCATGGGTTTCCCTCACCACCAACAAAGACTGTGATCATCACTTTGACCAACAGACATCTAAATTGCAACAATCAAGTATCATCGCTGGATTCATGCACGGTGATATCTTGCCTCTCCACTATCTATTCTTATCCTTTATTTCTCTTTCTTTCTTTTCCTTACATATTTTATTAAGTGATATTTTTATATTGCTGTATTTCTATAGATAATAGTGAAAAGGTCTACATACATTCTTTCCATTGCAACCAAATAGTTATAAAATAAATGTGCCATATATGTATGGCCACTCGGTATCATTCCAATCTAATCTGCCCCAAGGGATAAGACCCTCAGTTACCTTGCCTCAAGTCTGTGTTGTAACACATGCACCTTTATTTGTCAGGTATACTAACAGATCGTGGTCAGATATTTGAAACTATAGGCATTGAAATGAAGCACCTCATAGGTTTGGGTCTTTCACAGGATTTGGTTTGAGTGGTATTTACAAAGTGTCTTTATCACATCTTCCCATCCAATTCAAAATGCATTAACAAAAAGGGCAATATTATTTCAACAGGGGAACAAACCTCCAGTGTATAAAGACAATCTAAATCTTATGTTGGCCATTTTTTTTGAGATGGACAGATGGAAACAGAATTAGGAAAATGAAGAGATTTTAACCTAAAGCAAGAAATAGTACTTGTTCTTTAAATCAAGCTATTTTCAGCAATTCTATTTTGGTGGGTTCTTCAATTTTCTGCATTACTTTTGCTCCTCAGTCTTAAGATGCTCTGGCCTTCTCTAACTGAAAATTTTTTTTTGAGAGATTCTGTTGACCTTTAAGTTCCAGGCAGCAGTTAAGTTTACCTACTGTAGCATATCCATATGAATGGTCTGTGAAGAAAACAGGTAATTTTTGCCCTTTAATTCCCCATAATACAAGAGAAAAGAGTAAGGGTGGAAGGAAATCAATTGTAAGTTATCCCTTGACGAATATCAGCAAACACTGTGTCACAAAACCAATGTGAAGAAATGGAGTATGGATTTTCTGCTGACATTTGTAAAGTGTTTGTGTCAAAGTATTTTTCTAATATAGCAAAGGTTACAATTTAACAAATTAAAGCACATGTTTCTTTTGAACTGACATGCCAGTCATTTGGGTTAATTTAAATGGCTTGTGTTTTTCTAATAAACTCTCAACCTAACTTACTGTGATTATGGTCAGTTTTTGCATTAATCTGCCATAAGTAATTGCTTTTTCATCAAAATGAGCTGAATGACAAGAGTGTAATAGTCCATGACTTTATCTAATATAATTTGGAGGAAATACTATATGCCATTTAAAATGTACCCAGAAGTGAATTTGTATTGCAAAAACCAAGGCAATGATTTAGATTTAATATCTCTAATTTCTGTTGGCTCAAGTGTTCATTGATATTACAGGAATTATTGAAGGAAGTAACTACTTTCATGTGAGTTAGAGCCTCTGCTGTTAAATTTACTATGAAGGACAAAGCCTGTCTTTGTTTTCCTAGTCTCCACAACTGAATTTACTTTATTTTATATAAATACTTAGCACTTTTGACTTAGAGTGTACAACCTATAAGGAAGATATCATAAATGTAAAGTTGTAATTGGATTGTCATGCTTGACCTCAGTAATGATCATCCTAGGAAATTAATTGCACTTCTACTAATAGTTGAACACCAAATATAATTTTGCAGTTGTTTTTGTGCTACTTCCAGTGGTCTTTTATTGACATGTGCAAGTTTTGAGAAAATTCTTCATAAATGCATTACTATCATAAAGAATTCCATAAATGTTCTATTGATGATTCATAAAAGAAATATTTTTATTTCCTAGAAGCCTGTTCAGTACTAGTGATAATGCATTTCTTTGTATATGTATATATATTAAAAAAAATAAAATTATTTTTTGTATTAAATCAGAAACATTATTTCAGAAAGTGCACATTCCAAATGGTTGTGATCATTTAGATATCAAATACATGGGGCAGATTCTTCTCCTTTTTTTTTTAAGATTGCATAGAGATGACAAAACCTAGAAAATTTAGTATTAAGGTGTGGTCTAACCGGTCCTTTCATAAGAATGGTTTCACAAAACAAAACAAGCTCAAAACAAAACAAAAACAAACCCAAGGAAACAAGTGTGGTGCTGCACGATGTCCATGCATGTTGGGTCAATGCACATAGTGGATATCCCACACTAATAAACTCTTACGTGATGCCAATGCTAACATGCAACACACTGCTGACTCATTTCATCACAACAGTTCCCAGAAAGAAACTAATGAAGCATAAAGAACATCCATTTGTGGAAACCTAGAAAATAAGCAGATTCAAAATTACCGCTATTCTATATCATTCAAAAAAATAAAAAAAAATTAACATGAGGATTTCAAGTTACTTAGTATCAGAAAAGGCAGAGAGCTGGCTATGACAACATGCTACAATCAATAAGTGGAAATGTATCTACATAAACTCCTGACTGTTGCCTGAGCAAACTGAGCTTCTAACTCTAGCAAAACACAGAAAACACTTCACCAGGATCAGAATACCTCCCACTTAGTAGCGTCCAGCAGCTTCAGTCCTTATTGGACAACTGAATGGTAAAATGGTCCTAGGTGACTGATCTTGAGGAGCGAGTAGTGAGATGTGTTTCCTGAGCTAATGGAAAAGGGAAGGATTCAAAAAAGATCAGAACTATGCATTTGATCATAAGGGTTGATCCAGGACAATAATGTGGAAGAGATATATTATTTTACTGCATTTCTAAGTCATATCAGGGAGTGCTCATACTTAAAAGCGTGAATTCATCTTTTGATGGAGCCTATGTATGACTAAAAGTAGTATTTGGCTGATAATTAAAATATTTAACATTAATATTCTTCTGACTATAAAAGAAGAATCAATCTACAACCCACACAAGAGTTTGTGTAACTGCAGATGCTCAAATTAAAGGTAGAAACCTTTCTTTTCTCATTCTGTTAAAAGACTATCCTATTATTTCCAAAATCAAAGTAACTAGGATATAATAATGAAAAATTGCTAATCCAACCTTGGCTTCAAACCCAGTTTTTAGACAACAGTTTACCATTTTTATTAAAATAATCACCTTAGAACATACTTTGAGTTAGGTGCTATATCAATATGCAGAAATAGACAGTTCTTGCTCAGAAGACTTATGCATCTCAACAGAAAAGGCAGATCAAAAGAAAATATCACTACGGATACAGAATTTGTAACTGTTTTCCTTGATTTACTATTGTTAATGTTAAACAAAGCATGTTGCCAATTGACTTAGAATCATCTCTTTCCATTTCATAAATGTAAATAAGATTTGAGTTAATTATTTTGGATATAATTCACTTCTGGTTGTGGTGAGAAGCTATCAGTTATCATATTCTAGAGTGCTGAAATGTAAAAAATCATACAGGACTGCTTTTAATGAAAGACTTCCAGTAGAAGTGTTCTTATAAGACTGTGATATCCTTCTATTAAAAAAACATGAAATATTTGTTATGTATTTGGTTCACCTACATCGGATAAGACTGTCCTTTCTGCCCTGAAGAATTCCCTTTTCATCTCCTTAGCTGATATGTCACAACTTTCAACATAACCAGATTTCCAATGCACTTTAAATCACAATCACTTCCTCCTATAAAAAGCATAAAACTGTAAAATAGGATTAGAAACATAAAGTGCAATATGTAATTTTAAATCAGTAAAAAAAAAAAAAAAATAGGTTGTAGTTCAGCATTTAGGAAGTTCTGACTCCAATAAGATTTGACAGTGAAAGGAAAAGGAAGAAGCACAAAGCAGTGCATGAATTCAGAGGAATGATCTCATTAATGCTTATAGCTCTAGACTGCGATTATTAAGCGTTTATATATTTGCTGTGATAATTCTTTGATGCTGAACTATGAGAGTAGGTTCTCTAATAAAATAAGCAAAAATGTTTTGAAAAGAGGGAGACAAGTTCATAAAATTAATACACTTGAAGCATTAAAGAAATGTAATATGGGAATAAAATGGAAGTATTCAAAATTATTTCAAGAAATGTCATGTGGATTCACATGCAAAGAAACCCACTGACTAATCAGAGCCTAAGTTTTGTGGTTAGCTGATAGGAAGAAACATTGAATTTAGGGGAGAAAGTATGTGTAATGTGTAAAATCATTTTAATATACATCTCTAAAACAATAAAGATTATATATGATAACCTATATGTTACAGGTGAACTAGATACCACAGATGTGTATTTCAGGTAGATGTCTTCATATTTGATCTATTTAGATTCGATTTTCAATAGGGAAGAATAACTGGATGTCTAGCAGGAATAATGGCATATATTGTTAAAATGAAATCTGTGTATGGTTTCTGGATTTAATTACAATGATTTCTTTCAAAAACTTTGTCTACCAAAAACACAGGATCTGTAATATCTGAGGAAGAAAATTTATCCCTCCTTTTCACCACAGTAGGTAATCCCAGTCCATTTTCACACAATCTATCACAACTTTTTAATTCATAAATGTTCATTATTAGAATGATAAAGTTTCTGCTACATATTTAAAAGAACTTGCAATGTAAGGAAAATAAAAAAAAAAAAAAACAAACAAAAAAACCCCAAAAAAACAAACAAACAAACAAAAACAACAACAAAAAAAAAACCAAAAAAACCAGTGGTCTATCTAGTCATGAATGAATCTGTCATTTTACTTAGAAACAAACCAGAACTTTATCACAGGAAAATGTTCTTTCACAGAACAATCTAAAAGAAAATAGAGCAGATCTGTCCATTCTTATCTCAATGACAATTTTCTAGAATACAAATAGAGTCATTACTTCTGCCATTATTTGGGAATGTTTGTGTACTAATCTTATATGAAAGCACACCAATGGTAAGTTTTATCTCAAAAGACATATAAATATAAGCCATTAATCATCCTAGGTTTCTTCTAAAACCAGTGATGAGAAATGACATTGTCAAAGACCAGTTAATTTTAGATACATATTTTAGGAGGAGTTGAAACAGTGCCTCCAGAGGTTTCTTTTTCCCTAGATAAAGGTGCTAAGTCTACACTTAGATAATGTTTAGACACTTAAGCAGACTGGGAAGAAAAGACTTCTTGGAAAACTATGTATGTTTCTCTTGGGGAAAGCATTCACATTTAAAAGCCTTAAGAGCAGTAACAATAGTGCAGGACAGGTGATGTAGTTAATAAGTCTCAGTAAGCTCTGACCTGTCCATTGCACCAATTACAGTTCCACTAATACACACAAAGAAGCCCTTCAGAGGTTCCTTCTCAGTCAAGAAGTTAAATTCCAACAACTGTGTTGCCTCTGAAATAATTTGGAACTCTTCCTGGAAGGAACTTGCTGTCTCTACAAAATTCAGTATCCACTTATTAAAACTGTCAAGTTATTTCTATCTTTGATATGTCCTTGAGGTAGCTAGAAGTACTTGTACATAGAATAAACTGTATTCCTATATTTTTTTTCCCTTACTATTTTATGTTCTTTAAAATCATATTGACATGGGAAAATGGTCAGTATGGCTAGTGACGTATTACTCTGTCAGATTCAGTTTGCTAATTTGTTTATCATTCACCAATCAACTATGAAGATGTTTCAAAGACAAGCATTTTGAGGAGAAATATATGTAACTGACCTCATCCTTCAGCAACACTTATTTGCAATGTTCACTGATGTCAGATAGGTGTAAACTAATAGTAAATAATAAGTCACTGTATGTTATGGCCTAGCTGTCAAATATTCAGACATGGGTTGAACAGTCTTACCAGGGCAGCTTGTAGGCTACAGCCTTACCATTAAACATAGTCTCTTTCAGCATTGCTAAATCATGATACTTAAGGAAAAGCACTATGAATTTTTTTATGCCTTTCATATAGGGATGCCTAGAATTTTTGGATCACAAATACACTTTAAAGCAGCCTGAGTATGGCTACTGCACCATAAAGGAAGTAGTGTTTTGCATCTTACAATGCTAGATTGCAAAATACGGTGCAAAGTGAATAATCTCTGCATCTTATTCCATAATCATAGGTGCACTGCTACCCCATCATGCTGTACCCACTGCATCTGCCTCTCATCTACACTGTACTTAGGATGGCTTCAGCTGCAGATTCAATTTTCAACTGATGTAAAAAGCCCTGCCCCATAAGTTCATTTGCACGAGGTTAAAGGCCTGGGTGCTTGTTCTCTGCATGCAAAGATTCACTACAGTCCCCTGTCAATTCCAGAACTAGTCTGCCTCTCCAACAACTGAGGTTGTCCTCTGCTCCCACTTCTTTACTGCACAGGGAGTCCAGGAGTCAGTAAATATTTTAAGAACGTCTATCTAAGACGGTAGTATCAGAAAAATAAGAGAGTACTATTAAAGTGTAATCCTGAACTCAACAGCACATGCTAAGGACAATACTACTTTTGGTCTAGAAACCAAATATTCCAGACACCATATATGGTGTCTGCCTTGGGCCAAGTTTATTTGTATGTACATCATGTCTGTGTCCAGAGTTAACTCTGAACAGCCAGGCTGTGACAACCATTTTATGGAACTCATGTCTACATGTGATGCTTCTTCAAACCAAGCACCGTCCAGACTTGGAAGAAAGCAAACGTTTTTTACTGTGAGGGTGTTGAGGCACTGGAACAGGTTGCCCAGAGAAGGTGTGGATGAACCATCTCTGAAAGTGTTCAACATCATTCTGGATGGAACTCTGAGAAATCTGGTTTAGTGAAAGGTATCCCTGTCCATGGAAGGGAGTTTGGAACTAGGTGACCTTTAAGGTCCTTTCCAACCCAGGCTATTCTATGATTCTATGATTCTGTGATCTCAGATTCACAAGAGAAAAAAGCAAAGTTTCCAGCTGTTCTATGTCTAAGGAAAGCACCATGGTCCTCCTACGACTGGTGGTGAAGAACACATCAATTTGCACCACAGGACGGCCTCTAAGCTGCTCTTACAATTGCTGCTTGATGTGTCTTACAGGGTTGCAGTCAAATATATTCTTATTCTGACATCAGTGCTCCCAGCACTCTTCCATGTCCTTAGTACTACCTCACAGCTGCAAAAAACAAGGTTTTTCTTTTTTATAACAAAATGGTAACATAATTTTCTAATACTTATGTTCTATTGCACAGAAAATCCTTTGTTGGTTTGAATACTGGTGAAGTTTGCAAGCAAATTCAATATCTCCAAGTCCACTGTGCTTCAAACAAGTGCTGCCTGTAGCCACTGACTTGTTTATGTGCAATTTTGCAATATGCTTTCAGAAAGAACTGTCTTCAGGCTCCAATCTAGACATAATCATTACTTTGTTTTTATTATTATTTTTAATTCAGTCTGGAGAGCTACCATATAAAGATTGCCAACATCAGTGACTAGATTTGAGCATTTAGAACTAAATTACTAAATATAATGAAAAGACGTGGACTTAATTTGCAGTTACCATAGAAAAAAGTAACTGGACATCAGCCAGTGCTCAGACTTATTAACACTCAGAAATGCTGTCACAGCTCATGTCTACATGGGACATTAGTCATGCATTTTGTTAATCTAAAGTAATTTGGAATATAATTTATCAGAACATCAAAATAATAGCTTTTACTCCATTTCCCCATCTATGTGAGGATATGCACAATAGACTCTGAAGTTATACACGCACTCTATTACAGCTAATTGAAACTAGATGATACAATTAACGTGTTTCTTAGTAAAAAGCATTAACACTTAATGTAAAATTCTAGTCACAACAAAAGAGAGTAACACTGGAAGGAAATGTGGTGTATAACCACAAAACATTCTTTTTAATTTGTTGAAAAGTAAAATTGAAAATTAATTAAGGAAAATCAAAAATATCAAAAGTCAACTAGACCGGCTTTGCTCACTGTATTCTTATTTTCCATAGGAATGTGACATTTTGGTCACTTTCAGAAGTGATGAGTGCAATAACTCCTGAGATTTAGATGCAACACAAGATAACTGAACAAGTGATCATGGTATGAATGGTTTGTAAAGATAATCCATTCACACAATACACAGGGCTGTTATAAAAAATTAAGTTTAGAGTTTCTGTTTAGGAAAGCATTCCAATGACATAATGAAACTGTCTTAATTTTTCAATGATTATAATTGAATAATTCTTAATACAAACAACAGTCGAGACTGTAATTTCTGACTTTTCCCAGAACACTGAAAAATTCTCACATTAACACTCTCTTAATCAGCTGATTCACTGGTTTTATATCTTATTTTTTCAATTTTGTTTTTACACATTCAAAAAACAAGAAGAACTAAATTCAAGATCTTGGCAAATGACAGCATGTCATAGGAATGTTTATGGGTAAAGGTCTTAAAAAATGTAATTCACCATAAAGACTGTGACTGTATGGAGTAGTACAGTTTAAATTAATGTAACAAGCATATTATATAGTATAAATATATGGTGATAAGTAAACACCAGCAAATTTGGGACTGATTAGAAGGAAATACCAGAAGTATTTTTAAATAAGTGTTACAGTTTGTTATAGTTTCTGGGGTGTAGCCTTGGAGAATGAAGTCTTCTAACTTAGTGCAGAACAAAAGATCAACACACAACATAATCTATATTGGGGAATTTAAACAAGAAAGAAAAAGCTCTCTTTTATTTTCCTTTTCAGGATTCTAATTCAGGAAATCTAAATATTTGCCTGGATCTTGCCTGGATCTCAAAACCATGAGAAAAGTAAAATTTGCCTACTCCAAGAGTCTTGTGTTAAAGCTGTTCTGTGCTATGGGAAGGTTAGGGAGAGAGTTGAGCTGAAAAGTTGATGTTGGGTTGAATCATTGACAGTGTTCAAGGGGGAGGGAAAGAGAAGTTGGAGACATGGCTTAAAGACCTAATTTGCTGATTTTTCTAGGACTGTTTCGGGGAAGGAAGGGGAATTAGCAGCTGCTGCTCAATGAATGCCCTAAATATTTCCTTATTCCTGTGAACAGAATGATCTGCAAAGCTTTTCAGAGGAAATGTAAGTATTAAAGCTGTGACAGCCCCAGGCAACTACCTACTTAGTCTGCATCTAGGTTATTGAAATAGTTTGGTGAGAAGTGGAATCCATGAAGAAATAAAAAAGAAAAATAAAAAAAGGAAAAAATAAAGGAACATTGGGCTTTCAGGTACTACTGTAAATTATTTCTGAACTTTATTTGCATACCTACTTTCACTGAAAGTTGAATAGGTATACAATACAATAAAAAAAGCATTGAAATTCAATTTTGTTTGTCTGGCAGACTGCATTTTGCTTTTTCCTTTTTTATACATTAAGGTTCCTAGAATCCTTTGAAAAGTCTGTGTGTACACACTACCATATTCAGCTTGACCCTTTGTCATTGTCTGGCCGATTTATTAGCTTTGGCATGGATATGAGGACAAAGAAGATTTGGAAGACTTTTTTTTGCAAAAAGAGAAATATGTCTCTGGTCTTCTTTTAACTCTGCCAAAGACCCCTGCAGAGCCACTGCAAATGGTCAAATAGAGCAACCAAAAAGCTTCTCCCATTTCCTCTTCTAATGAAGCTGAAATACCTGCTAGCCTTGATTTTTCTCCCTGAAACACAAAATTGGATAAAATGGGAAGATATGAAAGGAACTTTTGTGCCTTTTCTCTGTGCTATGGGAAAACAAGTCACCTTTACACAGAAGTCTTTTCTATCTGGTGTACCAGTGCCCTCTTAATAACAATAATACCTACAGAGGCAAACTTCAGTGACACATTGGTTTCCCCATACCAGGTGACTCCAAGGGAATTAGGATGTAACCCCTTCTTTACACCCTTCTGCCAGGAACAGACCTAGAGCTGTAGTGGCAGATCTCACTCAGACTTAATGCTTCTTACATGAACATCTTGTCCCAGATCATAAATGTCTCTTGCACTTTACTCCAAGATTTGAGGTTCATCATCCCAAGGAAAATGACAAAATGTCTCAGATGGACAAAGGATTTAACTTCCTTTTTTTATAAATCTGAAACAAAGACAAGGAAAAAGTATGAAAATAGTTGCAAACAAAAAAGAAATTACGTATTACAAGTCCATTTGATGGGAAAAAATACATGAGGATTTTATTGAAAGCAGATGTTTCAGCTTGAAACATCGTTTTAGAAAGAAGAAGAAAAGCATGCAAAATAATTTACATTTTCAGAAGACAACCCAATCATTTATAATCTTTGCATCATTCATAATTAATTCAGATTATGAGTGTAAAAACAGAATGAAAGTGTCATATAACAACTTCTGTGAAAGCATCAGGAGCATACTTAATGTTTTCTACAATTTATTTAAAATGAGGTAGAAGAAAGATCACTTAAAAGAGAGTTATTCCATGTTGCGTTTTAGAAAGGAGTTGAACTTAGTGTTAGCATGACATTAGTATTGTACTATAAAATTGCGCGAAAAGGACAGGAAGGGTTTTTAAAATGTATGTTATGTGGAGTTCCTATATGTGCATTTGAATGCAGGGAAAGTAACAATCTGCTGTCACTTGAAAAAAAACTTCTTTTCTTTTTTCATGATACTGATTAGAGACATATCACATTAAGGTTTTGTGATTTTCACAGTCTTCATTAATAATGTCTAACATGAACAGTCAGAAGAACTGGGAAGAGCTATTTTAAGTGTTCCAGATTTCTATATAATAATATGTAGTAAATTAGTAATTAGCCAGAGTAAGGCATAAGGAATGCAAATTATCTCTGTCTTAATATTTTTCCAGATGACATTTCAGATTTTGACCCTCATTCAATCACTTTCCACTGAAGGAAGAAGAAACCTAATTCCAAGTGGAATTCACCATGTGGAAAATAAAAAAAAAACAATCCTTTTTCTATCGTAAAACGATAAACAAGTTAATCACAATAAGCATTTTTCTCCATCCATCCCTTGACCAAATCCCTCACATGAAATTTACCATACAACCTGTCAGTTTGAATCTCACAGAGTTCTATCCTGGTCATGCTGTAACACTCATATGATGTTCACAGAAGAGGAGACTTATTTGTAAATGGTCTCTTACCAACCTGGTTTACTGACAAAACTATGAGGATTAAAGAGAAATTAGATGAAAGTATCCAGTTTTGAAATCATGAGGAAGAGGCAAAGAGCTGATTGAGCATGTCTGAGACATTTTTCATTCAAGCAATTTTTCTGGAGGGACAGGAAGAAGGCTTGTCAAAGGACAGCAAGGTCCCATGTTGTTGTGTTAAACATTAACAAATGACAAGAGTGGTGCTTGGTAAAAGGGAAAGGAATGTAATGAATGGCATGACCTGTTGGGGGGGAACAAAGATAAGTAACAAACACCAAAATTACATTCTTCAATCAGAGAATGTTTTAGTCGTTAGTCAGACAACTGTTATGTTGTTCTAAGATGACCATGTACATTTTTCTTATAGTTTCACTCATATGTAATTGTCATTGTTTTATGCCCAAAGTGCTTGCTAAATGGATGTTTTGTCTATGCAGCTGCCTAGGAAAGACATACAGCAAGATCAGAAATTTTGACTTATCTTAAATTAATGTTGTCTTCTAGTCTCAAGAGAGACCAAAAATTATTCAAAAATTGACTATAAAAAAATAATCACATAAAGTCAATTTTTCTGTTTGTCAAATGTGATTTGCATTTCCAGCTTTCTTTTTCATAAGCTTTCTTTGTTTGAGTCTTTGGCTTATTTAAGTTGTTGTACTTGCTGAGCCATTAAATTGGCTTAGAAATGAATTTGAATGACAGCAGAGCTTTTATGAAACAACAACTCCCATGCATTTACCAAAAGGTATGAACCAATAACTGATATGGAAAATAGATGAGTTTGTACTTCTTTTATATGTGAAGGTCAGATTCAGAAAAGAACTCGGGTGTTACTGAACACAGCTTAGGCACCGTAATACCTGGTGGACTTGACAAACTTGAGCAGTGTATGTATGCCCTCTGTGCAAGCATGGGGAGAGTTATGGAGCCTAGGAATGGAATTCACCATAGCTAATTCATGGCTGCCAGGAGTGATGGAAAAATCTGAAGAGGAAATTCTCCTACCATTTCTGTATAGTGTATTTGACTGAGCCTCTGAGGTGGACACCATATGGACATTAGTTTTCCCAGCCTGAAAATTTCTTTTGGAGGTATGATTGAGGTCTACATTAGAGTACATATTGAACTAAACATCATGAGTGAATGCGTCCTTTCAAGTTAAAGTGCCTGGAGTAATGACTGTAAGATTCAATGAGGGAATGAACATTTGGGAAATTGTGTCTGTGGCTTAGTGGAGTATGCCCCAGTAGAAGGCTCTATATTCAAAGCATGTAAGTATCAATTGAAAGTGTAATTAAAAAAAATCCACCACAGTAAATATATAGAACTCAAAATTAAAAGATAGGAAGCAGAATTGTTTAACTCCCAAACTGGAAGACACAACATTGAAATCAATTTCCCCCCAACATTTATAGGTGATCTGAAAAAGGGGTTGCATCAAAAAGCGTTCAAAGTAATGCAGAGTCATAGTCAAAATTAATAAAGGGGAGGTTCAGGAAATTCTGAAAAAGAACTCTGATAGCAATTAGGCACTAAAGACATAAGCAAAATTCAGTAGAATTTTAATATAAATTTAAAGACATGGGAAAACAAAGCTCCAATTTTACCTGTACAGTGATGGACTCCTGAACTTATTGTTTGCTCTTGAGAATGGGGCCAATATAATACTGACATTATAAACGGAGCTTTATAAAAATACCAGCTCTGTGCTAGGTGATAGTCAAGGAAAAAAATAACCTTATAAATTATTGGAAATGAAAGATGACAAAACTGCAAAGCATCAGTACATCATGTTATATATCTACAATTTTGAATACAGAGTCAATACTGGTAGTGCTGCAAAGTGTTTAGAAATGGCTAAAAAGTATCATCAAATGGATAGAATAACTTCCATAAGGAGACTAGTACTTATCAGCTTGGCAAAAAAGTTACCAAAATGGAATATGATAAAAGACTACTGAATCATGAGTGGCATTGTGAAGATGAATAACGATGAATATGTTCACTGTGGTTTCCAGTGCAAAAACAGAGGGACACTAGGTGAAACCAGAAGGTGACCAATTCAAAAGAGCAAAGCAAGATATCCTTTCTACCAGTTTATAGTGACTGTGTTTCGCAGAAACTGTAAGATTATCTATGTTCAATAGAGAAAACTAATGAAGGAGAACTCATTTGAAACACAGAATGATTTTAGTTTCCATTAAACAAGTACTTGGAAACTAAAAGAATGTTTTGGGGAAATATAGCAGCACGAGTTTTTACATTTTCATATATATTTTCCAATATAATGGTCTGATTTGGCAGTCATATCCATATCAGCAGAGGTTCAATATCCAAATCTGCATCAGAATGTTTCCATCAGTGAGCTCTAGAAACTTGTTTTCTCCGTCTTGTGACATAAGGTCTTTCTCTTGTAAATGGGAAAAAGAGAGTGCAGTTTTGAATCCTAATGGGCTATTCTGGGAACTGAACCAAGTATCTTGGTACTGGAGTGTAATCCTGAGGGATTGCTATTTTGAATGAAATTACTCTGCTTTTGTTTCTTCAGACACTGTCAGTATGTGAACTTTCAGAACACACACAAAAGATGCAAAATTCAGGGAACACTTGCTTTGTTAGTTAAATGTTAGCATTTCTAGGTGTTCTCTACCAACCATTATCAGCAACCATGTATCAGTAAACAGGCAATCTTTATGACACCAAATATAAGGATCTGGGTCACCAGACTCTTGTCCTGTCGTAGACCAAATAAAGGAGAAAAAAACCCACAAACCCAACAAAACAGTGTTCTGGATGAAAATCTAGGACTTGTGTCCCACATACATGGGAAGAATCCCAGTGTTACAAGGGTGTGTCAGGCAGTCTTCTCATTACTACATTCTGAAGAGCAACTACAAATTACTAAGGTGCACATAGTCTTTCAGATTTCCAGTCAAAATCCAATGACCAGTTAGCAGATCTTCATTGGTATGGTAATGCTATCCTTTTAGCTGAAGTAGTCTCCTCTTTCTCTGGTGTTTAGTCATCTGCTGCATGTGATGTGAACAATCATAACACCCTCTGCCTTGAATTTTAATTATATTCAATCAAATCCCAGCTTCTGAGTGCATATATCATTTGAAGCAATAATACTATCATGGGAATTCTGCAGAAACATGGATTGCAAATTTAGGGGTAATCATATTTTTATTATTAGATTCTGCTCTCAATGCACAGTATTATATTAATAACATTTCTGTAGAGATTTTAGAAGGGTGTACTTTTTCTCTTTTTGTTGACTTTCAGGGGACAGTTTATAGATTGTCTGTAGTTATTGCTGGGTTTTGTGTAATTTTTGCAAGTTTAGTCCTGCTATGTACCCAAGACAGTAAATGTAAGAAAAATCTCTCTGGATATATATGGTGCAAACATTGTCCCTTGTCCTGTCAAAAACATGTTTTATTTCTTTAGGGTCATAGGGTTATGACTACTGTTACCAGAGAAACAGATAAATACTGCAATGTTTGCAGTAGAAAAAGTTGATGATATCTCATTTACTAAGTAGATATGCCTATTTAAAAGATATTAAAAATTTGATAGACGATTTTGAATGGAATTAGTCAAACAAAATGCTCTTATCCCTGCCTAACGTACACTGAAATGAAGTAGCTATATAATAGACTCTCTATATCTCACTGGTATGCCTCACATTCAGAGATGCTTAAAGAGTCCTTTTCCTATGAGACTACCTATTGCTAAGGAAAACCACATGTGCTTGTTAAAAAAATACTAAAATTTTATTGAGCATAATAATAATAAAATCAATACTATAAAAATGTTCTGAGATACTAGAGAAGCATTAGTCCTAACAGCCATAGAAAATGCTGTTATAGAATCAGCTAGAACACTTAAGGGTTATGGACTATTGTTCTATTTCTCTGCTTAATAAGGCTTTACTTCAGTGGCATATGGGTGTGATTTTATTTTTAGATACATATTTCTGTTGTGAGACAAAATTCACTGTACTATGGATCAATAAGCAAATACACAGATCAAAAGGCACCAGAGAACAGAGTTAACAAATTAAAATTGGAGGATTTAAGGGACATGATTTTTCACTTTTACATGAGTTTTATGCCATCATGCCATGTGTATCAAAGTGAACTGGGTCTAATGCATGTCCACTATGAAAAAACTATAACCAAGGTGATCACTTTATAAAATTAAACATTGACTCATGCATACAGTATATTTCTTTTAATCAGGAACAAATCACTTTTTTTTTTTTCCAGTTATTAATTCTCTTGATTCTTATGTTTTATTTGGTGGTCAATTTTTTACAAAGAAAGTGAACATAGATCTCTAATCTATTACATGGACATCTGGCAGTAATCCCTTTATCTTAGTTAGTATTTTCTAGTAGATCTCACATTTTTAGCATAAATGTTCATTGGAAGAGAAAACAGTATCTCACTTCCTTTCTAGAAAAGACTTCAGTTTGGTGACAGGTACATGCATCTTGTCAGCAAGAGAAGTATGTTCAACTCCTCAATACAGAGAGTCGAGAATTGAACCCAGCCACTTTATCTGCCATGTGACTATTTTTCATTTGGCATAGGGATAAAAGCACTCCAACATTCTGTATTTTTATAAAGGGCATGCTTGTATTTTCATAGTATTGGAAATCAATGAAATTATACTAAATAATAATTTAATCCATGAAGCTATCCATGCGACTACTCCTTCACAAATAACAATAGCCAATGAGCATCACTTTTCTTGCCCCAAAATCATGCAAAGCATTAATAGTGATCAGCCCCAGATTTTCTGCAGAGAAAGGTGTCGACTAACATGCTCAGTCCACTCTTGTTTAACCAATTGGTTCACTTGGACATTTCTTTGACTTCACCATGACTTCAAAATTATTTTTGATATCTGTCTGACTTGAAGACAAGTCCAGTTATAGAAGAGGAAAGAATTTTCTAAAGGCCTGTCTCCTCTTCCTGAAGGTATCTTGCAGACAAGCATGGCCTTCAGATATGAATGTTATATTTTTGAATCATAGTACTAGTAGATTAAGCATGTACAGAAATGTTCATTGTCATTGAACTGTAACTACTTACAGAGGAGAGCTGCATCGAGAACACAGGGCCCAAATATAACCTTCTTAAAGCAATTCTGAGATCTGGGTTTGGGATTCAAGTGACAGTAAATTGGGAGAAGCTGTCAACCCCCTCGAGGGCAGGGGGCAGGGAGGCCCTGAAGAGAGACCTTGACAAATTAGGGAGATGGGCAATAACCAACCATATGAAGTTTAACAAGGGCAAGTGAAGGATTCTGCACCTGGAATGGGGCAACTTTGGTATTGCCTATAGACTAGGGAATGAGAAGCTGGAAAGCAGCAGGTCCTGGTCAATGGCAAACTGAATATGAGTCAGAAGTGCCCTGGCAGCCAGGAGAGCCAGCTGAGTCCTGGGGGGCATCAGGCAAAGCATCTCCAGCTGGTCAGGAGAGGGGATTCTTTCATTCTGCTCTGCACTGGTGCAGCCTCACTTTGAGTCCTGCATGCAGTTTTGGGCACCAAAATGCAGAAAAAGACATTAAAAGTATTAGAGAGCATCCAAAGGAGGGCCATGAGGATGGTGAAGGGTCCGGAGGGAGAGCCATATGAGGAGCAGCTGAGGTCACTTAGTCTGTTCAGCCTGGAGAAGAGGAGACTGAGGGGAGACCTCATTGCAGTTACAACTTCCTCATGAGTGGCAGCAGAAGCACAAGTACTGATCTCTTTACTCTTGTTACCAGTGACAGGACTCAAGGAAATAGCATGAAGCTGAGTCTGAGGAGGTTTAGGTTAGATACAGGAAGAGGTTCTTTACCCAGAGGGTGGTTGAGCATCAGAACAGGCTCCCCAGGGAAGTGGTCACAGCACCAAGCCTGACAAGAGTTCAACATGCCTTTGGACAATGCTCATAGGCACATGGTGTGACTCGAGGTGTTCTGCATAAGGCCAGGAGTTGGACTCAATGATTTTGGTGAGTGCCTTTCAACTCAGTGTATTCTGCGATTCTATGGGTGTCTGAAACACTCCAGGAATACTCAAATTCTTATAAGGCTATCAAAACTATAGAAACTCAGAGAAATCAAGACTACCTCCCTGAGCAAAGACTAGCTGTATAGCTGAGAATTGCATGATCAGAAGTGAGTGGTATGGCATCAAATAAAGCACCCATGATGGCTGTATAACTTGTCTTTATTCAATTATCACACTGCTTGTAGTATTTGTTTCCTGTAAATTATTTGCGCAGAGAAGGGAACAGGTAGTTCAGAACACAGAAGAAATACCACCTCTCTCTTTCTTTGATGTTTCCAATTGCCTACTCTTACCTTTTCTCATTTTTCCTCCACTTTTTTTCACTTCTTTCCTTTCTGGATAAACAGTTTAAATATCAAAAGCAAATGTTTAATATTTGGCAAGATAGCACCAAATTACCAAGTTCTGCAAGAAGAAAGAAGAGACACCCTGACAAAAGGAACTGAACAGATGATATCAATGTTGTAAGGGAGAGTCATTTCACCTAACTTGACACTGTAAACGTCTGTACCTGGAGAAGTCTTTCTAGAGTCTCTTTATATTCCTTGAAAAAAACAGATTAATCTGCTCACATTGTGATAGTTCAATTCAGGAAAGGAACTTTGGAGGACTAGCTCCAACATAGATGTCTCCCAGTAGTTAGGTGGACACCAACATAATTGTGTTATCCTTGTAGCTTTTCCAAATCCAGAACATAACACTTTCAGAATGCCATGTTGCTGCAAGGACAGTGGCGAGAAAAAAAAAAAAAATCAACAAAAAACTTAACAAAAACAAACAAACAGCTGCAGCTCAGATAAGTACATTTCTCCAAGGAGTACCACTACTGTTATTATTCATGCATTAGGAAAAAAAAAAAAAATAATAATTGGAACACGAGAAAAATCCCAAGATCACTCTTCTAAATTTTTCAGACTATTACAGCACCTCTTGATGTTTTAGTTGATAAACTATTTAAGAATCTGCCTCTAGAGTTTCATAGATCCTTTAGATTTTTATTGGAAGTCAGAATCACCGCATCCATTTATGTTTAATTTGAAATTTTCTTGTTTTAAAACCTATTCCGAAGAAAATAATCTTAGAACAGTAGGTGCCCTCTTAAAGGGTATAATGTGGTACTCTTCTGAATGTTGTTTTGCAATTAATTCTCTCTCTTCTTAGGAAAAAGAATGAGTTAGTACCATCATGCCAAGCTAACTGATCACTGCAATTATTTGACAGTGATGTTGCTTCTAATTATCTGCCATTTAATTTAGCTAAGTGGGATGGTAGCTGTTTCTATACTGCCATTTGTTCAGCTACATTTGAGAGGGAAAAAAGTTAAAATCCTGATAAGGAAATAAGAACATTATAGGGGACATATATCTGAAGAATGATCCAAGAGATTTGTTGCAGTGCACAAGCAAAACCTTAGCCCTTACCTTTGCAGAGTAAAGCCAATGGCATAATTCCAATAGTCCATGACAGTACTTTGGGTATTTGCAATCTACCCTCCAGATTTACCCTTGCCGAGGGCAAAGAGCAGATCTGAATATATATACAGCAGTTTTACCTTTTAAAAATAGCTGCCACTGCTTTATTATTCTTAAGGTAATTGCCTTCAGTCCTAACAAAGCTCCCAGGTCCCATGCAGAATTGCTCTCACTGCAGAGAACTGCCACTAACACTGCAACTGCTTGTGTGTCAGGGAACAACATGCCCCAAAGAATAACGTCTTCTTCAAGGATTCATGAAAGGGATTCTTCAGGAACTAGAAACACGAATTACCAAGAAAGTATCTATGTCATTTAGACACTGGTTTGGTACAGCTTGTGCTCCCAGCAGCACAGTGATAAGTGTGTAGCACAGTCATATAAGGGAGTATGAGTGCTTTTCACGCTTTTTTTATATTTGTCTCTTTCACGTGCTCAATCTTGTTTTGCACTTTATCACTTAAAAATATTAGCTGCTTTGAGAATCCCTTGCACATTTTGGAATGTAATGTTTGTGTCATTACAGTATTTGAAGTAAAGAGGTTAATTTCCCTCCTTCATTTAATTAGTTTTAGTCCTCTGTATTCTTAGCACAGTGACTTCTTCATCAAGGTTTACTACCTCTTGTTAATAATCTCTCTAAAATAACAGTTGTTCTTCATCATCACTGGACTACAGTTTTAAATGTAGGATACTATGAAGTTAATCTTTAATTCCTGTGTCTCTTGATATGTTTACCTTTTAATACCACTGATCGTGCTTAGGATGTTCTTAATAATTAAAATAACAAGTCACTTCAGGTCTGGAATTGAAGATGATGCTAATACTTCTCAAAACCTAAAATAAAGTTATCTCTTGGACAGAAGACTACGATAAGAATAGATCAGTTTTAAATCTCTGTAATTTTGGAGTATACTTTTTTTGGAAAAACAAATAAAAACAACAACTTTTCTAACTAAAAATGTAAGAGAAACACACAGCCAGAGAACACCTGACATGCAAGTCTTTTGATTTGGATTATATTTCTTCATATAACTACATTTTCATTTGTATAGGACTTTGATCAGAGTCTAAAATTGCCATAGGAGGAAAAAAAATAAAAGTGCATTGTGGTTTGGACTGCAAGTGCCATCTCAAAATAGACTCAATATATTTTTTAAAAAAAATATTTCTCTACAGGCCCTGACTTTAAGGGATCCAATGTTTCACTATACTGTAAAAATTTTTTATAGTAATACATATCGCTTCTAGTGCTTCATTTTCTTCTTTCAAAAGGAATACAGTGATAAGCCACTAACAAGAAATTTTATTGAGGCATTCTGATCTCTTTCATTTCAGCCCAAGACTTCTTAAGCTCTTCTTCATGAGAAGAAAAACTACTCAGTAACTGGTTTTTAACCTTAATTTAAGCTCCTTAATTTAAGTCTAGAAAAACTCACCTTAAAATAAAAATTGTTGTGTGAAGTTCTCCAGGTAACATGTCAGAAGGATTTAGGATACTGAGATTAAAATACTTTACCACAATGGATAAAGTTGCTGAAGCCCATAGACCCTCTTTACTTTGGAAATTGTACAAGCTGAACAGTGTTACAAACATGCTTAAAATTAGATAATTACCCTATTGTCTTGTTGCATAAACACTTCATATTTCCAGATGCTGTTTCCACTCTTGAGATTTAGTTCAATGTACAGATTGGATATTTGAAAGAGTATCTGTGAACGTAAAGGCAGGTTATGTTATTTAGTACTAGTTCCTTCATTTCTAATAACCATACTGTTCAAAGCAAAGGACAAGGACACTGGCTGATATTCTGATATATAAGCAAACATTTTTAAAAATAAATAAGGTCTCCACTGATGACAGATAGCACCTTTTCTGACTATGACAGATAGCCATTCAGTGAGTTTTCTATATATCCACTGCACAAATTCTATTTCATCAGCCTGATAAGGAAAAGTGATAGCAGATAGAAATCTGCGTCAACACAAAGTAAATTAAAAACAGGGGTCTTCCATCTGATAGTATCTTTTTATATAATTTGATTTCTTTAGCTAATGTTCTGTGTTTTATTTCAAAAGGTTATAGAAAAAATGTGGCTGATGGATTATAAAGGAAATAGGCAAAACAGGCACAGCAGGGCACAATATCAAGTGTAACAAAAAATAGTTGTTATAGTAAGTATTATAGAACTCTATTTGATGTCACTTTATAAAAGCCATACTTTCCCTCTAGCTCTAGATAAAAACTGGACATTAAGAAGACAAAATATATTCAGATTTATTATGATTGACATTGCCTATTTCCTGTGAAGTACTATTGCCTAATGTCAATAATGTTTACATACTTCATGCTCTTCAAATTTTCTTTCATACTTGTTTTAGATGCTATTTGATTCACTCCATATTCAAAGAACTCATGGAAGCAAAATGGAAAGTTTTGAAATGGCAGTAGAAAATTCCATGTAACATTCCTATTAACAGTGGTGGGAGATCTTTATCTAATTCCCTATGGTTTGTTTGTATTGAAAATTCGTTCAAAAATTCTAACAATGGAACTTTAGAAGATTAGTGATTCATTCCAAAACTTTTTCAGAAACATCTGGTATTTCAGGAAAAAAAAAAAAAAAAAATCAACATTTGGGCTATTGAGTATTTCGAAGGCGACAGAAACATACTGATTTGTCACAAATAGTAATGTCGATCACTGTTTGTTACCAATTACTTTAGAAAGATGTTTAAAGAGAGCAATACGCACAATATGCATTCTAGTTGTAAAATAAAGCATTCTATGGTAATCAACATTGTCTTTAACCTTGAATCACCTGACAAAGTATGATTATAAATACATGTTCTCTCTGAGAATAGAAGAGGCAGCATAAGCAAAGAGCACACAAGAATACATTAAAATTACTTTTAAAAATAGAATTCATTTTAATTTGACGATCAACAACTCATTCAACCATCATTTGCATGCTACGATTTTTTACTGAATTAAATCATTCACAAATAGCCAGAGTGCACACTTAATTGCAAAAGTTAGTACCTATAATTTATAAAATCAGTATTAAGGAAAAGAAGATAATTCAACAATGTAACTCACTGCATCATGCTGTGAATTTTTTGCACAGCTGGAGTTATTACAGGCCATTAGCATGTATCCCTTTATTGTGCATTTAGTGGTTTTGAAAAATATGAGATTGATAATTCTGAAAGGTCTTTCTTTAACCTAGAGTTAAGATTGATCCACAATACTTTGTCATGTGATTTCCAATTTTTCCGTATAGGTCGAGCTGTGACATATTGCCATTCAACTCTTGACCCAGAAAATGGGCTTAAAACTTGAAAAATAAGGGAATCATTAAATTGTCAATTCAGGACAGCACTGAAGCACATACTTAAGTATAATTATGTAACTGACTCCTACTGAATTTACCACAGTTAGATGAATTATAGTAGCTTCCTGCACTACTAATGAAATTTTGTAAGCCAAGTTTCTGATCCATAGTCTGAATAATTCAGAGAGAATCTCTTTGCAAAGCAGAGGTAAAATGGTTCACAGCAAAGTAGTCAAAGTACCTTTATAAAAAAGTGCTATTGAATAAAAGGGGATGGTAGATATTCTATCCATTAAACGACAGATGAAAAAGCTTATAGAATATAATGGAAGACCATGTCAATGTCAGTAAAGTTTCTACAGAATAGAAGTCATACAATATTCATTTATTTGGTGGGATTTACAAAGGTAATTTCTTAGGACACAAGTAAGATCTAATAGACCTAATCTTAAAAAACAAACAAACAAACAAAACCAGTAAGAAATAAAAAGTACTAAGATATGAACATGCATACCCTATCGGCAAAATTGCAAAGACAAGAAATAAAACTGAAAAACAGAGGTCAGGTTTTGATTATTTATGAAGTATGCAACAAAAATTCCAGTCTTTATTTATTTAATTTATTTATTTTTTAAAACAAAACACAGAAATGTAGGACAGAAAATTACACGCAGAGGAATTTGAAGAGATATGAGCATTAAGAGTAGAATTTTCAACACCTTCAAATGCTTATAATTTTAGAATTTTGAAAGGTTTCTTGTGTCTCATTATACTAAAAATTGCCCTTATAAAAATCTTTCATAAAAATATAAAAACTGTAACCATTATACAAAATTTTATTTGATTTGAATTTGGACAGATGAGATCAATATTGTGTACTGAACTTTACATGGAATAAGAATCAATTACCATCAATAAAATGAAATCAGATTATTATAAATGCTTATAGTAAGGATATTTTAAATTTATTTGCCTAGATTCTGAAAGCTTCCAATAGTGAAAGTGATATAAATGCAGCAGAGAACCTGTCTGCACAGAATTTTCCTTACAGAAGGATTCAGCTTTGATAAATTATCCTGTGTGAACACCAGATAGTTAGTTTGAATTGAAGCACAGGATATGAAAAATATAACTATTTTGCTGACATAGTGACAATGCCATTTTCCTCTGGACTTTAAAGTGGTTTCTCACTGGTGCAATTTTAAAGCCTAAATTCCATTAAATTGTTCATGCACTGAAGAAACCAGACAAAGTGATTGAGTTAAATGTTTTAGAAACTAAAAAATTCTTGTTTGTTTTCCTTGGAAATTGTTGGATACAGAAATCTCTCAGGGCACTATCTATTACTGATATGTAGAAAGACATTATTGTAATGTCCTTTCATGCTGCAAAGTCTTGCATGCAGGTGGAAATGGGGTTTCACAAAAGTCTTCATTTGTCCTCCATGTTGATCAGATGTTCATCCCCTCCACAGTGTTAGCATCTCCGACGATGTCACTCACTTAAAGGCAAGAGATTTTACAGACATTTAAATGAATATGTTTACGTGGAATTTTACCCCCAAATCCTTTACACTTTTAAGCAATATTTAAGAATTTAAATGAAATTTCAAAGAGAGCTTCAGAATTTTTTTACATAGTTTATGGTTTCTGTACAAGTTTACTAATATAAATTTATTCTCTATAATTATGTTTCTCTCATTTGTAATTTTAATGATTTCTTAACATTCACAGCATTACAAGGTCTCTGAGCTATAAGACAACTAAAAGAAAATGTAGGATGCATACATTAATAAAAATAGTCAGCCAGAAAACCTTTAAGAATTGAGGGATCTTGGTTTCTCTAGTGTGCTATGGTGTATCTGACTTTGTTTTGCCATCTAGCTACTTGTGTCACACTGTTTTACAAAAGACACACAGCCCAGTGCAAGAGCTCTGTAAATCTGCAGCATGAATCTTTCCTTCAGATACTGCTTGTATTTCTTTAGAAGCTCATGTGAATGAAGCATTGTAGTACCTGTGGTCACTTCAGTTGATGATTAGCAATTCATATACCATCCTAATACTAGTTGTTATATATATAACAGGACTTACATAGGAGACATTTGTGAATTTGGAGTTTGGTGAGCATTTTTTTCCAAATAAGTCCATAGAGACAGGTTTGAAGCTTTTGTTTCTAGTTCCTCCCTACAAGCAGCCCCTAACACTCCCCATTTGAAAAGTTAAAAATCTGAAAATATTGATACAGTTTTCCCACATCTGAGGTCTATAATTGGCATGGGAAAGTGAAGATAGAGGGTTTGATCTATTCAGTACTTCCATCAAGCAATTAAATTGTTTCCCCTTTAGTGTTGTGATGGGCTGGGTTTGAGGTTTTTCTGTTGTTGTTTGATAATTTTTTTTCCAGTAACCCAAAGCCTAGTGAAATATTTAACTCTCCATAAAAAGAAAACAGAAGGGAGTTTACAACTTAATTGCTAAATAATGTAGACTGGAGAAGGGCTGACCTCACTTTTCCTATTGTTCTGCCTGGAAACTTTTTCTGCTCTATTACCTTTTCTTTTTGTGGATGTTTGGATGCTTGCAGGCAGGTGTAGCAGGGATAAGAAAAGCAAAAGGAAAATGGTAATTTGATACTTTGTAGCCACAATTTGGGGCAAAAATCCAAGTAGCTTCAATCAATACCTTTTACTTTTACATTTTAGAAAATTTGTTGCTTTTTTTTTTTTTTTCCCTTTTCTTTTTTATATTGGGGATGATACTGATTGCTACATACATACCAACAAAGAGATATTGATCAGGACATTCTACAGACAAAGATGAAATTGCCTTGTGGTTACAATAAGTCTTGTTCTCAGCAGGGAAGAAGAAACAAAATGTACATGATGTGGCAAAAAGCATCCCCAATGTGATTTTGTCATGTTAATTGACATTCATTCCTTGTCATTTCCAAGAATATTTACGTCTTTTGGTTGGCTGAGGTTTAAGCTCACAATGTCACCATGAAGAGCTGAAGAAAGGCTTAAACCCTGTCATTTCAGTACCACAGAAAACTCAGTATGTCCTTCTTTTTATTCCTCATGTCACTGAAGCATTAGGCAGTAATATTGTTTGTCCAGGACTGTGTCCTTTGGGATCCAAACTCTCAACAGTGTCAGAGCACCAGCACTTCCTACCTTGGTTTGCAGGCACTTACAATGAAGGCAGGGAGCAGATGCAGTGTACAAGTCAGTGTGAATTAGAAAGGCAAAAGGGACTGAATGCAGGGGGACTAAATGTGATTAATACCTGTTACTGACTTTCTTTTGTCTCCTTGCTGAAATACCCTTTTGTCTTGATGAAAATAAAATCCTACCATAAGGAAACATGGAAACTATATATCCATATGTTTACCATTTTATTCTTTTGTTATACTGAAGATTTTTTCTAATGTGCACTGAAATAAAGATGTCTCTGCTCCCCTTCTATAAATTTTCTCAGTCCAGTATTTCACTTAGTTTTAAAGAGATAAGTGTACTTTCTGGATAATAAGCAATTCCCCACATAATACCACCTCCCCCTCACTCTCCCCTCCCGCCCTTCAAAGAGAGCAGGGCCACAAACATAGAAAATTATGAAGATGGTAATCAGTTGTGCTGTCACTGGACAACCTTTACGTTACTCATCCTGCTTTCCCTGATGTCTCACAACAATTCCTTCAGAACTGCACACAGATAGATTACTCATTACTAAAGCAACACTTTCCTCAACCTTGCTCTTCAGAGTATTTCATGGCTAGTTATCTGTACTACAATAACAGTAAAAAGTGATGTCCCTGCAAGACGGAAGGTAAAGCAAGGACAGGCCCAAAGAGGTAGTAATTACAAATACAAATATGTAGTCAGCTCATTAAAATGCTCAAAAACTTGGTTTCTAATAATTTATTTTTTTCTAATTCACCATCTGGTTGTACTTTTTAGAAAATGTTGATATGGTGCTCCAGTACTTTTTTTGGCTGCTGTGGTACACCTGGTAAGTATACTAATATGTATTTCACTGAACACTAATCTAGAACCACAAAACTAAAAAATCATGTATTTTTTTCCAAGTTTTTCTGAATGCCACAAATACTGCATTACACACTGAGTTGGGGGAGGAAGGGAGAATAAAAAGAGGATGGTGACTCAATACCCAAAGAATAAGAGTTTGTAGGGTAATTTCAATGCCCTTGGACACTCATTTAACATCCTTCTGTCTTCCAGTCTCTGAAAAGGATATGAAAGCTGTCTACTCAAAGAGAGCTTCTCTGCACCAGTCTTACTGGGGATGCCTGCTTGACTCCGCATTCCATGACACCATGACATGAATAATCACTGACTTGAGAATTTTTCCTTCACTGATTGGAACAACTTGGTGGGTGTTGTAGCAGTAACATCTTGTATAATACATTTATGGGGCACACACAGAGGCAAATGTTCATAAGTGTATATTTGCTTCAGGAGTTGGAATTCAGTAATTGCTTTACACTAGTAATATATATCTAAACAAACATATATAAATACACTTGCTCTCCAAGTGGTAATTTTGCAGTGACTTGTATATATACGTTATATATTTGGTTTTAATACAAGTAGCTTTATAGTAGCTTGTAATAAAGACATTCTCAGACACTCAGACTTTTGTGACTTTGTGTTTCGTGGAACACAGAATCCCACAGGCACCATCTTCACACACCTGACAGTTGACCAACCCTGTCATGAGAGTGACCACAACAAAATTATAGCAAAATGAAATGTTAAATGACTACAACAGCTAATGGGGAAGAGCCTCCTAGCATAACGGCAGAATGTTTAACATGTTTGATAAGGTCAGTTTCCACATTTGATAAGGTCGATTTCCACACATTTGATAAGGTCATTCTCTGCTGTGCCCTTCTAGATAGGGAGTTCTTTGTTATGTACCATTCCACGTTTCATCAGACTAAAACCTACTAAGGAGAAAAGAACCAGATATTTCATAGAATCACAGAACAGAATTGAAGACTCATTAAGGTTGGAAAAGACCTCCAAGCTCATTGAGTCAAACCTGTGACCGATCAACAACTTGTCAACTAGACCATAGCACTGTGCCATATCCAGCCATTTCTTGAACAGTTCCAGGGATGATGACTCCACAGAGTTCCTGGGCATCCCATTCCAATGCTCAGCCAGCTTTTCAGTGAAGAAATTCTTCCTGAAAACCAACCTGAACCTCCCCTGGTGCAGCCTGAGGCTGTTTCCTCTCATGCTGTCACTAGTTGCCTGGGAGAAAACGTCAACACTTACCTTGCTACCTACCTCCTTTCAAACAGTTTTAGAGAGCAATAAGGTCTTCCTCAATCCTCCCTTTCTTGGCTGAACAACCCCAGCTACCTCAGCTGCTCCTCAGCCTCTGCGTCTCCTGGCTGTAGTGCTGCATGGGGTTGTTTTGATCCAATTAGGACCCAGCTGTTCACCTTACTGATTTCGTACCATTGTGTTGGGAAGATCACATTCCAGAGATGGAGGAATGGACATCTGACCACTGGGCATGAAAACCAGTCCTTAAAAACTGACATGCAACCATCATGGAGAACAACAACTATCTGTTGTTTTGAAATTCACACTTGTGCAGTTTTATAAATATCATAACGATTACCTAATATTGTAGTTCTGATTGTACCCCAGTTCATGATTGGTTGAATGTACCCCAGTTTTTCATTGGATATGGGTTGCTGCATTGCAGCAACTCCCTATATGGTTGTCTCCTCCCCTGCTTTCCCTGTTTGGTCACGCTCCACCCTTTTCTCACCCCTATAGGCTAGTCCCCACCCAAGTTCCACTCTCCTTCTAGCACCTTCTCCCTGGACCCTGTAAAACCTGCCATCCATTTTAATAAATTGGCATTCCTGCCTCACCCTTCCTGTAGTGTGCCGTCTCCTTCTCCTTCAACAAAATCGCGACACCGTTGGGCCTGGCCCATCAATCCAACACATCCAGATCCCTCTGCAGAGTCTTCCTACCCTCCAATGGATCAACACTCTCCTGCAATTTGTGTCATCTGCAAACTGACTGAGGGTGTTCTCAGTCTCCTTGTCCAGATCATCTATAAGGGTTTTAAACAGGACTGACCCCTCCCTTTGGGAGCACCACCATTGACTGGATCCTAAATGGAGGTATAGCACCATTCACCAGCAGACTCTGGGCCCAACAATCCAGCCAGTTTGAGTGAACCTGTCTTAGCCATGGGAGACAGAGAGAATGATGTGAGAGATGATATCAAAAGCTTTACTGAAGTCCAGGTAGACAACATCCACAGCATTTTCCTCTTCCACTAGTCAGGCCACCAGGCCACCAGGTCATTTTTTCATTGTGTATGTGTTTAAAAAAAGTAAATATTATTATTGTTTCTAATTATAAAACTTTTTTTTTTCCCAAAAAATATCAACAGCTTTACATAGGAAAGTTAGTTCAGTAATATTTTATGGGCTGTCAGTGAGACAGAACCATTGTCACAGCTAAATTTTCCATATCGTTCAAAATTTAAATTTTGCTTCATACCTAAGATTATGGCACAGTGTTTATCTCTAATAAAACATAGGGGAAACAGTGTACCCCAGCCTTTGAAGTGCTGCCATGCAATGCTGAAGGAGGAGTTGCATCACTCACCTGAGTGAGGTCCATGTTAGGATTTGCCATAGAGGTAGGGCTTGGGTCGCTAGAGGAACAACCACTAAGATAATTCGAAATGCCTGAAAAATATCTCAGTGGGCATCAAAAACAGAACCTTCATTATGATATGCACTGAATCAGACTTATCTTTATATTGGTATGTCTTCAGAATAAGCTGCAAAATTTTAAAGGGAGGAATAGTTTTCATAGATCTCCACAAAGTACAAAATGTATTGTTACAGTAAACATCTCAAACATACATTAACACTAATAAATAAAGACAACAGCACGGGATGAGGCCATTGATTTATTCATAAATTTTGATCTGTTTTCACTTTGTTTATGACCCCATTTAATCACTGCATGTTTTTAATGTTGTCATAAGAATATCTTCTAATATTTTCTATTATTAAATTATGCTTTATAGGACAGTTCTATAATCTTGTCAATAATCATTTCACCATCCATTTTTATAAATGAGACTTACTAGTCAATTGTGGGTACCCCCTGGTAAGATAAATATTCTGAAAGTTGAATAAACATGACAAATAAAAATCCTCTGTTAGAAATGTGCCTCCCTATTTCCAGTGATTAATGATCAGCTCTGCCACTCATACTACATTCATACAGTAGGACATATTTGTCACTTGCTCTGCCCCAGCCCACCCTGTATTTCCTGACTACAGACTTGTCCCTTAAAAACAGATAGTGTATGTGAAGAAAAAAAAAAACCCTTATTCTTTCCCATCACTTTGCATACTCTCACATTTCTGCATCTCTTAAAGTAAAATAGCCAACCTAGACTATAAGCAATGATAAAAATATAAATAAACTACTTTTAAAATTGTACCTATTCTTTATTTATAACAAGTCTCTGGAATTGCTTATGATCTAGCATGGGCTTAAGAATGATGTAAAATTATTATTGTTGTTGACAGTATTTACTATGCAATTATCATTTATTTCAATAGTGAAAAAAGTAATAGATTAAGTCAGAGAATAGTCATTTTTTCTGTTATTTAATTTTTCTTTCTGAATTTACTAAATTTATTATAAATTTTGTGCTATTTATTTTATTATGTGAACCATACACTCAACTGTCCGTTGTCATGTCACATGTGTTTTCTTGGGTTTTTTTTTGCTTTATTTCTTATTCAGTGGCTGAACAAGCAGAAAGATATGTCACAGAGCAGTAGTCCATGTCCACAACAGTGACATGAAACAGGGCTCTGAACAACAACAGAAATCACTCTTTTTCATGTCTCAGAACCACTAGTTTCCTCTCTCCAACTCGAGCCTTCCTAGTATATAACTTTCTTGTATGAAAGCTTCTGCATGTACTTGACATCACATTACCTTGTCTTGTGTCAGCTAATTGCTAGATGTATTGTTTTCAAAGTGTAATCCGTGATCCTGGAACAAATACTCAAGGTCAGTTTACCTCAAATGGAGAGAGAGATGACCACTTCAACACTGGATTTGCAATAGTGAGCCTGCTGAAAGAAAGGCTGTCTGATCTGGCTAATAATAAAATGTAATGGAGGGAGCTTATTTTAAATTCTTTCCTAATCCATAGCAGAAGCACTTCATTCAAGGATGAATGGAAGCTGCTAGCACCTCCAACCAGGGTTTAAAGTCAGAAACATTGCCAGAACTTGTGGAATGAATTGTCTACAGGTTAACAAGGAGTGAACAGCCTTAATGATATAATAAGAAAAAGAAGGGCCTGAGATGGGAAGAGATTCCCTGTTGTCCTTCCCCTAGTAGTTGTAACACTGGCCCAGAAGTTAGCCCTAGTACACATTCACTTCTGACTGCCCCTGGGAGGAATTGCAGTTACCTCCAGGTTTAACTCACAGCTACTTCCATCACAGAATCAATCACATTTCTAAGTCCTAGTTTATTGTGGTGTATCTAATATTTTCCAATACTGAGTTAATTTTCAAATTCCTCTATTTCATCTACTGAAGCTTTTGATTCTGTGATCCCTGAACTCCTTTTCTCATCTATTCTCCTTCACTTCTCACCATAAGCAGTTTGCACCTACTATAAGAGGTCATTCAACAATGTCCCATTTTTCCTGAGTCATGTTTTGCCTTCAGGTGGCACTGGGAATTGCTACATTGGCCCTGGATGAAGGTTGCCTTTCTCTTGGTAATTACTTATAACAATCAGCGTCAGAATCAGATGATCAAATTACATTTGACATTGTGTTTTCTCTTATTTTGTGAGTTCTCAATTTTAAGACAGGTTCAAACTTAACAAGAGCTACACTGGAAGTTCCAGTGTCTTCACCAACTTTTTTTTTCTCTTTTCTCCCAAATTAACAGTTTTTACAACTTCTAATATTGTCTAAAAGATCACCATCCAAGGTTTTCCCCTTTGTTAGAGTTTTCTGATGCTAAAGGAAAAACAGCAATTGATAAAGCAATATAAAGTCCTGCTGCAATCCTTTCATTTTGAGCATACTGTATTTCTTGGTGCAGATGAGCCATCCACTAATAAGTTTTTCAAATTATCCAAACAAACTCTGAACTTCCTGCTGGTTCATTTCTCTGCATACTTCTCTTTTCTCTTGTTGTCAGCTGCATGGTTCCTTCCATGCTGTTAGACCACCTGTTCAAAAGAATAATAATAACAATACCCCTTACTGTTAAAAATATAGCATTTCTCCCAAGTTAACAAATTTCCCATTACACCACTTTAAAATTATCTTGGCGCAATTAACATCTCCTGATTGATCCCATTGGAAGTATCCAGGCACTATAATGTAACTAGTTATACTCCACAGGAAAAGTCAGCCAAATCACTTGCTCACACTCATGATGGGGTCTAAATTGAATTCCACAGGCACAAGCTCTGGCAGAAGTCACAGTTTATTTAATATCTGCCAGGAGTAAGCTGTGCGGTTATGGAAGTAGCTGCCACATTCCCTGAACCACAGCTAGTGCAAACAAAAAATCTCAGTTTAGTGGGTATGTCACAATCCAGTAGCAAACCCCTTTCCTGCAGCTGGGTTCCTTACTGCAACAGTTACCTCCAACAGAGAGATGGTTACAAAATTAAATTGCCTTCCCTCAAATACTGAATCTAATAGCTTATATTTCTCTAATTACTCTCACTCCCATGGCATCCCTTCCTGGCTCCAGTAACAAGCTGAGTGTGGAAGTGTCTTGTCTATACTCAGACATGGGGATAAGGTTATTGACATTACTCCTTAATATCTGCAGAGTTTAGCAATGCCCTAAGGTTTGTTTAATTGGGGGAATTATGACTTTTTTTTTTTTTTTTTTCCTATTCTAGTATATTTTCCCCATGGGATAGCTTTGGATCTGTCAGCCTTTTTACAGCAGGGAGAACAGTAATAATCTCCAGGTGTGGGGAGAAATCAAGTGCAGCTTTTAGTTCAGTTATGAAAAATGCAAATAAACTATGAACTATCAGAAATCGCTGAGTCAAGATTTGGCCAAGGATACATGTGCAAGTGTGTAATACAACTGTAATGTGTTTTTTTTTTTTAAAAAAAAACCAAACCCAAACAACCAAAAAACAACCAAACCAAACCAACCACACATAGATCCTATTGTGTTGGAGTCTAAATGCAAAGCAAGAAAGAAGCAATTATTGCTCAAAAGAACTGCAATCTAACTACGTTAAGTAGTATCAGTTCTTTTCATGAACAGAGGACTGAGCAATAGATCCTATACTCAAGATTTTTGCAGAAGGTTATGACAAAAATACCAGAAATGTCAGAGGGAGGAAATGAAGATAGAATGTCTCAAATTCAATCTGCAATCTTAATCAAGCTTATCCTTTCCTTCCTCTGAGGGTCCTGATTAGCTGCACAAAATGACTGATTCCAACCTACAGCTTATTTTGAATATATTAATGATGTAGGCTGAGGCTACTCCTGTGAATTATGATGAACAGAAATGACACTGAAGGCTGTAAACCCAACCAACCCATCAGACAAACAAAAACCAAACAAACATGGGAATTGCATGGATATACCAACATTCTACTCCTAGTTCTGTGAAACACTTACATCCCAAAGATTCCTAGGGCAATGGCTTTCTATATAATTCACTTACATTGCCTAAAGAGTTCCTCCAAACTTTATTTGGTATGCCCATGGTATAACTTCAAAAAACAAAGAAGCATTTCATTCAAATCTACATTTCTGAATTCATGCTATAGCCACCATTAAAGTATTATCAGAAATTACCAATGTTTATCTAATTAAAAATCTACCTTTGGCATAGGGATGATTTGAACTTACCTGCCATGTTTGCAAAAAATCCTGCACCTTAGAAGAGATTTGAAGCATCTTTGCCTTTAACAGCAAAACATTCAAAGAACAAACTCATCTATATCAAAAGAAAATGCTCAGCATAGTCTGTTCTGTTTTTAAAGGTCACTATTGAAAGATACAGATGTAAAACGAATCTTGATCATTTTTCTTTTTTTTTGTAGGCTTTATAGAAGTGTTAATTATGACATTAGGCTTTGTTAATCTGCTGGGGCTTTTATGTTTGTTTGGGGGTTTTTTATGTGGGAAAAAAAAAAAAGTGAGGTTGTTTTTCCACTGTTGTTTTGTTTCATTTTTAAGTCAGAGACGTGTTTTCAAGTTTGGTTAGGAACAAATTCCCACATGTCGTGAGTCTGAGAGGAACATGGAACAAAAGGTCAAATTTCACTTGCTGCTACATGTTTTTGTGTGGAAACCATTCCCACAATGGGACAAGGATGTCACCTGAGAATTACTTGTATGGGCATGGAAAAGCCTTAGAAAAAAAAAAAGTAGAATTTAAACACAGCTGTGAATAAAATACCTACCTAGGAGTGATATATTCTTCCTTTTCGTTGCTACTGCTGTAGGCCTGGGGGAAGAGGAGGGTTATGGGGTATATATTTGGGGGGGAGGGGGAATATTTTAATGTTAACAATTTTCTGCATATAGAAAACATATCCAAGGTAGTATATTTTCCCTGAGCACCCTTGGTTTCATTCTCTTGGTAGAAATTCAGTATCTGTTGTTATTCACTACTATAAAAAATATATTTGTTGTTTTTTCTATGAACTACTTTTCCAATAACCACCTATTGACTTCAAATTTCCTATTTTCTAGATTGCATCTTCTAGTTTTGTGAGGAATTTAGCTTCACAGAACTAAGAAAACCATCCCCTATTCATTTTAACATCCCAAGTCGTGGTTCTGAAGTTTTTAATTTTGTTACCTATAAGTCTTTTCCATTCAAATAAGGATAACTAGAAGCTCCTTATTTTTTAATTTAAACTTAGATTCTTGAGACTCAATAACACCTTTGTTACATCTTCTGAAAGACATCAGTATCTTCTCTACAAATCAGTGAGTAATTGTTCCAAAGTTTTCTACCAGAGGACTCTCAAGTGCAAAATATGATAACAGTATAAACTTCAGCTTAGAATTCTCTCCTTCTGCTGGTACTGCCTCAGATTCTCTTTGTGTTTCTAAAGAATACTCCACATGGAGTAATCAGTTTCAGTGATTTCTTTTTTTTTTTTTCCCTTACGGAGTAACCTCTCTTCCTAATCACTGTTTTGAAAGCTTCCTGTATTTCAGATTAGTTTTGAAAACATAAGCAATAGTTTTCTGTGAGTGAGTTTTTTTGCATTTGTTGGGAGGAACACAGAAAATTTACCTTTGCAGAAAAAAACATATTTTTGTTTAGATCTAGATCACCAGATGATTAATTAGAGAAATGAACATCAGAATCAACACTTCATAAATATATTCACAAAAATGTAAACATCCATGCACTAAATGATACACAAGCAAAACTGGTAGAACTTGAATTTCAGGCTTCTTAATTAAAAAAAAAAATCAATCTAATTCTATGGAAAGAAAATAGAAGACACTATAGGAAATGAGAACTTGATTTGTACAGAGGAGAGAAGAGAAAAGATTAAACTCAGTCTTGTAAAGCACATGAGCCATGTGACAAAGAATACATTACAGCACTGTACATACAGATTTCCATGTGTCTGTCTCTCTCTCTATCTATCTATCTATCATCTATCTCAACTACAGTACACTGACAATGCAATTAAGCCATAGAATTTTTTATCATAGAAAAAATTCCATTAATCTGTCAACAATTTTTCCAGTTTTCTTATGACTTTAACAACTGATGGAGAAATGTTTTCCTGCCTCCTTCCTTAGGTATTATTTCCTGTCATCTGATTTCTACTTCTACCAAACTCAGCTATATATCCTTGCTTTAAATGAGGCAGGAAGTTAAGAGTCTGTGAGTTCCCATACAAGGCTTCTTTCATATATATACACAGCAACAATTTGTCTGGGATTTTGACATGATAGGCACGTACAGAAAAGAAGTTGGAGATCTCAATTTTATATTGTCCTGAGTGTTAACCATAAATAAAAGAAGAAACTTGTAGAATAAATAATTTCTACTGATTCTCCAGTAGTCAATGAAAAAGCCCTTAGTCTTAATTCTATTTGGTTGTAGAACTTGCCTGACTCTTGGTCACTTCAGTGGAAACATGACAAAAGGAACACCTGCAGATATGTCCAGCTCATCTCCAAGTAACTATATTTGTGCCATTTCAGACTTGTCAATACCAAAACTCATTCTTTGAACTGAATCTGGAAATTACCCATAAACCACCACAACCTAGAGACTACAAAGGCAATGGAGAAGGCTATGGAGAGGCAGGCTGCAGCTGTAGCCACCATGATTAGCAGATGAATTTCTGATAGATTCTTGATGTAACTGGAGACATTTCCAATTACAGCTTCCTCAGTTTGTTCTTCCCTTCAAAGAAGCAGGATCAATAAGCAGTGGAAGAACTCCTCAGTCACAGAAGTATGGTAAGTAGAATACTAATCTTTTCAGGCTTTTATTTTCCTCTTCTTGTTTTTCTTTTAGCTGGTATGCAAAGGTCCCAAAACCAAAATTGAAGTGTCTGGCTGTTGTTTCCTATGTGTTTCTTCATTGTGACACTTTGGCAGAGTAGTACAAATGTCTTGCTGTAAAATCGAAACATTTGAGGCCAGATATAGGACACAGCTGATTAAATAAATACAAAACTGGTTGGTTTTAGCAATCTATTAATTTTATTGATTTTATTTTGTTTATTAACAATTTAAATTGCATGATAATATCTTAATAATTCACTGGGATTGTGGCACTCAGAGAAAATGTGTTTCTGAGCCTCCTCTAGATATTGCACTTTACAGAAAAGTGATGCTGTGTGTTTCACAGAATCACAGAAATATTTAGGTTGGAAAAGACATTTAGGATCATTATTCCAACCTTTGAGTGGTTGCCACCTAGTCAGCTAGACCATAACACTAAATGCAACATCCAGTCATTTCTTGAACAATTCTGGGGATGATGGCTCCACAGCCTACCTGGGTAGTCCTTTCCAATGTTTAACTACCCTTTCCATGAAGAAATTATTCATGATTACCAACCTGAACCTGCCCTTGTGCAGCTTGCAGCCATTTTCTGTTGTCCTGTTGCTAGTTGTCTGGGAGAAGAGACCGACTCCCACTTTCCTACAGCCTCTTTTCTGGTAGTTGTAGGAAGAGATAAGGTCAACTCTGAGCCTCCTTTTCTTCAGGCTAAACAACCCCAGCTCCCTCAGCTGCTCCTCACTGGACTTACTCTCTAGAACCCTTCACCAGCCTTTTTTGCCCTTCACACAAAAAGGGATTCATCTGATTTAGTGCAGATCTTAAGACCAGTCAGTCCCTGGACACTGGAAACAATGGGCATTTCCAGACCACCATTCTTCTCATCCTCAAGGTGACATCTGGAACAGCTCAAAAGATTCATAACTTTAAATTCTTTATTTCTCCTCACTGAGAAAAAGGCATTTGGGAATATAATTCAATGCAGATATCTTTGCTGTAGACATCTAGAATTAATTGAAATAAATTAACCTTCATAGCCAGATTTAATATATGCATAAATTAAAACATTGTTATTGTATACAAAATTGTGGCAATAGTATTTTTGTGGTATACTTTTTCTATAATACTTGTAATTCAAAGGAAAAATAAATAGTGATGGATACACTACAACAGACAAGCAAAAGAAAGAATGGAACTTACTTGTTTATATGCCTTGACTGCTACATGAAGGGATGCAACTGATTGGTCTTTGGTGGAGGGGCACAAGCTAGAACACAGTTAACAGTAAAGTATTTATTCTTCTCAGCTTAAGTTTTCGTTTTGCAGAGGTCTCAAAGCACATCATAATAAATAAAAACTCTCCTGATTTTAATTATATAGAGGCAAATTGAAGAGCAGAAACATGAAGATAGTTAACTAAGGTTGCTTATTAATTTAATGATAAAACTTGAATGAAATTGTCCTTAGTCCCATTTTGAAATAAAAACAGTAATACATTTTGTTGCTCACAATGCTGATGAACTAGTTTCTAGGACATTATCAGAAAGGGATTTTATCCAATATGCATTCTTCTTTTAGAGATAAAACAGCAGATTCACAAGGTTATTAAATGTTTTAGGTTTTGGGGTTTTGTTTGTTTGTTTATTTCCGGGAGGGTGATGAGTGGTGGGAAGGAATGCCTATATAAAGAAGAAAACACTTCAGGAATTGCTATTCAATCTGTAGCAACTCCATTTCCAAATGTAATTTAAAACTACAGTGATTTTAAGATCTATACTGAAATATTTGTATGAACAATTTTCTTATAATAACTGTACTGGCAGAACTCTATATACAGATTCTTGTGCAACTGTCAGGCAGATTCTGAAACACCCCTTTAAAAGCTCACTTCTAAGAAACAGAAATGAAGATCAAGTACAGTGACAGTCATTGTAATACAACTAATTCAGTATTTCAGAGAGAAGACAGTATCTCTGATGGCAAAAGGCTCCCCATCATACCTGTAAATAAGTTTTTTTTAAAACATATCACTGTAACATAGAACACTTTCTTCAAGATATTGAAACTTTGAGAGGTTTGTGAACTATTATATCAGAGTGGATAGAAACTACAGAAGTCATGTGTATATAAAAAATAAGTTTTGTAGTATATAATTTAATTGCTAATTGATAAGGTAGAAAATATTTCTTCAAACTGTGTTATGTGAAGACTTTCAGCACAGACTGCCACTTGAAATACAACATTAGTTACATTAGCAGGGGACTAATGAATTGAGTTATGCCTAGATGATCCTAGCAGGCAACCCATACCCCATGTGGCAAAGAAGGCAAAATGTGTGCAGGTCCTTGCTATGCCAAAGTCAGAAAAACACTTTTCAGAACCCACATATAACCATAAAACTACAACAGCAGAAAAAAATATAACAACAAAACAAAAAAACAATTTTCTTTCAGGGAAAAAGTCTTCCCTTATTCTCTGAACCAAGTGACTAAAGACCTTTGTAATTTAATCCTTGTCTCCCTACAGCTGGAACTGTTCTGAGCCTACTGAAAGAATCCCAGGCAACCTTGTTACCCCCTCTACTCACTAAAGAAGCAGAAGGGCAAACAGTTTATGAATTCATAAATTCCAACATCACAAGATAACACCAGGGCTATTCAGCTAACAAACACATGTGAAAACCAAAGGAAACAAGAGGAAGGAGATGGTCATTTTCAGTGAGTATTTTCACAATAGAATTGTGAATGAATTGCAGCTAAATTTTGTAAGCCACAGAAAATGCACAGCTTTGGAAAAAGAACGGGGACATTCTTTCTGTTAAAGGACATATAAAAGCTTTTTATAAGCATATTTTTAAAAAATCCTGCAATGAAAACCAACTAAGCTGCTTCATGTAAATTTCTTCTGATAACATATACAGTATGTGTACATCTATAACCCCCAGATCGTCTGCTTAAAAAGAAAAAATAATGAAGAAAAAGAAAAGGTTTTGCTTTTGCCTTTTTTTTTTTTTTTTTTTAAATGAGAAAACTGTGATTCAACAACAGTGTAGGTTAAATGTGTGAAAATAAATAAAAAAAATTACTCTTTCGGTCTTTTTGTAAGCTGCCCAAGTTAGTTTCCATACCCTTACCTTCTACCTCAGATTTCTTCTAATTTACATTCTCCTGTCTCTGATACTGTTTTAAAGGCCCAGATTTTTGAGAATAGGAGTTATCCATGGGGTAACTTTCAAGTATGGATGTTTTTAAAGATATGCAATTAATATGAGATTCAAATTATTTAGATATATTGTTTTTTTCTTGATTTAATAACATTATAAATCTATTGACAATTTTTGCATCTTATTATGTAGTATATTTTATTTTGCCTGTCAATACTTCATGTGTGCTTTACAGTAAACTACAATTCACCTAGGAAAACAACAGCTTAAAAATTACTGGAACAACATAAGAATAGACTTGTCTATTTTTAGAGTTTAGTATTCTAAACATCTATAATTATTACATGCTTTTCTGAATATACCATCACTAAGGGAAAAGAAAATGAAAACAGACATTATTGGACCCTCAATCATCAAGGATTATTAATTAACACATAGAGCTGAATGAGAAATTCTTTTGTTTAACATTCCACACTAACTGCTGCATATCATTTTGTTTAGAAAATTGATGAAAAAATACAGCAGTCAATTAAATATAAACCAGAAAGTAAGTTAATATTTTCAGGGCACTTTTTTTACATAAGGACAACTTGTAATTTCTCAAACAAGCAGATAACACAACAAGTCACCTTAAAGGTCCCACATCAAGACTTAGAATGCCTACAATGAGAGGAATTTGTCATGACAGTAAGTAAGGAAGACTCTACAGTTTTGAAGGAGCTGTGGTCATCTAGATCAGTGTTACACTGCAGTGTGATCTTGACCAGCACTGAGGAGACAGCTCTGTCTAACAGAAAATATACAGGCAGGGCCTTTCTCTTTAACTTCAAAGGGTTTCTGTTGATCAGTCTGTGAAGTTCTCACAGTCTCTCTGTTAATAATGCCCTGTGGATCACCAATTGCTGTTGAAGATGCCAAAAATAAGGACTCTGGTATCTACCCTTCGAGCCTGGAAGTCCAGGCAATTTTCAACATAAGTCCATTCCTTCAGCCAGTATTTCCTTAGCTTCCAAAATGGATCGTGTAGGAGATACCATCAAAAGCTTCACTAAACTCAAGGTACATTATATCCACCAAATACTCCTCATCCAATTAGACAGTAATTCCACCACCGAAAACAATTATGGTGGTCTCATGCACAATCTAATTAGCTTTTTACCATTCAAGTAACTGGAATTAGCTTTTAGGAGGCCATGCTCCATAAACTCTCCAGAGATAGAGTAGTGGCCAGCTGGCTCTAGTTCTGGGTCCTGTTACTTACTCAAATATTTGCTCATGAGCAGATCCCCATAAAATCCACATGAATGCTATATGTGTAATACTTCTTATCTCTGCAAGGTATCCAGCAGGGACCAGGAATCAAGGCCCCAGAAAGGAGAAGTGAGAACTAGATGACACCGTAAATCCACCAAACAAGTAGATAGCACAGGCAAAAAAGCCATTGATGAGGCCAAACAAGAATTTTTCTTGAAATTTTGTGTTAACCTTTAGTCAATAGCAATATTAAAATACACACCCACCAGTTGTTGTAGCCCCTTACTGAGGTAAACCCATTCTCCATAAAGCGTGCATGGTAAAATTTTGGTATTGTGCCTTTAAATGAAGAGTAGAAAGTGTGTAGCCAAAGATGAAACTTTAGATTACTGCACATGCAGAAAATGTTGATCTTTCACAGTCTGAAGTGTGTTAAAATGGGTAGCTGGCACACTAAGGTTGTGCTAGGTTTGTGGATCTGCCACCTGTCACCCGCCTCTGCATAGACATGAAATAAACTAATATCTCAGCTCTCTGTGAGGATCAGCTTCTTACCCAGAGGGTAGAAGCCATATGTGAGACAACACAGAGGCACCCTTCTTGGTGACATATGTCCTATGCTCTCTGTTAATGCAACTGCCCCTGTCCATGCGAGAGGGTGTGCTCTAATAGTGTCAACTTGTTGTCAGGTCACAATTTGCAAGAAGCATCAAGCAAGCCTTTCTACACCAGGGAAAATGATCAAAAGAGAAACAGGCTCTCTGCGGACTCCTTAGGAGCAAGGCCTTTGAACTTCTTGAGGATGACAGGTGTGCTACGACCAAGGCACCACAGGAACAGCAAGACAACACAAACACACAAGAGTGAAGAGAAGTTAGAAACTTGGAAGACTGTGACTTCTGGCCACAGGAGAAAAGTTCCATATTCACAAGAAATCCTTCCCTAAAAGGGCAGTCCAGGGCAACAGAGGTTCCCAGGGTGCTCTTGGGCAGGACATCTCACATCTTCATATTGAGAACATAACTATAAAGAGGAAATAGTAAGTGTTCGTGATTGGCAACTCCTGCTCTTAATAGAGAAAAGGATTTCTCTGCTGATAGACCTATTTTTTTTTCCAAGAACTTATCTGTTCTTTCAGATGCTATTTAGTTGATGTTTCACAGAGATTGGCATGGATCATCTGATCTTCTGGCTATTAGCCCCTGCTACTGATCAAAATGGGCACCTTGGAAAGGTAAAATCTGGAGCATGTAAAAAGTTAGCCATAAAGCCCTAGGGAAAAAGGAGAAGAGGGTAAGACTGCAGGTGATGTTTTCCTGAGCTCTTCCAGCTGGCAAAGGAGACACTAAGCATATGCATCTGGTAGATCAATGCCTGGTTTTACAGATGGTATTGACAGCAACAGCTACCTTCATCATGATCTTTCTTCTGACGATAAAGAACTCTGGGAAGGAGATGTGATCCACGTGACAAAAAGGAAAAAAAAAAATATAAACCCCCATGTTTTTGACCAGACTTCCTAGCACAGTAAAAGGGAACTTTAAGCTAACTTCACTGGTTCATGTGGAACAAAGTCCAAAGGTTAGAGATGGAGACCTGAAAAAGAGGAGGCATGCAGAGAAGAAAGCTACTGGGGGCTTTCACATTCTTAGGAGAGAGGGTACCCAAAGGCTTTCCTCAGGTGCCTGAATACTGGAAGATCAACATGGCATTACATAAACATTACAGAATGCTCATAGAAGCTTCAGTGATTTCCTGAAGCAGATGACAAAGGCAACCACCAGGAGGAGTGAGGTGAAACTTTTGATGTGCTACAGCTGTAGATAATTTCATGAGTCTTACTTTCATGGATACTTGACAACTGCCATACATTAGGCTGTAGCAATACAGTCAGGATACCACAGATTTTTACTAGCAACAAAAAGTTGGACAGCACGTAATGTCTGTGAGATTCTAAACAGGGACATAATACATAACTGCTCCACCACCTATATTGAAATAGAGGTTAAGTTGTAGTACTAGTCTAACACTAAGGACTAATGTCAACATAAAGATGAAAATCAAGCTTTGAATTTATGGAGTTCTGGCCAGAAAATTCTTCCAAAGATCACCAGATTTAACTTCACATCACTGAATCAACTACTGAAACACTTTATAGAGACATCACACAGAGAAATGAGATCACACAAAACAATATAAAGGCTGTTCAAAACACAAACTGATTAATGACAATATACATTTCTGAACAAGCACTCATATGATGTCCAGTTACAGGACAAGAAGCAATGGGCACAAACTGAAACATCAGAAAACACAGTTTTACTGTGAGGATGACTAAGCCCTAGAACAGACAGACAATGGTGATTGTGGAGTCTCTGTCCTTAGGGATATTAAAAAAAACATCTGGATAGAGCCCTGAACAGCCTTCACTGGGTAGCCCTTCTTGGGCAGGGTGGTTGGAAAAAATTACCTCCAGAGGTCCCTTCTGTTTTCAGCTATTCTGTGGTTCTGTGCATCTGCAACAGATGTTCTATTTCATAGTTCAGAAAATGGAGGAAAGAAGAAAAAAAAGAAGAAAGAGCATTCACTTCACAATATACTTTTGTTTCTGCTACTTGTTAATACTTGTGAATAATTTAAGATCCAACATTTTAATGTAATTATTAGAATTCCATCACAATAAAGTACTTTAATGAAATATCTTCCAATCAGATGTAAAATATTTTATTTATATATATTAATATTATTTTTAATTTATGTCGTTTATTAAAGAAATCATTTGGGCATTACTTAATGTTTGTGTTACTATTAATTAAGCTGGTTTCTAAATCTTAAGGAAGTATAAAAGTGTGGTCCCCTATTCTGTAAAAGTGTAATATCTACAGATAATATGGGCAAATTAATGCATTATAGAATTTCTGCACATCATTTATATATGTCAAAGTGCAATAGCATGAGATGCATCACCATAAATCATTTCTCTATTATTTAAAATGTTGGAAAGGTCACCTTCAGATCTAGGACAATACTAGCCATATTGGTTTTATTAAGTGAGTGATCAAACTAATCATTGAAAAAATGCTATCCACACTTCGCAACTGCAGACTGTTAATTCCTCTTTATTTTTGTCAAGGATGACTTCCTCTCTGTAAAAAGAAAACCAGCAGTAGAAAGGGAGAGAATCCAAGTTAAACCAGCCCATTAAATAGGATCTTGATTGCACTGCTTCTAAATAAGGAGTGGCAGGGTGTTATAAATTGAATTCAAGCTCTACCTGAAAGTGTGCCTGAAGAATTCCAAAGTCCAGATGAATTGATTTATCAATTGCATGAAGACCAGCATGCAAACTGACAAATCAAAGTATGTAAAAGTTGCTGGAAACAAAGAACACATTTCTGTATGCATTGTGGAAGAGCTGCTTTTGTATTCACTGTGCCAGTTATTTGAAACAACACTATTTGCAAAGTCAATCAAATATCAATTTGGTAACAAGTATTTTAAGAGGATAATAACCCTAGATAATCTGAAAAGTTTTTTATGACTGTTTTCTGCTCTTAAAAGGCCAACTAAACAAATGAAAAAATGTAGCTTACACTGAACACACTTTGAGTCTTTTTTTAGTACTCATCTAGTGTCAGATAAAACTTTTCCCTCTAGAATGTTCATACCAGAATAAAATTGCAGTTATGTGGAAGAAGATGGCAAGATTGGCATAATGTGTTTTTGTTTCAGTATCAACACTACAACATTTTAATTCAGCCTTCTGTAAGAAGCTGGGTGTCACCAGATAGGAATTGTTTCACTAAGCAAGAATCTCAGCTGCTATTCAGTCTCACAGTAGCACATATTGGGTGTAAAGTTGCCCTCCAGGTCTAGAAAAGTCTTACTCAGAAAGAAGCCAAGTCTTTTACATTATATACTTCCTAAAGACAGCTCATTCTCTTTGTGACTCCACCATGTGTGTGTTTGGGGTTTTTTTGTGAAAACATAATAAATAAATTATTCTCACTTGCCTGAAGACCTTTCCATTTTAGTTTTTCCTTGATATTACATATCAGAGACATGGCTGACTATTACCTAAGCCTCAACTGATCATTTATTTGATTAATAGGAAAGAGATTTAATCTTAAAACCCCTGTAAAAGATAAGGAATTCAAACTGTCTTCTGTTTCACTTCTTCCTGTTCACTGATTCAAAGATAAATCTCAAAAAATTATCCTAGATTTAGATAATTAAATATTTAAACATGTCTAAAAGTGACATTTGCTCTCCATCTTCAATCTTCATTCTGTCCCTTGCACTCTTTGCAAAATACTTTTATTGATAAGCTCATTTCAATCAAAAGTTAGAACCAGTACACTTTCCTCAATTTTCTTGATCTGTCTGGTTTTGGTTTTGAACCAAATGTTTTCTTGAATGTAGTTTTCCTTTGCCTTCTGTAATTCTATCTCATACTGTCTACCCTCTAACTCTAAAAGATCCATTGGTTATTCCTCGAGGTGATCTCCATCCTTTTTACAGTGTGTCTGTAAATCTCCTGTAAGACTCCTTTCTAGCTTACCTTTGATAACCTCATCTATAAGCACAAACTCACACATAATCTTTATGATAAAATAATTCTGATGATTCTGTGAATCTCCTTCCTTCTCCTTCCCTTATCTCTGTCTCTTTCTGCTTTCAGCCTGATGTCTAATATGGAGTGTCAGGTCGACAACTTGGAACTTTCTATTTTCCTTCCTTAAAAATACACAATGTGAACATCATATATGCCACCTCTTTACTGCCCCATGACAAAATACCTTGAGACTATTTTCCTTTTCTCAGATCTCTCCCCAGAAACCTAATTCAGCATATCTTTCATGCATAAATTTTTGCTGTAGTTATTCCAAAAACACATGCTTCTTTTTATCCCCTGTCCTACTGAGCATTACATCCCACTGCCCAAGCTAAACCTGTGTGAACAGTGTACATCCATTGAGATAAATGCTGCAAGTATCATGCTTCAAATCTGTCATCAGTTCCTACTATTTTATGAAATACTGTGCCATGCTCTTGCCATACTGCCTTGATTGTTTCTAACCACAGGATTTTATTTTACTTTTGAGAGGCTCATACTTAGCACCTGAAGACAGATAGATCTTAACTGGCACCTAAGATTATACCTGTGTTTCAGCAACTAGGTTGCACCCTTCCCATTCTGTATTTCCTGTACCTGAAGGGAGTCTACAAGAAAGATGGAAGGAGAGTATTTACTAGACCATATAGTGACAGGACAAGGAGCAGTGGCTTTAAACTGAAAGAGGACAGGTTTAGATTAGATATTAAGAAGAAATTCTTTGCTGTAAGGGTGGTGAGGCACTGGAACAGGTTGTCCAGAGAAGCTGTGGATGTCCCATGCCTGGAAGTGGTCAAGGCCAGGCTGGATGGGGCTCTGAACAACCTGACAGAGTGGAAGCTGTCCCTGCCCACAGCAGGGGGGTTGGAACTAGGTGATTTTTAAGCTTCCTTCCAACCCAGGCCATTCTATTATCTTATGATCCTTCTTAACTTTTAGATGGGTCATTCATATTGCTTCTTCAAAATCCCTGCTAATAGCCAGTTCAAGGTCACATTTATAATGACTGCATTGTCAGATGGAATTATCCAAACAAAATTACAATCAATGAAGTAGTTTCAGCTCCTGTTCCTTCTTCTTCTTCTTTTTTTCTTTTTTTTTCTTTTTTTTTTTCCTTTTCCCCTGATGAAGGACAATTATAGTAGGAAAAAGCAGATGATGTCAGTTCACCTTATACAGCTGGAATGATTTAGAGAAGTCTCCTCAGGTTCTGCTCTTTTCAGACTGAAGCAATTTGGGTATCAAAAACTGATTCCTGCTGCTGTAAGTTGATCAAAGTACTGTTCCCATTCCTCTTTAAAAGTATTGTGTTCAAATGGGAAACCTTGAATCCATCCTTTGTTTGATGTATGAGTTTTTCTAAATGCCTCTCCCTGACACATTTGGCAAACAAGATAGAAGGGAAATTATGTTTGTCTGTCACAAACAGAGTGAAACAAGTAAAACAGAAGAAAGTTTTGTTGGAGGAATTTTCTCTTCATAATAGATATATAATGAACAAACATTCTTGTTTTGCATGAAAAAACAATCAAGGGAACAATTCCACTAATGTAGTCAGCAAAATGAAGAGATTTCTGTCTTGTTGACAATTTATCTTACTCATCAACAACTTGAGTTGTACATGGGTCTATTATTTTAATCAGAAAAAAGCTCCATAAATTTGTTTTATTTTAAACATTGAAAATAAGTGAGAGCCTCCCCCAGTTTCCACAATATAAAATATGAAAACTACAGATTTTTCATTTTATTTTCATCCAGTACACAGAAGTGTAAATTGCCTTGACAGAGGAAAATTAGGCTCCAATAGCTTTGTCAAGTGATTAAAATCCAAGGGAAAATAATGATCATCTGAAAAACAATTTGTACTTAGTAGGTGACAAAGAAATATATTTGCAGTGAAATAAAGAAAGGTAAAGAAACAACGAAACAGTTTTTTAGACATTGGTGGGGATAGAAGTAAAAAATCAGAAAGATTTGGTAGTCTTCAAGCACTTCTTGTTCTACAAGGAGCTCCTTGCATCAGATACCTGCTTTTGGGATTTTTTAAACTAACTTAAATTCATCAAATTTTTAAAATCCTGGGTAATTTCCGCTGTTACTATCAAATAACATATAGTCCATTCAGTATATTTTGGCTTTTCCTGAATTCTTTCTTCAGCCACATGCACTGAAAAAACAGCAGAGAATCGAGCCTGTCAAGTCTAACCTTTCCCTGCTTTGCAACTTCATTTTCAATTCTTAGTTGTGGTTGGCCTGGGATTTGCCCCAGAGATACTAATTTTTAGGAGTCAACCCATTCACAGTCTTTTAAATTTTCATTACCACTCTGCCACAGGAGCTACTTCGCCACCAAAAAAGGATTTCTGGATTCCCCTCTCACACTGTACTTATAGCCTGTCCCTTGCCCATTCTCATTTCTCTTATACCTCTTATACTTCATTTGCTTTGGATTTTCTCAGGAAAGTTGAGAAGGACTATAGTTTGAAAGACTGAAATTAGCAAAGCTGTTCTAAGACTTCTCTGATTAGCAGTGTGTCTAGTTACAGAGAAGGAATTTCCCTACTTTTTTCACAGCCACACTTTGGCAGATGTGACTTTTGGGGAAAGGACGTCTGTCTCACAGAAGAAATGTGAAGCTGTTTTAGGCACTAACACCAATCAAATAGTTTCAACAAAAAAAGTGGTCATAAGACAAAATGTTTCAGTGGAAGTAAAGTTTCCAGCAGCAAGAAATTGCAGGGAAACCAAGGCAGAGACTGGGCAGCTGTCTGTTGCCCAGCATCTACATGGCCCAACTGCTTCACTAGGCTGTGGGATGACTGACGGGATCTTGGCCAGTTTGCCTTGGAACTGATGAGTGAGAATGGAGCCAGAAATGGATCCAGTTTTCAGTTTTCATAAGGTGTGAGGAAAGACAACTTAAGAAAGAATACAGAATGGAGTCAGTAGCAAGCAGAAAATTTTGGTGAAATGCAAATTCTAGTATCTTAAATATATTCTCTACTTGAACCTATCTGTTAAAAGTGGATCTCTTATATCCAGTTACAGTTTATCAAGCTTTATCTCCCAAATGATAATACATTAGATGCATATCTTGTTTTTTTTTCTTTTTTTTCAGAAGTATATGCTTATGATTTTATTCTGGCATAAAGCAACCTTATTCCCATTATATATTTTAAGAAGCAATGATTTTATGTATCTATTATACAGTGATTTCAAAGAAACAGATGGTCAGTGAACTCTTGTGGAGTTTTTTCTATGCTTTATAATTTTTCATCAGAAAGTGACACTGAATACACCTTTTTAAGCTACTTATCAACTTTTTTTTTTTAAAAAACAAAGAGAATGAAAATGAGAAAGAAAACAGATTCTAGATTGCTGAGTAAGGATCCATACTTTGAAGTTTAGACAAATTTAGATTTGTGGTTAAGATTCTGTTACACTTTTGTGTTTAAGATTACAAGTATTTTTACATAGAAAAATACAAGCAGTTATTCACATTATGAGAAGCTCCTGTCCAGATGGTGGGAAGCAGACCTAGGAGGGTTTATTTCACCTAGAATAATTTGTTAACAATCATTATCCATCACACCACATTGGAAAGACATTAATTATTGTTGTTACTGCTGTCCACAATTGCTCGCTAAATAAATGCTAAGACTGAGTCCTTTCATGGTCTCCATAATCAGATTAAAAGATAGACAATTGCCCAGTTCATTCCATTTAGACTCCTAAAATACCAGTATAAAGTATTATTTTCTTGTGTAATTTTAACCATTAGAAATGTTGTTGGCAATTTATACCAGTGACTGAGAGAACTTTTCAACATTTTTAAAAATCTGGAACAGAAATGAAGTACTCATGTAGTTTGAAAAGATGTTTACCCAGTGAGAATACTTATCATACTGCCATCTAATTATTGCTGGCAAGGAAAATATTGTACACTGCCACCTAGCTCAGAAAAGAGATACTTACTAAACACTTCTTTCTCTCCAACAATGAAGTGAGAACGGTAACTAAAGGCTTTCTGTCTCTGAATTTTCCTTTGACATATCTGACAAGGTCTCCAGTATGGTCCTGTTTCTGCAATATGACCCATGCATAGACTTGTAAAGCTTCCGGACAACTTTCATGGGCCTTCACAAAAATACTAAACAGTCTGGGGAAAAAGTGGGCATCAGGGAAGCTCATAAGAGATTATTTTTTTAACAATGAATTTTAGAAGGTATCATTGTAATCATTTAAGTTTATTATTTAGGCCTTTAAAAAGGAATAAATAAAAGTTTGGGGATGTAGACTTAAGTTTACTTAGAGACATCATTTTTGAAAGCCAAGAAAGGACCAAGATGGAAACTCCGTCATCCTCTTCCTGTTCCTCTTTCAAAATTAACAGATCCTAACTCTGTTTTTAGAATACACAAAATCACACGGCTTTCTTCTAATTCATGAAAAAGTAGTCATTTTCTGTTTGGATGAGCACAGTTTATTTTTTTTTTAATACCTACTCAAGAAATAAATTAAATCATCCAGAATAGTCTTTTGAATTGTAGGTGTTTAAAACAAGATTCCATCTGTATAATCCATAAAGAGTAGTGTATTCTTTTATAGTGTATTCTGTAATTCTGTGATTCACTAAATGAATTATCATGTATTTTACTACATGACTCCACCATAACCCACTACTGATGTATTTTCTTATGGAAATGTTAATTAGATAGATAGATAGATACATAGATAGATAGATAGATAGATAGATAGATGCACACCAACATCAATGTAACTTCATGGTTTATCTGGACATGATATACATAGAAAGAAATGCATCTCCTCTAAACCAAAAATGCCTGCTGTGATTTGATGAGTATCTGTTGCAGGGGATTACTTTTTAAAGTGAAGTTATTATGCAGAAACTTACCAGCTGGGAAATGAAAATTGGGGACATCTCAACATATCTCAAGATAAGATAAAGTGGATCAAATGTGGTCTAGATTTCAAAGGACTAAAAGGAGTAGTGGGAGTCCATGAATTCTTATTGGAAAGAGTTTTATTAATGAATTATCAATTGAATTGCAATAACAGATGTTATGTGTAGGACCTGAGGACACTAGAAATTGATTATGCTTATAGGACATACAAAGGAAATACCTACTCTAAATGAGTTTCTTCTTCACTTCTTCACTCCATGTTAGAGTTTATGGTTGATGAGATGATCTGCAAGGGAAATGATATGCAATTGCTGCAATCAGCTCTTATAGGTAATTGAATTGTTTTAATTAGTAGGAACTCTCGGAGATGATCATTGTGGTTCGCTGAGTCTGCTTTTTCATGTGAATAAGTAAGATGCTGGCTTGTGTGTTGTCACTTCACAGTGCTGATGCTTTGCATTGTAACATTCTTTCTCCTAGGAAAAAAAAAAAAGAAAAAAAAGAAAGAAAAAAAAAAAAAAGAAAAAAGGCACATACGCACAAAAAACTCCAAATCCAGAACTAAAAATATTCAACACAAAACATACAAAAACTAAAAAGGTGGAGATGGTCCACAATTTGAAAATTCAGAGAACCAGGAACCTTCACTAAGCACTAGTGCCCTTAATTGAAAAACATTTAAGCATAAAATAACTTCTATTGTGGTCCCTGTAAAATCTGACTTGAGAGTGTACACAGCATGAAAACTCTCGCTACTAAGATGTATTGTTTCTCATTCATCATCCGTATATCTGGTTCTGATTTGTGGTAATCAGACATTTCTCATCACATATTACTTACTCATTATTTGCATTGTAGGCATGACTTGTAAAGACTTGCAAAAGGTATTGTGCTCTATGCCTTTAAGATAGACTCCAGCATGTCTTTTTTTTCACTCCTTTTGGAAATTGGGAATTATGAAAGAACAGCCTAAATAAAAAGGGAAGTGCAAGTATACCAGAAGGAACAGAATGAGAAACAGAATATCAGATTCTGAAAACAGAGCATGAAAATGCCATTTACACTACACCTAATCCTAAGCAAGGCAAATACTAGTCAAGATTATTGGTACTGATTCATAACCATCACAATAACAATCATGGGCAAGGCCCCTACTGTGTTAGAGACTGCAGAAAAATGGGACAGGAAAATCATCCTGTTCAAAATGCTTACTGCTAAAGATGAAGGGAGTGCAAGGAAAAAAAAAAAAAAAATTCCACAAAGTATTCTAAATTCTAGCTTCATCACACTAGCTATGTAATAATTTATTTCCACTTTTATTTGAACTTTCTGTTAAAGATTGCTGTCAGGAAGAGTATTACAGGGAGAGTCAGTTACAGTCATTGTCTTGCAAGTGGTGACAGGTAGCTTTTTTAATGTAGCAAAGAATTCTTTTCCTTTTTTGTTGTTGCATTAGAGTAAATAAACTGTGGTTTATGCTGTTGGTCTTGTTTGTTTGTTTGTTTTTATATCTCCCCCTTTGACTCTTTTGTTAGAAAAAATTAGAGAGTCAAAATTAAATTAAATTGTACTGTGTTTTTCTCATCCATAATTTTCAGTTTGTTAGATCCTATGCAGGAACATTTGCAGTTATGGATGATTGAGTGACTACAAAAGATCCTGCTGTTTATTGTCCCAGGTCCTTTCACCTGTGGTTCTTAATTGCCTTTCACTGTGGGAGCTCTAAAGTGCTGCTTCTTATTACCTTGTCTCCTCTTCTGCTCAGTTCCAATGTATTCTGTTCTGTTCCCTAAATTCCATGGTGATGTATAAATAACTAACTTAAGGAATGTTTGCACACAATGCCTGTTCCCCAGTACACTTTGAACTCTTATTGTAAAATTACCATTCGCAGCTACAAATATCTCTTTTTCTTCTTGATCTCATTAGCAGCTATATTTCTTCATACTAATTCTAAGAGTTAACCTGAATCCTGTTCATTGTCTACCACACATCCAAGTTCAAAGTAAATGTGTTTAAATTTCTTATATTTTTCTCAACATTAATTCTATCTTATACCAGTTATGAATTGATACTCCATCACAGTGAGTAAATAAATTACATGGTTGCAGAAAAGTTTGTCTTGTTTTTTTTTTTTTTTTATTTTTATATATTGTTTTTCAATTTTTATTTTTTTAAGGGTAAGTGTTCAAACAATCCTGGAGATCACAGCTAAAAAAACTATGGATCCAAATTATGTGTTATCAGATACCCTACCATGATAGATCACTTATTAAAGTGAATTAAGAAACTCAGTATATTTATAAATAAGAAATAGTCTCTCCAGTAGAGTTTGAAAAGCTAAAACCATCCTAAAGATAACTTTATCTAAAATGTCAAAAAAGTCAAAATGATGAGGTGAATAATTAAAGGTGCATTATAGAAAATCATCAACATAAAATGTGTAAAGTAAAGCAATATAGTTGTTTCAAAAATCTGGGAAATGACACCACAAAATATGACAGGGCATCTTTCCTGAGTATAAAACACATGAAAGTCAAAATCAAGGTGATCCATAATAGCCACTTAAATTCTCTGCATTTTCCAGATTTTCCATTAATTTTACATTTAACAGTCTCATTGCCATAAACTTCCCATTTTTAAAAAGTACATTTCAGACTTATGAAATTTATATATATGGGGGTGTTTTTTATTTTCAATGATTAACAATTTACCTATTTCCACACTTTGATAATTTATATCCTTTCCACATTTTACACCCATTTCCAAATGAGATTTCATCAGCCAGAACTAATAAACTACATGCCACACTAATGATTATAAAAGTGAAAATCAAATGTGCACAAGACTTCAGAAACAGTTTCTTAAGTTTCCCTGTTTGAGATATGGTACTACATAACTTATTTATGCAAACACAAGTAATTGCTTTTCTAAATGTAAATCCAGTTTGTTTTTCTACAGGAAAGACCAGAAGCAAATCTAGTCAGCTCTTACAAGCAAATAAATGCATTTGGACTGTCTATTATATTGTTTCAGAGCCAAAATTGTATTAAAGAAAAAAATCAACTTTGCATTAAAGATTTTTGCTTATTTTTTGATATTTGTTAAGAATCAATTTTTCAGCATTTAGAAGTATTTGCAAATGCAGAAGGTTCTGTTTTAGGTAGGAATGATTCTGATCAAATCCTATAAAGGGAAAAGATATGCTAGCCATTTTCATCTGAGGCATGTAATTTGTAGACAGATTTCTAAACTAGACTACAATTAAAATGAAAATAGAACATTCATTGCATGATGAAATAAATATTTTGGAAATAAAAATCCCATTTGAATTAGCAATAGAGAAGATAAACCAAACATTTTGCCCTACTGATTAATTATAGAAAATTAAGCAATTTCTGATGGTATGTTCATAAGTTTATGGTTCTGCTTGATTCTCACCAGAAAGTGACTGATTGCAAACACACCGTAGCATTTAGGAACTGTGATAATCTTATTCATAGCCAGATTTTAAGTATTGCAAATAGGTCCTACCTGTTCATCTACATTACCCTCTTTGAACACACTGTCTAAATTGCCATTAACAGAATTTGAAAGCTCAGCAGAAAACTTCAGATTAACTATGCCCTTTTTAAAGACTTTTATATATAAAAATAAATCAAATATTAAAGGTGATGGATTTTTCCCCACTCAACATTAAACATCAAGAAAATCCCAATAGTGCTGCTTGTTCTAGTATTGCTTAAGGCATTACCCTGCTGAGATCTGTACCACACAGCTGATCTAATTTTCATAGTTCAGATGGAAAAATGCCAGAAAATGACTTTGCCAAACACCATATGCCAAATGGGTACTCTCCCACCAGGATTTTTCAGAACACATTAAGACATTCATCTGGTGCTCTGTAGGAGAACAACTTTCATCCAGAAGAGGAGGGTAAAGAAAAAGAATTGAACAAACCAATCTGGTATATTGTCCAATACACTTCCATATACATCAGGTTAGAATAATTTGTAGGGTAGAGCAAACTGCTCAGAAGTGCCCAAGAAGATGTTCAGTTCCTCCCAGTTTTCCATAGAATTTTAGTTTTCTGCATTCATTTGCTTCTTACAAAATTTGGGATCAAGCATTCTGAGCAAGAAATGCATAAAGTACAGCTGTCATTAAGCTATAGTAGTCCCAATAATTTTCTTGATTTTCGTCAAACGGGCTGGCAAGAAGCACAATTTCATGTATCAAATGAAAAGTTCTGAGCAGGCTTTTGCATAACTTCAGCAGTCTTATAGTAAAACAGTCAAAGAAAAATTAAAGAGTAGCAATTCTCAGCTTATGACTGTTTTACTATACAAGAAAGAATAGAGTGAGAAATAGTTGCAGGAAGATATTATCTCAGATAGATCAAGAAAACTGAAAAACCTCATTAGTCTCAAGAACTAGCACAGCAAAGTTTACAAGGACAGTTGCCTCAAAGCAGCAGTTTTAGCAGCCACCTTGATTTCTTTTCTTTTTTGTTTGCTCCACTGAGATCTTTATTCTGCTCCCCTGCATAGTGGAGCCCTTGTCATCCACTAATTACTTCTGAACTGTAAATAGACCGGTCCTTTTTTTGAAAAAATGATGGTAGGACAGTAAGACCGCTGTTCACTAAGGTAAATTGCCCAATTCTTAGAAGTTTTAATATATATATAGAATCGATTCAAAAAGTGAGATTTTCAAACCTGGGTTGCAATGGCAGTTTCTATGTATCTTGTTAGACATACTAAAGAGAAAGTTGTTTGGTGGGAGGTTTCTTGCTTTTTGTTTTGTTTTGATGTTGGTTTTTTTCAAATATTAGGGTATCATAATTAAGACACTAACATACAAAATTAACATATCACCTAAGTCTCTATTCCAGAGGAGAGGAGAGGAGAGGAGAGGAGAGGAGAGGAGAGGAGAGGAGAGGAGAGGAGAAGATGACATCATGGTCAAGAGTTTTTTCCAGCGTGTTTAACTAGCAAGCACATATTCAAAAGAGCACATGACTCTTCAAAATAGTTTGTTCAGAATAAATTATTCTTCTGAATATAAAAATATTTCCAAATCCTATCTTCACTTTATGGCAAGGAAAATTTAGACAATATCTGATGGAATATTTCATATCCGCTTAATGGAAATTTTGTCTCAGAAACATACAGTATTGTAGAAGTAACCACACAAAAAAAATGTAAGTTTTGAAAGGGATTTTAATGGAATTAGCATGTTCTGTTTTCGCTGTCTGGATATGAAAGGTGTTAAGCTTCTATCTTGTCTATTGGACTTCAGTTACTGGAGAACAGCTACCTTCAGGATCAGACTTCTAAAATCACAGAAGGTGTTTTGAAGGTCACCATCAAGTGAGCTTGAAGCTCACATTTGAAGCTCACCATTCCAAGTGCACATCATAACCATTATCCTTAGGATTGCTGGTCATCCTGCAACCTTACTCTGTGTTATCTAGTCCTTGAAATAATGTTTTTGTCATAAAAGTTAGGTAACCAGTCATTGTAATCTGTTCATCTTTCTATCCAAGACTTGTGTTTGCCCTTTGTTTCTCTTAATCTTATTCTGCTATAATTTGTCTGCCCTGTTTGTTGTTTTGGTTTCTTTTTTTTCCATATCTTTCTTACTCCATTTCCTATACTATAACTCTAAGCTTCGCAATTTCTTCATACCTTTTGGATTTTTGGAGGGTGCTCTCTACTTTATCTGCTCACATATGCAGATTGTCTCTTTAAAGAGAATCTGTGCAGTCGGAAGAGAGAGGAAAATTATTTACAAGAACACCAAATATTATGGCAGACACATTTGTTTGAAGGTGCCTACAATAACAGTATTACTAATTGTCTTCCATATAATAAAAAATTGAGAATTGCAAGATTTTCTGTTGGAGTCTACCAAAAAATTCTGTTGTGCCTCAAAAGAATTTCCATACACAGCCTGTGTGCAGAAAAGGGAGATCAGCAGGAACCAAAACATCATAAAACCCTGTGTTGATTAAAGGGATATTTTCTTTGTGTCATCCCTTTTACAAGCTTAAGAAAAATTTTCAGATTCAAATATTTTATTTGAAAAATGATAACAAGCAGGAGAGATAGTAGTCACATTTGACCAAAAATTAAGGGCACTAAAGTTTGAAACTGAATTTTGTACATTACAATTGGATTCATTTTTAATGGAATTGGCATCAGTTGTTAAGTAATAAATGAATGCCGGAGCTACTCATGAGAATAAGAGAGGAATGAAGAGTATTAGCAAAAAAAATTGGCTAGGATAGCATATTTGTAAGCCACCATCATCAATTTAAACTGGAGCTTTCTTTATAAGATAGGGTTTTATATAAAGGCACACAGGCAGAATACTCTGTACGTTTACAGAGTTGATGAAAAAGGAGGAGATTTTATAAAAACTTCAAAAGAATACTGAAATTAAGGTTTTTATGTAAGCAAATACGTAAGCAAATTCAAGGAAAAAGACCCTTTATTGACTGCAAAAAATAAATATATATACATATATCCTATTTGGCTGAAGAAGGGTGGGGGAAGGAAGGAGAGAGGAGGCAAGGCAAGGCAATGCAATGGAACTACTTTTAGTTCAAGGTTTTCAGTATTTGCCTTGCAAATTCAAGGAAAGCATGATCCATGAGTTGATTTTAAGTCTCAAGAACTGCACCTAAATAAGCCTATTGTCAACAAGTGTAAATTCACTGCACAGAGGTTCACTTCATAGGCTGAGGAGTTTGCAGTTAAAAAAGATTTTGTTCCCTTAGCTTTAGTATTGCAGAACAGATAACCGTGGATCTCAAAACCATTTTAAATTGGTCAAGGTAGTTTCCAGAAATGGCTTGCAGCTAAGAATATAAGTGTAGTACCAAAAAGTCATTCAGGTCTTGTAACTGCTACTTTTTACTATATCCATTCTGATGGGTAGAATGGAAAAAAAACGGCAGTAAAGTGGTACTGTTGAGTCCTATCGTATAACAAAAATAGACTGTGGTGCTGAGGTCTTAAGAATTGCAGAACAACACACTTCAATTCCTTATGCCAGAGGGCAGACAATCAGGTTCCTCTTTATTGTGGTAGCTACTACATATAGCTATGCATTAGGGGTAATTAAACCAGATACAGTGATTAGAAAACATTACAAAAAAAAATAATCTCTTGCCCTTGAAGACAAGCAAGAATGTTTTACCATTTCAGTTGTTCTGTCCACCATCTCACAGAAGCACTTCATTGCTATCATCTGCTGTGACTGACAAAAGAGCGCTACTGTCTCCTACACATGCGTCTTCCCTGCAGGAGGACTTGCCACTAGTCAACTGTATAGCACACGGGAAGATTTAATCTTCTTTCTGACCGCTGTGGTGAAATGTTTCAGCATAGCCCAAAATTGCTAATATTCACTACACTATCCCAAAGATATTACCTCTTCACAAGACTCCTTTTGTGTCCCAAGGGCAGATAGATTTTGCAGTTTTTTTCTATTTCATCTCAGTAAAGATAAATTAAATAAAACAATAATTAAAAAAAAAAAAAAACAAAGAAAAGAAGCCAAAACAAAAAGATTTCTCTTGATTGACTTGTCAGTATCATAGTCATTAAACTGCCTAACAGAACATGCACTGAGGTAGCCAGAGCAGATTATATTCTTTTTCTACTTTAGGTAGAAATATCAGTACAAAGTGCACCCTGGGTTACTCTAACAGCTAAGTTCGAGTTGGTGGTTTGTTTTTTGGGGTTTTTTTTGTGGTTTGTTTGTTATGGGCTTTTTTGTTTGGTTGGTTTGGGGTTTTTTGGTTTGTTTTGTTTTGTTTTTGCTTTTTATTTCTATTTTTTTTGGACATGGTGCATTTTCAAAAGGTGCAGTGAAATATCAGAGTTTTCTTCAATCAGAAAATTCATGCTTGTTAGAACATGGACTGAATCCAAGCATGTGCACACTCTATTTTAGGAACAAAAGACTTGATTTAAACATTTAGATTAAAAATTTTGATGTAAAATTTCGTTTATATTCAAAAGCTATAAATTTCTTTGTTATGAGAACTCTTGTCTTTTTACACAAGTTAGTATAAAATCAGGTATAAGAGTGTCTAAATTGGAGGGCTGGGGGGGTTGAGGGGAATTAATACAATGGTTCGCATAAAAATTTATGCAGTCTTGTTTGAATACAACTGGAATGTGGGAAACTTATACTGGATATAAGGGAAAAAAATTTCAGGATGTTCATCCAAGGCTGGAAGTAGTTGCCCAGTGGACCGTTGTACTTAAAAGTGGTCAAGACTTGACTGGCCATGGCCCTGAGCAACCTGATCTGATTAGACCTGTCTTCAGCATGGGGTTGGACTAGATGACCTCCAGAAATCCCTGCGGACCTAAAGTATTCCATGACTATTTTATCTTTCCCCTTCAGCATTGGACTAGGACCAAAAGATGTAGATGTAGTGAGGATCTAGGCATAGGCCATGGGCTCCCAGCTTGGGAGAGCTCGGATCTATCATGAATAGACTGAACTGTGCAGATGGGTATAAACAGCAGGCCTCATTCACCGTTTTTCCTAAGTGCGAGCAGAAGACTCTGACTAAAATCCTGCCTCCCCATTCAGATAATATAATACTTTTTCTCACCTACATGGTGCCTGAACTCAATGAGTACAGGAGACCCCTTGAAAAGAATTCACCAGTTCTCTGCTTCCAGCTTGCTTCATTAGCCAGGTTTTTGCACTCAAAGTATGCCAGCGTCATTATAATGGCTATTGGTGATGAAAGCCAAAGCTAATCAGGGTCTGAAAAATGCTTTTGTAAAGACATTTTTTAAAAATCTGATGCAGTTTTCGGAGACTATTTCAAGGACTGTGGTTGTTTTGCATGGTCAAACAGGATCTGCCACTTTTATTGACCACATTTGTCAAATTCTCAACACTTTGGTTCTCTGACCTTACTGAGTGCTTCAGTCAATACTGATTTATTTTTTTTTCCTAGCTGGCTTCTGGTGCCACATAAGTAAGAAATTTAGGCATCACTTGGATTTCCCTAATATTATTAGAAGGACCTATTTATTTCCAGTGCCCAAAATTCTTATGGTCGCTAAAATATCACCCAGTATCACACAATACAGCACTGTGTACTCATCAGAAGTCATTTTTAGCAGTAAAAGACAGTAGCTATTTTTGATAAGGACAATAAAGGTGGCTGATGATTCTATTTTTAAAGTGGAAGTACTGTTCTAGGGTATCGACATTTGTCAAGGAGAAACTCAAAATGCTTCAAAGCTTTTAATAGGAGTTTCAAAGCTTCGGTCCTATCCTGAGTGCATACAGACTTCACTGGTGCCACATTCAAACAGCTTTCCTTTACTTTGTAATTATACTATTCTCCCAACAGACTAACTTTTTGAAGAAGAATGGCCTTTGTATTGCAAACAAAAGAGCAGAAGCATATGAAGATGTTTATCCTAAACCTGGCACAATCCAGCACTGCCTTACTGGGCTCATTTGCACAACAGTGGTTTGTTGTTTGTTTGGGTTTTTTTTGTTTGTTTGTTTTTTGTGAGAAATAAATGAATTTTGGGATTGGTTAGGCACACCAAAAAAAAAAAATAAATAATGTTGCTGACACTACACTCACATTTACAACAGAAAGTAAAACAGTATGAAAGAAAAAGCTAAGGCATGCATTTACGGGTAACGCTGAGAAAAGAAAGAAGCCAGTGCACTGCATTTTAGTTGCTATGAAATGAAATTAAAAGAATGTATAACTTTCTTGAATCCCACTTAGGATTAGGAAAGGAATGTGAATGAGTACGACATGAAATTTTAACATTTTCAAATAGGAACTCAAAAAATTATCTGCACAATAGATACATTTTTAATGCAGTAAAAAATAAGCTCTTCCTTGGAATGTAAGATAGCATGGTCTCTGCCCCAAAGTCCTTCTAACCTAATTTAAAACACAATAAAGGAGAATGGTAGGAGGGAGGAATGCTGGCAAGAATTCTAAGGAGAGGATTACAAGGTCACTTATATGTCAGGCACAAACTTGTGGTTCTGTTATCCATAATCAACTCTGTATTATTGAATTCAGTTTGTCTTGGAACCTCATTCATAGAATGTGCCACTGACAGACATTGCAGTGGACATTAATATATCCCCTCAGAGCTACAAAATTTCAATATATAAATGGCAAGCAAGCCAAGAATTCCAATTTTATACTTAAGAATGAAGACAGTTTAAAGTTTAATGTGCTGAATATCAGAGTTCTGTGTATTGGACTCCAACACCCACACCAACACAGAAAAAAAAAAAAAAAATTAAAATAAATTAATTCCTATAAGAATACAGATGCTGGTATTTCTTGCAACACTACTCACTGGGTAATATTGCTTTTCTAAAGATGACTTTAACTTCTGTAAATAACTTCACAGAACTTCTGATACATATCTGATGTTCTCTTCTGGTTCATGAATTTGGTCAGTTGTGCTACTCTTTTGTTTATGTCATTTGAAGAGCATTACACTTTCATTATGTGAAATGCATAAAATGTAGCCAAAGGTACTCAGGAGTCAATAGCAAGGTCATAATTTACTATCAAGTTTCTGCTGACATTTACAGACCATTTAAACTTTGTTCTGTTTTATAACGTCAGCATCAGCACAATCCTTGAAGTGCATCACTGCCTGCAGTGTGGCTGTAATGGAACTTATATGAATAACTAGCAAAGAATTAGTATTCCTGTTTATGATTTATCTGTGCACCAACTGTAAATATTCTAGTGAGAAACACTCCACTATAAAAAAGCGAAATTAAAATGAGCATTGATCTGAACCTTTTAAAAAGAAAACTTTCTGTGAACTATAAGGCTGTAAAATTATATGAATCCTTCATAAACGAATTGAGTATTAAAATGGTAACTTTTCTCCAGTGATAACAAAGAATGCTCTTTTCTCTTGAAACTGTGTAACTAAGTTCATGGTTTTAAACAATTATTAGAGGAAAAAATAACACTTTAAATTGTTGTAGACATGATTGAATATTCAAATTGGAATTATTGTGCTGTAATAAAACATTAATGAATTAGAGAATTCTTTTCATATTTGTATTACTGTTGTCAATCTTAAAAAGCACCTTACTTGGATAGAATTTGATACACTTAAAACATGTATTAGTGGAAGGTAGTCCATCAACAATACTGAGAATATCTATTGTCACAGGAAAAAAAAAAAAAAAGAAACAAAAAATTTAAAAGCTATCAATAGTTCAATATATATAAATACACAAAATTTTCTTTAACCATATACAATTAATTGTATAAAATATTGGGAAAATATATGCTACATGTATTTGTGCCAGATACAAAAGGACTTCCACAGGTACACAGATTCCTCCCATTTTTTTCCTCTTGGCGCTGTACTGATGGTTGTTCGTCTTCTGTATTCAGTGAAAGCAACCTGAGCTAGAGGTTATATTCTGAAGTGAGGGAAGGAACTGTGAAGCCTAGAGGCAGCAGAAGACAAACAGGAGGAGAAGCAGAAGAAAGAGCAGAAATTGTGACAAAACAGAAGAGGCAGAGATACTCATGGTCTTAAAACAGAGTTAAAAGAGGTTAACACTAAATAGAAAAATCAGTTATTTAAAGAAGATCTGAATTATTTGAGGAGATAGCAAAGTCAGGCTTACAGTCAGAATACCTTCTTGTTTAATTGTCTTGTACTAGTGAACCATTAGAAAAGAGACTGAGGTTCCTTGTCATCAAAGTTGCAGAGGTTGATGTACAGTACATTGTTCATTACACAAATGGTACTTTTAGAAACCTGAGCTGGACTTACCACTTTGAATAACACATGGCATAACTGCTGAATATAACTTTGGGGTTGGATTTGGTTTGCAAAGAGTTGTCTTGAAGTACAGCTGAAACACATTCACATCTGCCTGCAGATAACTGTATAGAAATAGTCCTAAGCTGCTATACCTGAATATGCACTAGATACCAGATTTATATATTATGTATTTGTTCTCTATTACCATGTGATATCTCTGTTACTGTCTCTAGTCACTTAGTTGAGATCAAAATCAATGATTTCTGGAAAGCCAGCAAGTAAGTTCACCCAATAGCAGCTCCCAAAGGCAACCAAACTCTAAGCCTAGCTGCAAAGTCAAAATCAAACCATGCATGCCTTAGACTTCCAGTTGTCTTATTTGGCTGATAGATTTGGTGAAAGCAGAAATCTGCTTGTATAAGAATTCAAAGAAACGCCTTTCTCTGCTAGGTCACATGCTCAACTTTGTACTTTTGTATCTTAGTGCAGAACTTTTCTTTCAGGTTTCTTTTCAGTCTCTTTTTGTTGAATCAGAAGGAAAAAGCTATTTCTAGCCAGAAACTTTGACTAGTTATATCTGAAGTGTGGTTTCCTCAACTTCCCTAAGTATGGCAAATCAAAATGTCAGTTCACTGAAGACAGCGGAAAGAGCACTTCACACCAGCGTTTTCCTCTCAGTACTAGATTTTTGTCTAGTGCTTCTTTTAGTCCCATTTGTTTGGATCAGAAGTCTTTCTCTATGTACTTTGCCTTTTCATATGTACTTTTTGTTAGCAAACCTCATAGTCAATTTATTGAGGTCATTTGGCCCTCATTCTAACTCTAACTCTATTTTCTAAGTAGAAAATATTTTTCTTTTATGATCCTGGTCCTCCTCACTTCTAACCTCCAGGTGTGTACTGTAGTATTCAATAGACTTGTCCTCTTTCACTCTCCTTATTTGTCAAATTAAAAAAAAAATAAGGAAAGAAAAAAATTATCCATAATAATGAAATATGCCCTCTTTAGTGAATAAATTTAAATGAGAACCTACAATGCAAAAAGTGACTCTTGTAAGTTGCAAGCTGAAGAAAACTTCCAGAAAGATGAAAACACATGAGAGTTTCCCATATGTCATTCAGATGAATGACTGGTTTAGAATATGGAGGGGAATTATGTTCAAGGATATCTTATGCTCTCTAAGTTTTCACAAAGGCCTCTTCCTCATCTCACCATTTCTAAATAGTATATTAGGGCTTCCAGTTTGATGATTTGGCATTTCAGTCTCTAATATGCTGATAGATTGAGTTCAGCTTTCTAAGTAACCTTGTAACTGCAGCAGTGTAATAGCTGTAACTATAATAAGGCCTCTTTTGCTGGAAGTACTGACAGTCATTCAGATTAGTCCAATTGACTGGTTAATATCATACCCTCATTATGCCTTCTGAAATGCTTTGAGCTGTGCATAATTGCTTCTGGTTCTGGAAAAGAATGAAAGTTTCTTTCACAACTTACTGGTTTGGTGGCAGAGCCTGTACTAGATTTAAATTTTTATGGGAGCATCTAATAAATGCATCAAAGGACACAGAATGGTGATGCTGCTCCCCCAGTCATGTTTTTTAAGGACTTAGTACAACTTCAATAGGAACATCTGTCATTTAGGGTTATTTCCATGGTCCTAACCAAAACTGGAGGGCTTGGAAACCAATATAAAAGAAAACAATGGGGTTTTCCCACAAGCACAAAAGTAAAAACATCTTTTACTTCTCTAGATCCTCTCTCAGAAAAAGGTCTTAGGGGGAATTCCCCTTAGCAGCTTGTCATGGTTTAAACTCAGGCAGCTTCAGTCTTTTTTGTCTTTTTTTTTTAAATTATTTTATTTTTTTTTATATTTTCCCCTTTGAGGTTTTATATGTTCACTGATTATTGTTGCCAAAACAATGGGAAGTCATTGGGAAAAAATGAAGCAAGATAGGAAGGAAATCACCATATGTACAGTGTCTTTCACAAATTATTGATTTTTTTTTTTTTATTTATTCACAAAAAACCAAAATAATGCCACATACACACAAACACACTTATGCGTGTACATTTAGTGCCTTACCCTTACCTAATAACTAGAGTAGCAGAAACAGCATAATATATATACAGTAACACTTGCATACAACAATTTAGCAACCAGTTTCAACAGTGAGGACTCTCAGTCCTCTGAATTTAAAAAAATTTTAGGTTTTGTAACCCAGATTACAAGAATCACTCCATGGGCTGACCCAGACCATTTGTTTCCTTTCCAGTCATCCTGATCAATTTTTCAGACTTGTCCCAGACTGCTGCTGAATAGGAATATCAGTGACAAGTACAGTCTGATCTGCACTGTAATATATGCCACACATGGGTGTTCTGTATTCCTGACCAGACAATAGAGGGCCACTGGCTCCTTGGTTTGACTCTAAGTTCTTGGAGGGTCCCCATATAAAAGCAGCTGAAAAGCTTAAGCTCAGGATGAGAAGTCCCAAGGTTCGCTAAGATATCTGCATACAGGACTGTATGCTTTATTATGGTTCTCAGAGTGTGAACAAGATCAAAGAGCACCTTCTTCTAGACTGAATGTAGGCATTGGCTCATCTTTCCCCTATGTCACTAAATTCAATGCAGGCAGCAAGGCCAATGCTTGTAAGAATGGCAGTACCTATGTATGTGGTTATGACAGCACACCACAGCAAGTACATAGGCAAGCATGTGAGCCTAAAATATGCACAAGTATTGCTCATTTATAGTCTTCTCAAGCATCTTCTCCATTTCTTATAATAAACTTTCTCTCTTCACTCTTTCCTTCTCCCACCTTACAAAGTTGCATCTTCTTTACCAATCTACAAATGACTGTGCAAATAAAGACTTCATTCTCCCTCCCCTACAGTGAGCTTTCTTGTGGATGTACCTAGGCAGACCGATATCACACACAGGAAAAACTGATTAATTTCTAACAGTACAGCTTGCACAGAATGTCAGTGTATCCTAATGTTGACTTTTCAAAAAGGTGAGTCTGTGTTTTTACTTTTTACTCACATTAAAAAAAAAAACCACACAAATTTTATAAGTATTTCTTTTCACAAAAGAAAATTTTTAAGTAAAAAAAAAAAAAAAAACCCAAACAAAAAAAAAACACCACCAAAAACAAACAAATAGTCAGTGTGAGTTTTTGGGTTTTTTTCATACTAAACCTCAGATGCAGAAGAAAATGTGGTCAAACATATGAACCGTTCTAGTCTCAGTATAAAAAGCTTTAAGGAAAGTGCTAAGCAGTATCTAGACACATCTTCTGCTGCTGTTCCTACATGAGACCTGAGTATTTTTCTGTGTTTTTTAAAGGAAATATTTTTGACTGGACACTTAATGTCCTCATATGGTAGTCAGCCCCTGAATAGTGAGGTAACATTTCAACTCAGATGCTGGAGACAGGATGAGTAAAGGATCAACCAACTCTTCATTCTAGTTTTAGTCTTATAGAGCCTGTGTAAAGAAGGCAGAATTTAAGTGATGATCAAGCCAACTTAGCTTTACATTCTTGAAAATTATAACTGTTAATTTATCTTCATATTATCTTTTACTTTTTTTTACAAAAAGGTTGTACTATACCTACTAAATATCCATAAGAAATTGGACAGTAGATTATCAGGGTAGCAGAATAACTTACAGCAACTAATTCATTAATAAGAGTAAGCAGTACCCTCGGGATGACCTGTGACCTTTCACTAGGAGACATCTAGTTGTAGTGGATTTTATACCTGGCTGATTTAAACATGTCATTACAAAAGATTTGGGCAGTTGTTAAAGATTTGTTAACATATTCATGAAATATAATGAATTAATTATTAATCCATTGAAACAACAAAAAAAGGTTAGCTTATTCCCACATGATGCCTCAACCCTTTTGATGCTGTATAAAATATAGTTGCCACTTTGTGCCCGATAGAAAATAACTTAGCAGGTAAGGGACTACAATGGTTTTGTACTCAAATCCAAATTTATTTTTAAAACTTTCATTTCTCTTATGTGTTCAGAAGTCAGTTACTAATAGTGAAGAATTTTTGATGCCATAGGGTTCTCTGGTACACAAAAGTCTCTCACAAAGATAGGTGGCTAAGATGTCATAGTTCATAGTAAACTGCAGAGAATACAACTTATCTGAAAATTTCTCAGAGCCTCAGCACAACCAAATAAATGAACTGACAACTATTATACTCAACGTGCATTCAGGTCTGATTTTTTGGCCACAAGGATCAGTCTCAATGTTTAATGTGCAGTTTATGGTGACTTTATTTTTTCTTACCAACAAGGGAACAGAAGGCAAGGAATTTGCTGGTTTCAAATTATGAACAGTTACATAAAAACTGTCTCCAACAATTTTTTCATTTAACTTTTGTGTGTTAAGTATGTAAATGTTTAAATATACTTCTTTTGTAAGAACTATGCTGTAGCCAAACTGCCTTGCAGTGGGAAATTTCTATAAATAAATACAATTAAGTTAAAAAGCCATGAAAAAATAAAGCATTAATGAATATTAAATAAAGATGACCTATTTAACAAGCTGTTTACTTTATGCCTGTTTCAGAAAGGCTCACACATTCTTTGTCTGATCCCAGTCTGTAGAATGGGAAGAATACTAAAGAAATTAAGAATATCTTTACTGCTGTTAGAGTAATAGGCTCTTTGTGTCTGGAACTTATATTAAAAAGTGACAAAATCTGCATTGAAAGATTGGCAACTTCTAAAATTGGGATAAATACGAAAAACAGGTTACATGAAAATATTCACAGTTTGTTTCAAAATTATAAAAAAACCCAAAACTGGTTCTTCAAAACTCTCTCTTTCATGAGTCTTTGTTTTCAGAACTGATGGACAAATGAATTGGGCCATACTCTGCAGTGGAGTGAAAAAAGGTCTCTCTGCAGGAACAACTAAAGCAAATTTATAACTTAAGTCTTGTGAGATTAATACCTTCTTTGGAATGATTATGATGCATGGCAGAAAAGAAGAAAGCTGGTTGAAGGATACATCTATTTTTGTTTCCTAAACTCAGATCTCGCAGAGAATACTTCTTGCATTTTAAACTACATAATCAGCAAAGATAAACAAAAAAGGTGGGAGGGATAAGAGAAGGAGGAAGAGGTACAGGTTAAATACCCACCTAGAGAGAGAGGAGAACGGATCTGGATAATTTATAACATTTGAAGACATGGTTCACTAAGTTATAAGATTTCTTCTGTCAGAGACAGATTTTGATATCCCACATGGTGATATCTAATCTGAGGATCCTAGAGCAGGAGGCTAAACAGTGAGCAATATATGCCCAACATGTAAACTGAAGCAAGTATAAGAGCTGGCATCTGTGATGTTACACATCCTGCCTGCAGGAACCAGAACTTTCTCACTAACTTTCTGGTAGAAGCTCAGCCATTATGAAACAAAGAATTCAAGAATTACAAGATTGCAATAAGGACTGGAAAAAAGCAGATTAATTATCTGGAGGAAAGGAAGTTGCTGGGCATGAAAGTACACTCAAAGAGAAGCACCTGGGGACAGGTTCTGGTATTTCTTTTCCCTGATTCACTCAGGCTTTAACATCAGGATCTCCAAGGTTCCTGTCCCTCCAGTGCAGAGTCATGTATTTGGACTTTTGGTGGCCTGACAGGAAGATGACATAGAATGAAATTTGTCTCTCCATTGTGATTCCCATTCGTGGACATCACAAGCAGCCCGTAGACTGCAGTCTAGGGATTATGAACCTGATGCAGTGGAGAACAGAGAAGGCAGATGTGAATATTTGCACTCTACACAAAAGTGAAAACTCAGATTTCCTGTGTCATCAACAAATGAACTGATATTGGTAGCCATATGGATATTTTTTTCATCCAGCTTCTCCCAAGTCCACATCTCAGGCAACTAAACTTCTCATTATATGTGGGTTGATGTTTTCATCCCAAGAGGACCCTGGTATGTGGCACTTGCACAAGATTTGTCCTGATGACTAAGCTGGTTTACTGTAAACATGGCAATTGTCTGTTCTGTAAGCCTAAAAATAACCTGTTATCTCTCCAGAATTCCTGAAAATTTTATATTGTGTCTCAGTTCCTCTATATTTTTCTTTAGCATTCATATCTCAGAATCAAGGCAGAGCTTTCTCATTCTAGAAAAAACTAATTATCCAAATGGGATGGAATTGGATTTTCTTCCTTAGATTTTTTCATATCTTATCTTGACATTTAGTTCAGAAATATGTCATAACAGCTGAAATAGGACATTCAGGTGAGGATATGTGAACTCTTTCAAAGCTACCCAGACCTCCAATTATAACTTCATTGTTGACTTGGGTAGCATGGTTAATATGTGTGCCTTCACTTTCCTTTACTGTAGATATTAGTTAAAAGCTTATCTGTATTGTGAAACTGCTGTGTGTGAAGACTTCCAATACCTGGTTATAAATTGCTTTCTGAGAGCCCCATAAAAAAGGTGAAACTTACAGCCAGTTCCAGGAATGATTATTATCATTAATAACAATGAGATATGCTATGTTGTTAAAGCAGTCTTTTTTTTCTTCCCTCATTGGATTAAGAAACATTTCTATAGTCTTTGTGTAATCAGAGATATGGAAAGGATTTTGGGATCCTTCAGATAAAAGGGACAAATAAAAATGTGACATGGATGATCACAGTGTTAATCATATCATTAAATATTCAGTAACCAAGCATTTATAATTGAGTGAGGTGAAAAAAATTACTCTGTGCTACACTTCAAACTCAGATTTGCTGCATGCTGTGAACAGGGAAGAACAAGCTGAGCAGCCAAAAGTGGCAGAGGTATTCTAAGACCCCTGATTTTCTCTTTATTGATTGCTGTTTCTGACTAAATGTCATCAGCTGCTTGGTAACTTACAACATACTGATAATAAAGCAGAGACATATGAGTATAGACATAGAAAGTTTGGGTTTTTTTTTTCTCTGTTCAGCCCTACAGTTTATTCCTTGGTTAAGGCAACACCATGGCGACAATCAGCATGCAGCAGAATGTAATGAAAGTGAAGAACTGTGGGCAGATTATGCTGACAGTAAGATGCCTTCTTTCGTTGCACTGTAAGTGATAGTCTGTCAGATAAACAAGAGTCAGTGTCTTTGAGCTGCCTCTAACAACACAAACAATCCAGTCCAAAAGCCTGAAAAGTTTCAATGTTCAAGTGAGGAAAAGTTGCAATGGAATTTTAATGAGAGATGATATCTTTTTACAGCTCTGCTGAAGACAAGAGAGGTATCTATTGCATAAAGTTATTCAATAAGCTGAAAATCCCAATGGTCAGTATGCAACATTATTGAACCAAAAGTTCACAGGTGTTGTTGCCTGTTTATTTGTTTTCTGTAGAGGATGAAAATGTAATAGGTTTTTGGAAAACCCTTAAGATCTTCCATAGTGATAAAAACATTCACAATACATTTTATATTAGTTTTCTTCATCAAATCAGGACATTTACTAAAGATTCTAGCAACAATATAAGTGTGTATATGTGCATACTTATAATTAAAACCTAAAAGGGCATGCAGGCAGAAAATTTGTTTTTAATTAGAGACAGTAAACTATAAAAGGGAGTATGGTGGTATGTGTCCAGCACTGACAGAATTCTGCAAATGTAAAATACACTTTTTAAACTATGCCATGTAGTCAATAAAAAGAGAGAAAATTAAAAACTTTGCGGTGATACACACAGTAACGCTTTGGTGATGTGAAAATGTGAAACTACAGGAGCAAGCAGCCTAGGACCTGGACTTACCGAACTGTTTAGGTAATCTGAAGAGTAAGATCCTCTTTTACAATAAATTATTAAAGACAATGCTATGATGTATCCACTAGTGATCATGCTAGAATCTGTGCGGTTTAAGTACCAGTACTTTAGGAACTTGCGAAATTTTACCCAAAGTATTCTGATATTTTAACCTGGTGTGAACAGAATAGAAATATCAGAAAAAAAAGGACTTCTTCCCGTATGGAAGGTTTTGTCATTAATTGTTTTTATTGTTTTCCCTGCTTTATTCTTTCTTTTGTTTTGGTTTTGTTTTGTTTTTTTTTTTTTTTTGTAATCTATATTAACCTAATAAATTATTTCTAATAATTTATTTCTTGTAAAATGAAACAGAGCAAAAGTTTTTACCCCCACTGATTGGTTTTCCAACTCTACCTGAAAGACGATGCAAAGAAAGGCAAGGCAAAGTAGGGGAAAAAAACTATAAATGCAATTTTAAATTTTTTTTTCACATGCAGGCACAATCTTGCAGTCATCATATTTTGAGCTCAGTTTGAGGGTCCTGAGATTTTCTACTTAGCCTAGAAATTACATTTTTTTACTTGGCAGTAGGAGTCATTGTTACAAACTGAAACAAAAAGTAAGATCTCCCAGAACAATACTTCAAAGTGATGGAGTATTGATTATATCCAAAAAAATTTATTCAGAAAAAAAATAAAAACTGACAGATTCATAACCTCAGCTCTTAAAAGACCTTGGAACAAATAGTTGTGGAGTTCAATGTGCATTAAAAGACTTTCTTTCCTCATTAAAAATCCATTTCATTTATATTCCTGAGATGAAGTTTGAATTTCTTTGTACTTGGTAAGAATAATGTTTTTATTTGTAGACAGCATAAGATGAATGATGTCCTTAACTATTCAAAGCTTTGCTTTCAACTGCTATTGTAAATGCTATTATATGTATATGTCAGCAAGCTATATTTTGAAAACTGGTGCAAGAGAGAACTGCCTGAACACCAACACAGATGAATCAAGGCCAGCTTTAAGCTGTAGACTGCATAGCTGTGGCTAGTGTTGTGCTATACAACTAGTGTTGTATTAGTGTTATGCACTATTACAACCTTTCTGAAAAATTATGTGTATTAGCTTTGTCTTGTCTTTTTTTTTTTTTTTTTTTTTTTTGTAATCATACTTTTAAAATGTGTTCATTTACAAGTTAGCTCATTGCAGATAGTGAAAATCCTAAATCAGGGTAAGCCCTTTGGTGCTTCCTCTATTTGGAATTTAGCTTTATTACCTCTGGTAAATGACAGGATTTCATTTTTTTTTTTTCTTTCCATTCTGTCAGATGACATGATTCCATAAGAATCCTGAAAGGGTGGACTCTGAAGTTACATCTCTGTTAACATATGAAATAGTCAAGGGACCATTGCCTGTCACAGCAGACTGTTGGCACAGCATAGCTTGTCCACATAAAGTTAATCTTCCTTAGTTCTAAATCAGTGTTGGCCCACTCAGTTTGTTCACTGGAAGTGGTCCTTGGCCCATGCCAACACCTCTGCACTGCCTGACATCCTTGCAAGAGACCAGTCTACAGATATGACACTGTAGAGGACAAGACAGTAATGCTTACACACATGTCCTGGCCTCTAGCTTACTAGTTAGCAAACACTATACCTTTAAGTGTTTCCTTTGGCTAAGTTCAGAATCACCACATGCAACTCTGCTAAAGCAGACTTTCATGTCACCTGCTGAATGTCTAGTAATAAGCTCACTATTTGTCAGATTTGGCAGCCACTGCCTGTAGATTTCATTGTTATTGTCACAATGCTTATGTGATTGCAAAGGAAACAGAAAGAAACTAAGTAATCAGAGTGTCTACCAAAATAATGACTAGTCATTTGGTCTTTTAAAGGGACTATGTGATACATCCATGGAAATGAATTCCAATCTATTGTGTCACCAGTTTTTGTAGTATTTACATACTACTGTTCTTGTTTTCCCAAAAAAAAATCTTCTATTTTGTCCATTCTAGATCTCCATCTGCCCTAACATTCACTAGTGTGCAATGAAAAATAATCATACATATTGCTTACGGAATGTAAGATTTCTCTTTAAGCCTATTTGATTTGTCAATACTTAAAAATTGAAAATGGTTAAGTGATAACTGTGTAAAATATATGTTTATAAATGCCAAGGGAAACTAACTCAAAGTAATTTAAAAGCTTGAGATTCTCAAACTCTTTGGAAATCATTGCTAGTTTTAAAAGATATATGACTATAGGTTTGATTGTTAAGTCACTGTCTAGGTTTTTCTTCCCAAGAGTGGCTGCAGTTTTATTTATGTATTCCAGATTTCATAGGAATATATGAAAAACAAAGTATATCAATTGAAAAACATCTAAATAGTAACCTAAATCATAACCACACCATACTGCAACACATTTGTTCATAAAATCTCAATATCAGTAATAAACTTTTTCTCAAAAGCGTCATGAGCAACCAGTTACCCAGACTATTATATTCCTCAGAGTCAATTGTTTCAAATCCATCTTTATCTAAAACAAGATAACAATGATATTAACACCTTCTTTGCCTCATGAATACTAACATCAAAGAAATGAAAATAAAATGTTGGTTTTTTTTTTTAACAAACAACAGAACATCTAAGATACATAAGCAGTTAGAGAAACAGGGGGAGAGGAAATAAGCTGAAAGCTTTTGTCTTGTGAGTGATCACAACAAAATGCTGTTTTCCATAGTAATATGAAAGTCTGCATTAATCAATACCCTAGTCCAATTATTTTCCACTCTCATCTATTGTCTGCTTCAAATATTTTTGATCACTGAACATTCTCTTTTTAATGATGTGAGCATGGGAAGTAATAGCTGAATTTGCTTTACCAAACATCCAGCTAAGGACATACAGTAAAAAGAAACAGAAAACCCAGCAAAAGGGCATTTGGAATTGCATTATTTCACTGTTCCTTCTAGCTTGGATTGAAAGTAAGGTACTGAGTGTCAAAAAGCCATGATTTTTGCTCACTCTCCCACTTCACTTTTTATTGAAGAAATCTTCTGGCTCTTTTGAATTGGTCATTAGCATGAGTAAAAATATCTAAGTGGATATTGATTTGGGAAATTACATCACCTTACAAGGCATCTACATAAACATGGCATATTTGCCATAAAACTGAGTTTTCTAAACATACAATTTAGTTGCTCCCTGCACTAGAAATGTAAAGAGGAATGCAGCATTTGTGCTTATATTTTGCCCGTATTTTTTTTCTAAATTTGTTAAAATTTAAACTGTTTTTCTCATTTAGACTAATGGAAATCTTCAATGTAGTTACAACCCTCAGTTGCATTATGTCTGCAAGCTAACCAACAGAAGTGTATTATTCTTATAATGATTTGAAGTTTCCTGAAAAAAGATGCGCCTGTGATGAAGTCCCCAGGAACCTCTATGGTCCCTATTGTTGTGTGTATTAGGCAGGAACTGGGGGGATGCTTAGGCTATAACTTCACAGTGCTGCATTTTCATTCTGTCTGATTACAATTCCCATATATATTCACTCATAAAAGATAAGAACAACTGATTTTTGGTCAAGAGATTTAAGGAGCAGAACGGTACTTGTATGGACACTTCAACAGAAATGTAATAAAAACATTGGCATTTTCTGCTTTCTATACCAACTGAAAACTAACTTGGACACATACAATTATTGTACAGCCAGTATGTATTACTGCATTACTATATATATAAACAGCATTGTGTACTTGTTATTTTGTGGACTGACATAACAGACAACCTGGAGATAAAGCAAGTCTGACAAATTGGCAGAACCTGGATATATAAGGGAAGACTGACATGTAGAATATTCTTAAAATAAAAATGGGCTAGTTTTGAAAATAACCTTGGGAATACAGGGCATATTATCATATCAGACAGACTTCATTCTTTCCAGGGTAGCAATTGTGTCATAACGTTTTCTTTGTATATTTTTTCACTCTTTTTGCAGAAGTGGAGAAAGAAGAGACTGATATTTTGTTTAAAGCTATTAAATAGATATAAGCAAAGAATAGTAGGAGTAGTATGGACGTCATGATGGTTTGGTGGTATGTGAGCCAATGTTTGCAGTCAGAGGCAATAGAATCCTTAATGTAGATGATATAGTGTGACAATCATTGAGAACGGGGAAACTGAGCCACAGGTGAACATGGTTATTTTGCAGGATTTTAGAGAATATGACATAAAAATGCCATAAAAACAGTCTCAGATTAGGTATTTCCACTCTCCATATGTCTTTGACAGGCAAGGAAAAAGGAAATTATTCCGGTGACTTGGATATTCACATGCAAATACCAACTGTAGTCAATAGGATTTGGTATTTAGCAGACTGCCTGACATGCTTATGCCCAAACAGCAGTTTAGAATTAATACTTTCTTTAACAGAGTGTATGACAGAAAAGAAGAAAACATTTAAAACATGGTGACTAATCTTTCAGAAGCCACTCACAAAACCTCTTCTCCCTTCTTTCCAGTTTTCCACATGATTCTGCACAACGAATCACTAAGTTCAAATTTATCTTCTTCACAGTCGTTGGAGACACAGTTTCAAACTCTCTGGTAAAATTTTTTGTACACTAATTATTCCTTAGCATATTTACAAAAAGATATTTGCAGCTGCAAATAGTTTTAAAAGCAATTGTTTATGTGAAAATCTTTTATTGATTAAGAGGCAAGAGTTTTCTAAAAATGTTAATTGCTGATTTTGTTCCACCTGGTAAGCAATGGGTGGTAAAAAAGGTGATGGTCTTGTCCCACAAAGCTGGCCTATTTTTTTGTAAACATCTTCATGAAAGAAGCATCACTTGCTCTATTCATTGGTACCAATAACTGCTTTTTTAGCTGCTAAGAAGCAATTTTTATAAGGACCATTAAAAGTATGCTTTTTCACATTGTTCCTTTACAGGAATTAGGGCACTTCCTAGCAGGAAAGAGATTGTAATGGAAATGTGATTCATTTCCCTGAAGTTTAGAAGCATTTTCTCTGTGGTCTCAACATGACAGTACTAAGAACATGTAAGTAGAAACATATCATACCATCTAAATGGCAGGTGAAGTTCCTAGAGTGGTTCTCTCCTATATATAAGTACTCTACATTGCATATCTAGCACCATCTTATAATTGCACTGAAAGCAAAATTTCTCTTGATTTTTCCTATGTCTTCTGAAATTGGAAGTTAGTCTTCCACTGACTGCAGCGGGGCTGGGCATGGACAGGATATAACTATGGTTATGGTTCCTTCAATTGAAATGTTACTATTTAGCAGTTCTGCCAGAATGGGAACAAGTATCTATAATTGTTTTACTTTTTGTTTGCTTTCTTCATGCATCATGTCCTCAGCCAACTTTTCATTTTTTTCAAAAACTCCAACCAGGTAGACGTGTCATTAACCTCAAATATGGAACTTTGTCAGAAACACTTTTTGAAGGAAAGAGAGCTTTGTCATTTCATTAAAAAATTTGCATTAGAGTTCAGAAACAGTTTTATCTGAATCCTGTTTTAATCACCAAGCTTGCACGGTCTGAGGTTAAAATAATTTTCTTTGCAGGAAATCCTGACACCTGAAGGCCCTGTCATAACATTAATTTAGATACTGAACTTGTGATGAATTTATGGGAGAAGAATTTTTTCAAAAAAAGTGTATTTTTTTTTTTTTATTTCTATAAGAATATTCAGCATACATTTACATATTTCTGATGAAATATATTACTTCACACCTTGTTCCTTACAGGCTTTAAATAACTTTTGCCTCTTAGCTTTTTTAATTATTATTTCAGCCCCTTTTTATTGGCATCTAATTCTAAATCCAAATAATGAAGCATCTGTCCATGTTTTTGTTTCCAAGGTTCTATTCTTCCCCTAATGGCTGTCTTCTTCCTTGGAAGAACTATTTCTTTGGTCACTGGTCAAAGGGTCTTAGGAATCCTTCAGTGTTAAGCATGACTACCGGATTTAACCATACAGTTATGTTCTTTATATTTGATTAACTTAGACACCCTATAAAAGTGCCTTTATACTCAGTTTTTTTATGAGATCGGAACTCTTCCAACAATGGAGATGTAATATAGATGGAGCGGGGTCTGAGTTCAAATAGCAATAAAACCTTTTGAATGCTGATCCTGGTCCATCCGTGCTCCAAGACCTGCTCTTGCCTAGAGGTTCTGCATCCACAGTTATCAAGACACTGCATGAGATAACTAGGTCTTTTCAAATCTGCCTGCAAAAGGCAATACAAATGTGCCTTTGAATGTTAAAGGTTAGAGACACTTTCACTCTAGGAAAGTGTAAGTGTTGCTCAGCTACCTTGTATTGAGCAAGCAATTGAGTGTGTCGTGCTATGGGCAGGGGCATGTACCTGACCAGAGAGAGAGATTCCTGTCAGTGCTGGTGGTGGTTATGAAGCTCATCCCTTGATAAGCTGACCCCATTCCAAGTTGAATTCCTCCTACCTTTTCACACTGCACAAAGAAGACAAAGACACCTGATGTCACAACAGAGAGCAGCAGTGCAAAGGTGTCCAGGATGAATACAGAACAGAAAGGAAGGCTGCTGCACTAGCAAAGTGATGAGCCCAAGATAAGAAGGAAATGGGAAGTTCAGTTTCAAAATCTATGCATTTGTGACTAAAGAGAACTTCCGTGACTATTCTCTAGCTTAAATTAAATTAAAACATACTTGAACTTTTTAAACAGAGATATTCCAAAATTGAAATATTTCCTATTTGGAGTCACTGTTTTAGTGCTTCATGGGAAGATTCATTCAGATCTCTTGCACTCTCTTTGTCTTAGTACAAGAATTTCCATCTGTACTTTCTTATTGTGTCATAGCTATTGCCTGCTACTACTGAACATCTATTCTCCTACCTGATGGCAACAGTAATGGAGACAGAGCATATTGAAGTGTTGAAAAGAAAATTGTATTTACTTCCTGGTTCCACCCTAGCATTTATATTAGTATTATGCACAATGACATTTCAACATTTGACAAGGAATTCCCATGTTGGGGAATTATTTTCCCCTTAGTGTCATTTTTTCATTAAACCTTTAAAATTACAAATATTAACGGTTAGAAAAACTTGAAATTTTTTGATTAAATTATTTATAGAAGAAAGTATCTCTATAGTTCAAACATTAACAAACCATTAAATATAGAGATGGGTAATCATTAATAAAAAATATCTTCAAAACCAGCAATTGCTAACTCTTGAATTCTATTTTCTAGCTCAGACATGAGAGAGCAATTCAAACACCCCAGAGAAGACCTCACAATTCAACAACAAAAACTAAATGTGGAAAAATTAAACAGGATATTGTAAAGGTCACTATTATTTTTCTCTTTCTTGGGATTTCCCCCAATAATTCTCTTTCTTGGAATCAGGAAATTAGTTTGGAGAAAAAGTGAACACATTCTCTGAAATGTAGATAAAGGCCAATACATGTGTGTCTGTGTGTGTATATGTGTGTGAACTTAATGAAGAACAACAGAATCTTAGAGATTATCCTGAAACCAGATTAGAACATTTTGTTTGCAGCAAATTAAATTAAACTAATAAATATGCAAATCAAACTATTACTATGTAGATTGTACAATTTCAATATTCTGTTTTCTGGAGAACCACTTCAATACTTTCACTTAAAAATTACAGTTGTCCAAGTATCATGGATTTTAAGAAGGAATTTCTTGACAGCTGATGAAATGTTGGGAAAATATTATTTCTTTATCAAATTCCATCCTACAACCACCTTACTAAGAGATCCAATCACAACTGAAGTGCTATTATGAGAAATTACTGCAAGAGCTATACATGACAGTTACATTTTCTTTAGCTTCATTTATCATGGAAAACGCACTATAAAATGAATCTGGGCAAACAGACAATCTTTGTCACTTTCTTTCTAGGAAAGTCTCAGTCAGCCAAATCTTCTTGTGTCTCTCTCTTACACACATGGAGATAAATACACGTGGTCTCTTTTTCACATTTCCACTTGAAGGAGAAATAGAAATACTAAAAATAGAGAATTTTTTTTAACAAATTCTCTTTATTTCATTGAAATCCAGTTTACTTGATCATCAAGTCTCTTCAAACATTTTCATAACAAACTTAACAAGTATTCATAGCCCTACTGAGAGCAGTTCATCTAAATATTTAATTTTTCACATGGAAGGATTTAGCATTACCAGCTTGTGATAGGGTAATGAAGAACAGTCTTTGATCATTGCAAAAATAGCTAAATACAAGGTTTGTGTAAAGTAGCAATATCAGTATTACTCAATATGAGAACTAGGAAGTCACTCTTTGGATGTGACAGTCCTTCCACACTAAATTTTTACACAGGTGAAACTGGCCTTTCTGCTTTTCAGAGATGTTTCAGGCAGATCCTATTAGTAAGTTTCATGTTGCTAATCACTTTGGGAGACCAACAGATCAATGCCTACTGGCCTTTTGATGGCAGTTACCATGATAATTAGTAACATGAAACAGGAACACAAAGAGACTGTTGCATAGAACAATTCTGACTGAAAATCAAATGTTACGTGCACAGATTCTCTGGTTCTACAGGAACAAGCCAAAGACTACATCACTTTCAAATTTGCCTATTTAAACTCACTCTTGTCTAGAAATGATAAGAAATGCTCATCTTTCTCCTATTTCATGATGGATAGTATGAATGGAAGTACTGCAACATCAAGATGTGACAAGTCTTAATGATGGGAAATAGAATATTTATCAGTCCAAAAAGTGCCTCTGTGATCTTTTCCATAATTTGTAGGACCTGACATGATAATTAAAAACAAACAAAGCCCAACCAAACAACAAGAAACCGACCAAAAAAAACCCACAAAACCAAAACAAACAGCAACAAGGAAAAAATAAAAGGATAAAGAAAACACAGCATATTACACTCTGCATATTAGAAGTCTCTACAGAATGTCCTGATATGCTGTCCTGCATAGCACAATCTCACCCTGCACACAGCTGATGGGCTCACACTGAAGAAGTTGATGGTGCAGTTGATGGTGTAGTTGATGGAAGCTGGCCATCAACTCTCAAGTTGAAGGAAACAAATACGGAGGCATGCAGCAACAAAAAAAGCCATTTGCACTCCTCTTTCTCTAGTTTGATATATTACATGAAATCTGCTTGGATTCTGCAGCCTGGAATGGTGGGTGGAAAATACAAAATTTCAGCCATAAGGCTGCACTTTCTCCAACCTGCCCTTGAAGAAATAGAGGAAAGTGTATGGCTCTGAGAGAAAGAACAGCTATTACTAACAACAGAAAACTGTACTATATTACTTCCTATCTTTAATTTAATTAATATCCAAAATAATGCACAGACTCTATGCTTCTTTGCATGCAACTTAACCTTAAATCAGATATGCCTAGATTGTATTGCCCAGACTCCTAAAGCTTCATTTTGAAAGGAAAAACAATGACATTTCAGTGAGAATGACAATTAACAGTGTGATTATACTGTCTAAAGTCCTGCTTATCAAACTGCCTCCAGAGCGTTTATCGCAGAATTTGAGATTACCAAGGACATTGTGAGCTTTGGATGATGGACAAATGTGGTTATTGAAGCTGGATTTACATTTGCATAAATAAGCAACAAAGGCAAAAAAATAAGTAAGTAAAAGGAGGTTGAAATTTTAAATTGATAAATCACTCATTTAATTAACTAGCCTGAATAATACAAGCGTTGATTTGTCACCGCTCCCCTCTGAGACATAAAATAGCGATTTTATTAGCAAGTGGGTGAAAATTGCTATCATAGCCTTGAAAGGAAATCAGACATTGCTTTTCCAGCAGCCAAAACCCTGAGCAGAAAGAAGTTTGCCCACATACTAATTATATAAGGGTTCTGACACTTTCTAGAAAGAATAATGAACATTAAGATCTAGAGATACACTGTTGCCACTAATGCTTTTAACTGGAAGATGAGGCCCCAGAGTAATTCGAGTTTTCAGGTAGAAATGCAGAATGGACCAAGGCAATCAGAGAGGCAAGTGTGTAATCATTGTATGATTGAGATTATTGTAGAAAAGATAATCAGCAGTTTCTGTCTCTCAGGAAAACTGTTGACCTGCACAGCAGGCATTGGATTTTACTCAAGAGGCAAAAAAGCAAACAGTAAAAAGTAATGACTACTTAGAGATGGAATGGGAGGATAATCATAAACCAATTAATCCAAAAGAAGCATAACTCTAGAAGGGCCAAATATGGACCATACAATAAGATTAAAAAAAAAAAAACCTCAATTTTAATTTAAAATATTAAAATATATAAATGGCAGGGGAAAAGGTGTTAATTAGTCTTTCACTTCTGTGTAGAAGCAGAAGGCAATATGACCCAGCAAGTATGTGTGATATATAAATTACAAAGAAACCAAGTGATAATGTCAGACTTCAATGTTACATATTCAGCCAAAATTTCAAATTTAAATCACTTAAAGGAGGTACGGATGATTTCAGTTCTCCATATTCACTTACTCCATATCTTCTCAGGTCAAGAGCGCTAAGATTTTCAAAGGTTCCTTAAGACCCTAAACAGCATTGCCGTGCAATGAAATGTAAATGTCTGTCACCCAATTCAATTCTGGAAATGAAAAAGTTTTCCGAGTGTTTGGGAAACTAGTTTCATTCTTTCATTTTCTTAGCTCTCCTTGTAGTGACACTATCTGACTACACAGAGGTATTATAAAAGCAAGTATATGTTAATAGAGGTATTCTATTTGGTAGTTATCACAACTAGTGAAAATATGGATAGCTGGATGGAACACTTGAGGTGACAAACAGAAGTTATTTTCTCTGATTCATAAATGACACATTGTAGACAAAGAAATACCTAGATAAATTTTCTCATCCCATTGCAATTTTTTCTATCATAATGGGGAAAAAAATGAGAAATAAAATCAGAATTGGTAGTATAGGAAATATCTTTTGCATCAAAAAAAAAAAAGAAGAAAATTCTGCTTATGGAACAGCTCTTCCTATGCAAATTCAGAAATGCTGCAGACTTTCTCAGTGTTGGGAGTCCCATCTATCAATACCCTCAGAACGTTGTAGATGGGGGGACTAAATACCCTAACCCTTGTTTTTTCAAACAATACCCATGGTAGGATGACTAACTGAAATTTTGTGCTACATGTGCTCAGCCCCACTAGGCTGTGAAGATAATTTACTGTGCAGCAGAGTCAAGCTTCACAGAGACAGAGGAAAAGCCAGTGAGAGTTCCTGCACAGTATAGCATTTAGACTACTCTCTGGGTTGTTTTTTTCATCCTAGCCCCTTACCAGATCTTTGCCTATTTATTAATTGCTGTCAATTTTCTGCATAATTCAACAAGAAGGAAAATTGTACTAATTTTAAATAGGATGTCTGTACTAAGTGATTAATTAAATATAACATTACATCAGCTGCCTTTATTCCGTTTCAAAAGCTCTGGCTTTGAAATTTCATCAAGAAATGGTATCTGCTAACACCAAGCATTAATTATCACTAGTGTAAAACAATTTCTATTGAATTAGTGTAAACAAAAAATTCTGAGTGGATATTTACTGTTCTGGGAGATGAGTTCTATTTCTAACACCTACACTGCAGGATATTGAGATATCCAGGGTAGCTCTGAGAAAGAGTATGCTCAGGGTTACAGTAAGAAACAAGAAAGAACTGTAGGCTGCTATTGTCACTCAAAACATGATTGAACTGCAACGAAACATAAATCCCTTTAAAGCTGATGTTTCTGCCACCCAGATAAGGCAAAAAAGAACTTTTCAAAAGGACTACCACAGTAACATATAATCATCAGCTATAGCTCTGCCTAAATAGCTGGAAATATAAGACAATTGGAGGTCAGGAAGAAATGTTAAGAGACATTTCAGGTATTGGGCTTTGTGATTTATTAAGCACCTTAAAATCAATATAAGACTGTATAGGTGCCTGTGACAAGACTACAGGACATACAAGTAGCACATGAAAAAAGTCAACTTCATCTGACAGAGCATTGGTCTTTCAGCACAAACACAAATGTACTAAATGCTCCTGCACTCTGTCATCAGCCAGTGCTGCTTTAACTGATGCTTTCAGTTCCAGAATTGCAATTTTCATTATAATGTACAAATGGGAATACTGAGGCAGATGTAAGACATGGCTGATCTCCTTGTGTAACAGGCAATACATCATACAGTCACACAATAAATTTTGTCATTTAGGGTGGGAAGCATATGATTAAAATTGATAGAATCAAATAATGGTTTGGGTTGGAAGGGACCTTTAAAGGTTATCTAGTCCAACTCCTATATTTAACTGTCTAGATTTCCTCTAAATTCCTTCTAGAAGTAATTCTAAAAAGTGTTTCACCTCATCATTAAGTGGAGGCCTGACCATTCATTCATTATCAGAATTGTAACCATGCCTTTTTCTGCAATGACTGTAAGATAAGTTAAATTCAGACACACACATCGGAACCCAGGTGAAGTGAATCCTCTCTTAGGTGATGTCTACACTGATACCTGAAATGAGTAATGTTAAGATAACCAGCCTAGCTCTTGAAAGCTCTATTTTCAGCATTGCTGTAGAGTGTGGAAAAAAAAAGGATGTCATCAAAACTGGAACAAAAAACCCTGAATGCTGTCAGCTGCTACGGACACACATTCAAGTGAAAGAGCAGATCCCTGGCAGTAGTTAGGAAGAGTGCCTGAAGGGCTAGAATTTCAGTGAGGGGAGGGGAGAAAGAAGGATGTGCAAGACTCTTTATTACCAAACAACTCTGAGTACAGCAGAAGCAGTGCATTAACACAATTCTGTCCAGACTAATATACTCTGCTTCCTATCATGAATCACAGCAGTTTTAATTTGTATAAAAGGGCTACTGTGGTACATGGAGATTTAGTCTTTTGACAATGAGCATTCCCAGTAACAAGCAACCCTGGATCACTGTGGCAAATGTGTTTCAGATAAGGCTATGAGTCATTCTGAGGGAACGAAGGTAGCCCATTTAAATATCACTGCTGTTGACTATACACACTATGTTTCAGAGCCTTTCTATACAAAATTATCTTACTGCCTGCATTCAGATGAACCTGTTGTTATTATTTTGCATTTAATAGGATTTCTATAACCAGGTAAAATGCACCTTATTATCTAACAGAGAAGAAAAGCTCTAAATAATACGTAATATTGTCTAAGATTTCAAGATGTCCCAGGTTTTAAGAGCTGCCACCTCATCTTTTAAGCTAAAGATTTCGAAGTGTTTTGTAAATATTAATTAATTAAGCCTCACTCTAAGCCTCACAACACTTTTGTGAGCATTATCAAGACAATTTCCATTGCTGCCACACAGTTTTAGAGATGTGATGAAAAGCAGTTCAAGGGTCCAGGCATTAGAAGTCCCAGATGAAAACAACTGCAAGTACATTAGTGTAGAAAGCCAAAAATTACAGAAATTGACAAAGAATTCAGCATAATTGTTTTCTATTAACATTCAAGCTGAATGGTTTTATACATGTTTCTTCCTTGAAAATAAACAAGCCATATTTGTAGGGAAGATCCTTTCATTGAAAGGTATTTTTCAATGTAGAGGGAAAGATAGAAATGGACAAAGGAAGCAAGTAGAGAAAGGAGATCTACATTTCATCTTTTCTTTTTTAATGTGGCAACTAACATGGATTGAAAATAAGGATGTCAAATCTCCATCTTTCTGTGCCTTTCTGCTTTCAGTTAAAACAGGTGTAAGTTTTAAAGTAGAGTATATGATATAGATGGTGTGTGTAACTAAATCGAACTTCTGTATGTGAGGAAATGTGTACACGTGAGAGGAAAAGTTCGTACATCAGCTACAAAGTACTTTTGCCTACTGAGCATGCTCTATACTTACACACTTGTGTAAAGTGTGTAAAGCCTATTTTACTTGTGTAAAGTAGGCTTTACCCCTTGAGGAGTCACAGGGAATACTTCACAGATAACAGATAAGGTGAGGATATAGATGGCTTATAAATTACCAGCACGATTACCATCACACAGCATTATTTTTCCATTACTTCAGTCCTAATGAGCTAATCAAGGAAGATATCATGTTATCTACTTTCTCAGACAAGTTGTTAAAATACAAAATGCAAGAAGACTCTGCAAACGAATCACAAAATAAAAGTTACTGAAGATACTTTTGCATATGTCATTTCTACATTCCCTTTAACCAAGAAAACTAGCTTACATCTTGTGAGCTTTCATATAGAAATACTTCAACGGCAACAAGCAACAGTTCTAAACCTCAAAAGTTACCTTTCTTTGTTTGGTTAGAAGCCATAATTATCAAGAAAAGCAAGTTAGGTTTGAGTATAGCAGGGCACAGCATTTCCTCACCAATTACAATATTCTTTTCTATTCTACATGAAGCATAAGAAAATAGTGGTTTCATTTCACAAAGAAACCACAGACTTGCATGAGATGTTATTAACTCTCCTGTTCACTTAACCGAAACCGTCTTGGAACCACCAGCCATACAGTGAAAAATCTGTGCCTGCAATGGAGTGTAATGACAAATGACAGCAATCATACTGTTGTTCAGTATAAGCAACAAATATTTAAACAGTGAATGAACCTGACAGAAGACCTTTAAGATGTTGCCAAACTCTATATGAATAAACTGAATGTTTACAACACAACTAATGATTTCATCAGTCTTAATTGTAACTGTGACTGGATGAAAGGCTCACATACTCTAAAAGTAATGAAGAATGTGTCAAACGACTGAACAGAAGCAATTAACTTCTGCACAAATATTTATTGTTTTGCAAATAATCAGAAACTGGGGGAAAGAATGATAGTTGCAAGAGAGTCTATTGTTTTCAGAGGAGAAAATTTCTTACACAGCAACTGTGAGTAGTAAACTCTTTGACTATATTTAATATTGAAAGTTTCACTCCTTCCACTGTAAGAATATTTAGAAAATACCTTGTATTTTAAATATAGAAAAGAATTGCTCAATATTAATAAGCTTACATAACATTTGTTGTTATTACTGACAATATATTTAGTGTTGAAGGCCAGATTGGATCAGTCTTTGAGCAAACTGGTCTAGTGGAATGTGACCTTGCTCATGACAGGGGATTGGACTGGATTACCTTTAGAGGTCCCTTCTGATCCAAAGCATTAAATGACTCTATGATTCTATTGAATGTATTCTTTATTCATCTATATAAAATAGAATTATTCCTGTGGATTAAAAGAAAGCAAATACAAAAGCTGAATACAATTGTGAAGAAAACAGTTCCAACGTAATGAGAAGATCATCCTCTTTACTGGGAGGCTCATGACTTCACAGATCAGAAAAAGGTCTGAGGTAGGCTTTGATTTTAATGTTTAAAGAAACATGAACATTTTTTGACATTTCTTTTTAAAAGTGGTTAAATAGATTCTATAAATAGACCTTATAATAGATTATAGGTTGGACTTGATGATCTCAGATGTCTTTTCCAACCTAACTGATTCTGTGATTCTGTGATCCTGTGATTCTGAATGGTATTTTTTTTGAATAGGAAAAAATGTCATAATGAAGTCAGACGAGAATCTTTGAATTTCTGAAGATCAAATCACTTGTCTTCAAATCTTTAATCAGAAAAAAACCCTACATTTTTGCCCAATGTTTCAAGTTAAAATTAATTACTATTATGGATATGAAATGCAAGGCTTAATCACATGACTTTCCAGATTATTCTGGCCAATAGAATGTCCATGGATGTTCTTTTAACTAGGAAGTGAGAAGAAAGCAGATGACTAACCCCAGTCATGTGAAGAAGTGATGGTTCTGGTTGAAAAGCAAAGGAGGATGTAGACAAGATGGACCTTGTAAACAGCAAAAGAAATAAAGGGGCCCCTACGCTTATGTTAGAAAAGCCAAATCCACCTGAGTTTAATCTAATGAGGGACATGAAGAGCAACAAGAAAGGCTTGCACAGTTATATTAACAGTAAAAGGAAGATGAGGAACAATGTGTGTCCATTGCTGAAGGGGAAGGAGTTCTGGTGACAAAGACTATGAGGAAGGCAGAGATACTGAGTGCACTCTCCACTTTTGTCTTTACCGGTAAGATTTTCCCTCAGTAATGCCAAGTCCCCAAGACCAGTCAGAAATTAGGAAAGAAGAAAGACTTCTCAGTACAGATGGATCAGATTAGGGACAGGTAAACAAACTGGATATACACAAGTCTACATGACCTGATGGGATGACCTACAAGTGCCAAGGGAGAGGACCGATGTCACTCAGAGGACCCTCTCTACTGCCTTTCAAAGTTTGTGGTGATCAAGGGAGGTTCCTGAGGGCAGGAAGAAAGTAAATGTTGCTTCTACCTGCTCAAGATATAGCAGCCAAGGAATTACTACTTGGGTTACTTAATCTAAAATGCTGAGAAGATGGTAGAGAAAATCCTCCTGGAAGTAATTTCCAAACATGTTAAGGATAAGAGAATGTGTAACCCTAGAGGCCAACTTTGTCCCTGAATGGTGGGACAAAGTACACTCTTAGAAAGTTTGCAGATAATTCAAAACTGGAAGAAGTGGCTGATACATCAGTGTCTTGTGCAGAGAAGTATCTGGAGGTCCTGGACACCAAACTGAACATGATCCATCAAACTACACTTGCAGCTGAGGCCAACAGTTGCCTAGGCTGTATTAGGAAATCATAATCATGAAGTTGAAGAACGTGATCATTTCCCCTTTACTCACCCCTGGTGAAACACAGCTGCAGCTCTGTGTCCAATATGGAGCTCTTCAGTCCAAATGAAACAGGGACATACTGGCGCAAATCCAGCTAAGGGCCATGATGATACTCAAGGGACAGGAGAAACTGATATACAGGGGGAGGCTGAGAGATGTGGTTGATCAAGTTCAAGCAGAAGAGGTTCAGGAGAATCTGAGCAGTGTTTATATTCGTACATAAAGTAGGTGCATTCGTTTTATGTGACAAGATCTGATGTTGCGGGGCAGCCTATAGGGGTGGTTTCTGTGAGATGCCAGTTCCCACTGCTTCCAAGACAGATCTCCTGCTGGCCAAAGCTGAGACCACCAGTAATGCTGGTAGGACCTCTGAGATAATATACTTAAGGAAAAGTAAAAAAAAAAATGCTTTGTTCATAGAGTAGTGAGGTTGTGTGAGAGAAACAACTCTACAGACACCATGATCTGTGGAGAAGGTAGGAGAGAAGATGCTCCAGGGGCTGGGCAGAGATTTGCCTGCAGCATGTGGAGAAAACCATGAGTTAGGCTGTCCCACTGCAGCTGATGGAGATACAAGGGGGAGTAAAAATCCATGTGCAGCCTGTGGAGGATCCCACACCAAGCTGGTGGATATACCTCAAAGAAAGCTGTGATCCTTTGAAAAGCCCATGCTGGAGCAGACTTCTGGCAGGAACTCTGGCCTGTGGAGACAAATCCATTCCAGAGCAGCTTTGCTGACAGGACCTGTGACTCTGTGGGAGACCCCTGCTGGAGCAGTCCATTCCTGAAAAAAAGCATGTTGTGCAAAAGATATACGCTGGAACAGATTATGAAGAGCTGCAGCCTGTGTGAAGGACTCAGTGCTGGAGAAATTGATGTATAAGAGATCCCGCAGTAGAACAAGGGAAGACAGGTAGAGGAATAAAGAGGCAGAAACAAAGTGTTATGGACTTACTGCAACAGCAAATTCCCAGGTCCCCGCGCTGCTTGGAGAAGACAGAGATGCTGGGAGAGAAGATGAGTCCAGGAAGAAGGGAGGGGTGGGAGGGAAGCTGTTTTTAGATTTGTTCTAATTTCTCATTATCTTACTCTGATTTGATTGGTAATAAATTAAATTCATTTCCATGTCTTCCTTGCCTGTAATGGTAACTGCTGAATTATCAACTTGTCCTTAACTCAAAACATGAGTTTTTTTATCTTATTTTCTCCTCTTGCTCCATTGAGGAGGGAGACTGATAAAGTGGCTTAGTGGGCACCTGGAAGCCAGACCAGGTCAATCCACTGCAGCAGTAAGCAAAGGAGTTGAAGGCAGACTCTTCTCAGTGGTATCTAGTCCAAGAGCAAGACTTAATGGGAACAAACTGAAATAAAACAAACTATTTCAGAACAAAAGAAAAAGTCTATTTATTTTGAAGGTGGCTGAACAGATTGCACAGAAAGGTTGTGGAGTCTTCATCCTTGGAGATTTTCAAAATGGAACTTGACATGACCTGAAGCAACCTGCTTTATTTAACCCCATTTTTGTAGAAGGGGATTGAATTAGATGGTCTTTAGAGGTTCCTTTCAGCCTCAGCTATTCTGTGATTCTGTGAAATGTTAAACTTTCTGAGTTTGTGTTTAAGTAGAACCTATGTTGCATAAGAATCAAATTGGCTTCCTGCAGAAAAGCAAATTTCACTCCTTAGTGTCCAGCTATACACACAAGCCTGAAGTTTGAGAGTATAATTTTAAGATCTTTAAAAACAACATAGGAATAGAAAAGTTAGAAGAAAAAGTGACAGATTTTCTATAACTGATAATGCATTGTAAATATTTATATAGCAACATATTCATATATGTTTACTTTTCTGCAATGTAGAAACACAGTTAAAATCTTGCAAAAAGTATCATAGGCTGTTAATATTCAGCAGTTCAAGATCATGTCTCGTCCTGATTAATTTATTTTAAAGTAGAGAATATTTTCTTAGGCCTAAGAACATTATTTAAAAGAACAAAATATTTCTAAAGGCAAATACGGTGATAATTAAACTCTGGCTTGTGTATGCAAAGTCAGGAAATACTAATGCCTTAAAATAACTGAAGCATATAGTAAAGACCAACATGAAGAGCAAATTGTAAAATAATAACAGGACTGTAGAATAAATGCTCACAACCAGCGGATCTCTCTAGAGTAGTCTTAAATGTCTAATCACAATGAATTATGAATATTTCCTGGTTTTGTTCTTTTCCCTGTGGATGACTGATCACTGACCTGCCTAGAATATGCTGGATGCACTTGCCCAAGGACAATCTAATCACAGAAAATACAGAGGCAGCATGTGTTAAATCCCAACCCTAATCAAGGCTAAAGGTGAAAGGCCACAATTTCTACCACATCTGAAAAATTTAAAGCACTTATCAGCCCTCTGCAGGAGAGGACTCTGATGGCTCTGCATTTTAAAGAGAATAGTCATGTGGTTTTCAGCTCCCCTGATTTAGGCTGTGATCATTTTAAAATGTGAAAGTAAAAGGCTACAAGCAAACACAAGAGTGAATATTAAAAAGAAATCACATTAAGTAAACTGCTCGAGATATACTCTGGGGTAAAGACTTGTAGCCTATATTGATTTAATGCACAAAATAGCAAAACAAATACAGGCATTGCAGATCAAGCTGTGGTTCACTATGATGAGTTAGCTGTGTAAAGCAGATAGACAGACATCTAAGAAAATGAACACTAAACAGAGGCTGAGAAGGCTTTTACTGTTAACCATAATGCCCAAAATCTTCCCATGTGTGTCCTGTGAAAGATTCCCTGTTTTCCATTTCAAGAAGTAGTTGCAATAATTTCTGATTGCAAAACCTTAAGAAGTTGAAAAGACTACTTTAACAGCTCTTTAGATTCTTATCTGGTGTGGGACCACAGTAATTTTTCAAGGTACAAGGAAAGTCACATGAGGCCTCAAAGCTCTTCTGGAATTTATCTCATGGTGATTCTAGTGGAGGGGCATCTGTCAGCTTCAGCAGCAGGAGGCTTCTATTTGCAGGTATTCCAAAATTTTCACAACCTTTTTACTGTGGTCTGGGTTCCTTTTGCAACATTTGAGGGGACAAGTGGATGGAATTTCTGGTAGTGGGATATAAATGCTTTACCAGGGGCCACATTCTTTCTCACATGTGTGAATTTGCTTTAATATCAGGGCAGTTAGTAAGCTTCTTGATTTGGGGAGGAGTGTTTTATAAGAAAGAGTACAGTCAAACAGGGTTATGATGGGCAAAGTCATGTGTGAGTTGCATATATTCATTCCCTTATTAAAAACTCCTAAACAACAACAGAAAAAAAATCCTATCAAAACTACTTACAAATAAAAAGATATCTCTTGTTATTAATTTAAACTGTACATGCTATTGTCAGGCTATTTGGCAGCAGGGCCATGCCTGTAATTGGAATAGAGATCATAAGGCTGATTAGCAAAATATTTTTCCTTCAATGAACTCCTGAACATATAAATGTTGTCTTGGCTCACTATAGACTTAGAAGTTACCACACATGAAAGGGTGAGTAAGGACTGGAAGCAAGGTTGTGTACAGCCACCCTCAAAGTAGATTTGGGTATGATGCATAGGCTAGAACACTAAATACTCCTGAGATATTCAGATAAAAAAAATTGACTGCCTTCTTATGTCTTACTGAAATATACATGTGGTGGATAAATGCAGGTCATTTTCCTAGAGATATAGAATCAAATATACCTTGACTTTTTATCACTGGCATACTCTTGACAACATTACAAATTTTAGCTGTTCAAATAATTCCAGTACACAGACTGGAGAATTCTAAGGCATTGAATACTGCAAGAATAACATATGTAGTGTTAATTTATTGGCATTCTGTGTATAGGTAGTAAAATAGGTGAACCTAACTTTTTTTTTTTTTCCCTAGAACAATACTTTGGGTTTCAATTTGAAGTTATAGGCTATTCTGAGACAGGATTGTATCTTTACTGGGAAAATTATCACTGCATGGCAACAAATCCAAGATTCCTTAAGCCTCAAGGAGAGAAAACAAGCAGCATACATATAGCTCAGTGACATGAACACTGACATAGCAATCAGGAGTTCAGCATTTCACTCCTACTTTGAATGCTTGTTTGTACTGGGAAGATAGCTGCTTTCAGTGGAAGGGGGACCAGAGCTACCATTACCCTCTCCTGATTCAGTACTCTGAACATCATGCTCAAGAAAAAAGTACTATTCTGAATATTTTGAGGAGATCCCACCTGTACCTCACGAGCAAAATGGGAAACCATGAAGCTCAGGTCAGGGATAGCATTAAGTCAAGTGATGAACCATGCAGTTGTATCACAGAGGAGGCCGTTCTGGGCATGCACAAGTCACAGGTCAGTCTGTCCTATACTAATCTAAATCTCAGAATAAAACAAATAAATGAACAGTTCATACTGTGAAACCAAGAGACACAAACTCCTGTTCACAAAAGCTGAAAACATCTCAGTACTTTGGAGACTCTGAAATGGTCTCGGGATTCTCCTAAAATGAGAAAATCAAACATAGCATTTAGCAAGAGCATTCATAGCACAACAAAAAAAAAAAAAAAAAAAAAAAATCTATTAGAGTGGGTATTAAAAGAACAAGAGTAATTTTATTTCAATAAGATGGCTTAATCTTCCAATCGCTGTTTAAGCAAAGTATGAAATTTTAGTTTTAATATTTCTCATAAGTCTTAAATGTTTTAAGAAGCAGAGAAACTTCATTCTGAAAACAACTGTTATGAAATGACAGAAAGTTCAAGAAGTCATTTTTTTTCTAGTGTTTCTTAGCACTGAAATATACATATACATATACCCTCCACTCCTAGATGATGCTAGTTTTAAGATAAATCATAGATCTTTACTTCCTATATTTAGAAGTTTATTTTCTTTCACAAAGACTTATGTTTTAAAATACAAAATTATTTTTCACTTCACTTTAGAGAAATATTATTCTAAAAAATTTAATAAAATCTAATAAAAATTGAATATAACGCAGTACTGCAGTAATTTAGAGTGGTGGTTAAAACTATAACCATGGCAACAAAGAATAAGGAAAATGAAAGGTACTTTCCCTCTCTGTGTTATCATGATTACAGAGCTATAATGGAAGTTTCAAAGGTTTATTTAATTAAATGCTTTAAAAATGCAATAATTGTTCAGATCCTACCAATCTTTGTTTCAATTTAAATAAACATATAGACACATATAGAACAGCTTGGTTTGGCTTGGTTAGTATAATCTTACAAAGAAATGACTGAAAGAGGATGTGAATGTCTTCCTTCATACATTAAAAGTTACTTCTCAGGGAAGGAGAAGATCTCTGTGATTTCTATTAATACATTAACAAATGGAAATCAACGGATCACGACAACATTCTGTCATAAGACTGAGGAAGAAAACTTTCAAACAATCAGAAAAGAAATGTTATGGGAGAAGAAAAAAAGTAGTCCAGGAAAAATTAAAGTCCCAGCTATAATACTTCCAAGATGACATAGAACTGACTCATGAAAGCAATTCATGATGCCCATGGGTATACTTACTTTAACAAGTAACCTAATGGAAATTAGGAGTAAGTATGTGGATCAATGGAGTTTATGTTGTGTAGTTAACATTCACAATATACGCTTTTTCGAGGAGGTGAATTTGACTCTCTCAACCACAGTGCCAAGGACTGAATGTCTATTGCCATTGCACAAAATGTACTTTGGGCACATATTTTCCAGCTTAATTTAATCTAAAGTAATACAGTTTGTGGTCTCTGATGCCCTTCCCCCTCCAAATGTGATAATGGAAACATTTGGGAGATTTGCTTGAAAAACACTCTGTGGTTCAAACCAAAAAAAGTTAATGCAGATGCAGTCATCAGGTAGCAAAACCAAAAATCCACTAAATTTTGAATGGTGCATATAGATCTTTAAATTTATTTATTTATTTATTTATTTTTTTATTCTTCTATAGCACCAAAGTTGTTTCACAATGTGTGTGTGTGTTCACATGATGCAAGGGTTACTACTCAGTCTACTACCTCATTTGACAGCAAGTGGCAATAGAAGATACAGGGGGTCATGTGGTGTTACAAAGTTGAAATATATTTTGTGAAAAGTGATGGATATCAGGGTCTTTCACCTCTGAATGTTGCATAATGGCAGTTTTTATTCTTGTTCTGTTAGAAGGGTACTGTTAAAAATAAACATGTAAAAATATCATTTCTATATTCTAAGCATACTTTCATAATACAGAGAGAATTATAGATAAAAATTAGAGCTAAAAGGAAACTGCAGAAAATCAATCCATGGTGGTTTTCCAGATTTCCAAATGTCTTTTTATTTAAAAAGATACCCTAACTCTTCACAGAATTAATATCCACGAAAAATATAGTTTCATATCTAAGCATTACTGCTTCCTTTTGACAGCACATTATGTTATATAGATAATTCAAAATAAATATTATTAAATCATTTCCTTTATAAGATGCTAAAATTGTAAATTTCAACTTTTTCAGGGCTCTTTTCTTCCCCTTATTCCCCGTGCCTTGAAAGCACATACTGCCAAAATCAAAATCAATTTTATGAAGTGTTTTGATCTTGACAGAATAGCACTGTTCTGCAGAAAAGGGCTTGACTCAATTTTTGTCTAAACTGCTCTAATTAACGTTGAATTTACATCACCAGTCACAAATTATAAATTCTTTCTGATGAATCTTTAGAAAAATTATAGCAGATTTAATCTGCAGATTAACATAGATTCCTGCTACCGAGGGACCAATACCAACTGTTTCATAAATACAGTTACTGAATATCTACAAGCCATTTAAATTGATATAATGATAAAAGGTAAAATATCTTTTTAATGGAAGAATTAAATTACTATAATCCTATCAAAGACAAAGCTGATGAAATGCCAAAGTGTCCTATACGGGAAAATGCATGTAAATAGGCACTTACTGATAGATCTGGTTAAAATGCTAGGTGATTTTAGGATTTTATTGGCATCATTAAGGCAGCACAATCTTATGCCTATTATTCCCTAAATTTACTTTAATTGCTGTTCACAGAATTTCTTGAAATTTGATGTGGGGAATAAGGAAGAGGAACCAATGGTTGATAACCTTTCCAAGAAGACAAACAGAACACTTAGAAAGTAATTCTATGTGACTTCATCTCAGTTTTAATTTCTGCAGTAAAACAAACCATATCATATGTCAAAACCACAAGTATGAGCTGCTCTGAAAAGAATTCTAAACGTCAGTAGAAAAGTCATAATAGTTTTACTTTTCTAAATCAGACCAGCACCCACTATTTTAATACATCTCACTGGTACATGACACAGTGTCTGTCTCTGCCTCTGGCTTCTGCCTCACCATGACGGAACATTCCTGAAAAGCTAAGACAGGGAGGTTTCTACATTAATCATGCACTAATGCTTAGATTTGATAAATATTTAATTGTATGCTGTATTACTTATTTGCTTCCTATATTTATGATAATTGGTACTTACTACAGTATTAAGTTGATATTTAAGTTATAGAGCACACATATAGCTCATCCTTTTATCATTGCCTAGTAGAAAAAGCATGTAAGCACAACACACCTACTTAATATGACTTTATAATTTTAGTAGCAGTTAAAACCTCCCACAAACATTCAAAGAGTGACCCACAACAGACTTTCTTTGTTCTGCTCTAGAACATATTGACTCATGTTAAAAGCAGCATGTAGTGGGACTGAAAGGTGAAAAGTGATTCCATCTGTCAAGCTCAGCTTTATAAGTCGCCTGATGGAAAGTAGTGGTGTGGTTAAAGTGCTATTTCGGGTGTGCTGTTATGCTTTTCACAGCAGTGAAAGGCAATATGGCAACTAGATCTGCATCCACAAGAACATGAACATCGTAAAGGCTGGCTGTCTCTTTATTCCATTAAATTTTCTCTGGCAGAAGCCAGTAATCTGGCATAGCTGTCACCTTTTAGTTTCTTTCTTGGCAAAACCAGAGAAGAGGCTAACACAGAAAAACATGGCCTCTTACCACTTTATCCCTCTCTAGTATTTTCTCTTCACCATATAACATATACCACATATACCTGTGGAATAATGCATCCATACCATATGAAGGCTTGTGGAACAGCTTATGTTTTGGTATTTCCACATATAGGTGTCTGCTTGGCTCCTCCTGTGCTCAGTACTGTGACAAAATGTATGCTGTTATTGCCTAGGTGAAACAATTCAAACAATTTTATTTTTTTTCTTTACTTTTCAGTTAGCAAATATATGGAGTTACATGCTAAGCTATGGACGCATTACGGACAGATCCAATGTTGAGAGACAGTTTTGGAAATTTAGAAACAGTTCTTTCCATAAATAGACCCAAATATGCTTTGAACTTCAGAAATATTCTTTTTGTGCTGCCCTGTCTTCTTTTTCCATCTGTTAATTAAAAACTTAAAAGGGTAGAGATACTGTGGGTATACCACCAGACTTGCCCATGTTAACACCAGTCCCAGGAGATGAGCCTTCTAAAAATTCTGCCTCTTGAATTCATTAAGGGCTAAGAGCACTCATCTTTCTGCTTCTGCCTGAGATGTTAGCAAATGCATTGGCAATGATCACAGCTACTCAGCACTGTTCACTTTCATAGACATGCATCCCAGGCACTGCACATATATTTCATATTCTGAGCTGTACAGGTGTAAAATGTGTAGGTTTTGTCTTGCTGATTTTGTACTCAGTTGTTCTGATAGCCTACAGTTTATTTTAATGGCTTCATAATTTATTAATATCATTTTTCTCTAATCCTCCTTTGGCAAACACAACAGGGTAGCCTTGATTCAAGCAAAAGTCACAGGATTCCTGTTAAACTCTGCACTTACACAAAAATAAGATTTTAAAACCTCATGGTAGAATTAGATTTAGACTTAGGGGTTTGGGACTTATTATTCAATACTTAATGAGGCAGAAGTAAGATTTTAAATCAAAATGAACTCTGGGAGTCTAATAATTACCTTACTTCTGGTAAGACTGTGGAAAGCTATTACATACCAGACTTTTATACCTCTTTGTTACACCAGTCTACACTTTCTGAAAGTCAGGTACTTTTTTTGTGCAGAGAAAAACTTTTAAGCAGATGCATTGCAAAAGAACAGATGTGTTCACAGAACAAATTTTCCACGCTCCATTTTCCACTATGTATGTTTTGTTGGTTTTTTTGTTTGTTTATGGAAGTAGGAGGCATAATTCAGGCAACGGATGGAAAAAGACCTGACTATCCATACAAATCATATCTGTTTAAACACTGACTGGAAAGAACAACTCATTTTAAGGCACTTTCTTGGGTCAATTTCTGCATCTATAATTTCTATAACCTTCTTCAAAAATTCTTATGCTTTAATGCCTCCAGTCGCCTTTAGGAGTTGAAACTTGCAGTCAGGCTTAGGAAGCTCATTCCTGTACACCTGCAACTACCAAAGGCCAAGAGACAACCTCCCCTAGAGGTGCTGCCAATGGAAAGCTCTCACACAGCGAGATGAATTTAGGTGAACATATCTCACTGGTTATTAAGGCTTTTGTTATCCTAAAAATGATTTCTTTATATACTTTTTGTGTTTGTTTTGTTTTATTATGCACAAGAAGTCAATAACTAAATTCTAAGGCTTTTGAGTGAAACTCCTGAACAATAGCTTTTTTTCAAAACTTTTACCAGAGACTAGTATTAGTTAGTAAGAAAAATAAAGATACATTGTTTTCTTTATTTTACTGTGTATGTCTTTTGTAGAGAAAATGTGGAACACAAATATCTGCCAGAAACCCCAAAGAAAGCCTTCCACTCTGCCATTTATTGAGAAATTCTATCTTCTGCATTCATTTTAGAATGTCGGTAGTTAAAAAGATTAAGTTTAGTTTAATATCCCTTATGGTTTCCTGCAGTCACATAGTAATTCATTACCATCTGCAATGTTTTGTGATTGATGCTATAAGGCACAATAGACTGGATTAATCAAAGAGATAACAAGTAGATTTTCACTTCTTGAATATTAATGAAAAACTGAAACTCCTATTCATTGACATTCAAAAACAGATAAAGAACCACCAGGAAATCTGTAGCAAAGGACAACTGGAACTCAATTTCTGCCTTTAAATTAAAACTGGCATAAAACATTTCTAGATAACAGCAGGGTTTAATATTTATGAAGTCCTGTTTGTTCAATAACAATCTGTATCAACAATACAGTAAAATAGCAATTAGAGATATAATGGTGTACTTTTTTTTTATTTTAGTAACTAGGAACATCACTTGCACCACAGTGGCCAGTTTGCAATTGACGAGCACTGCCTCAGTACAACGCTTCCTACAACTTCTCTGTTGGTGGAGAAGACAACTTAACTTTCTCTGTTTTTCAAGCAACACCTTAGAAGAGACTCAAAAGGCCTCTCACCCTGGGTAAATCAGAAAATGTATAAGTAAAATATATACAAATTAAATATTATATCAAAATTCCTAATTTGAACATGAACATTTTGAAACCATAAGTTTACAACATATCTTTAGGATATTGATGTCAGCCTAGCCTGTTCTTAGCTCTGCAAATGTTTCTGTTACTAGGTATACACCAAATAAACAAAGCTTTCAGTTCTCAAATTATTTCCTTGACTGCTTAACTCTATTCACAGTCATTCTCTGGCCACACAACACAATGCTGCAAAAAAAGTCTGGACTGGGCACATTCATTCCAGCAGTCAGAAAATGGTCTGGCTGCATCTATAGCTCTAAATGAGTTCCAAGAAACCTCCCTGGGTACTGCAAGTCATTTGTCAACACCTGCATTTTTAAGAATGGTCTTTAGACATTTTTTTTCCAAAATCATCCAAGCCCAGCCTGTAGTCCCAACATGTGACAACTACCCTCAAACACAGAGAACAGTGTTGAGCACATTCAGTTTCTTAATATGAATACAGTCATGGGCCAGGAACTTATTCTCCTTAATTCCTGGAGAAATCCTTAAGCAACTGGATATTACTAATGTCAGGCAGAGTGCATATGAGGTTATCTTTTGATCTCCATTTAACCTTATTAATATTTAATTATGTAACTAGTATAGAAACACAACAGGAGAAAAGTGCAACATGAGAATCCACTGATCTGATGGTTTGGAGGAAACAAATTGGATTATATCTTCCCTGAATAGCCCAACAGATTAGGGTTTTCAAAAATATCTTTTTGGAGTGTAAACTGTATATGCTATCACTAGACTGCTAGTCATTCCTGTCCTAGCTATTTCATACGGGGATATTTTTACTATGTCTACACAGAGAATTAGAAACAAAAGTAGATCAGACTCAGTGTGTCAGGGTCACCAGACATGGACCCAGCTCAAAGAGCATTCCTATCCATTTGCATCCTGCACTCTTTACATCAACTTTTAGATATCTCCCATTTTGAGGTTTTTGATTTCTGTGAACCCTGTTCTCAGGTAATGACTTCTGTTACAAACCACATAAGAACAAGCACACGGGACTCTGGGAAACAGTTTCCATAGCACAAGATACAATTTGACTTTCAAAGATTCTGTCCATACACAAATGACAGCATAAGTAGATTAAAAGTGAAAACAGAAACAGGAATTTGTGAGTCCTCCTGCAAACAAACAACTGTATTCCATATAGTTGAAATACATAGTTGCTGACAGAAAACATTAAACATCTTGCATCCAAAATTTTAGTCATAGAAGGGAGCGATTTATGAAAACTAAACACCCAGAAGTGAAATATAGATTTTTTTTTTTTATTAGCTACATAGAAGTTACAAAAATATTTGTGAGATATTGTGCCAACAGTAGCACAACAAAAATTAGATTTTATGATAACCAAATACTTTCAGTAATAAAAAGTCATGCCAGAGCAAAAATGCATCCACCTCTTCAAAATGAGCCATTATTTTCTGTTCATTTTCTGGTTCTGCTTAAGAATTCCATCTTAGCTTGCACTAGACAAAATGCTTAAAAAAAAATCTCACTGTGATAATATAAGTGCCTTTTACCAGTTGTTTCATATGGTATTTTTTGGAAATCATTAATATATTTTTAATGTGTTAATGTATTTTACCCAGTTCTGTTTAATCTGCCTGTTTGTTGCTTTGCAGTCCATAAAAAGATTTACAAATACTTCATGTTGTACGTCTTTGGCAGTTCTTTTCATGTTTTCATTTCATAGCATTAGAGAGCTAGAATAAATGAGGAAGAGCATAACTTAAAATACATTGCCTTTAGGCTAGGATTGTCTGGAACCTCTAGGAATAAACTGTATTGTATTCTCATCTAACTGGCACCTTCAATGATAAAATGCAGGAAGCATGCTCTGAAATTTGCATTATGTAAGGTATACTGTAGGGACTAAATAATCAGTAGAATTAGGATCTAAGACAAATCCCTGATAGTTTGAGGAGGGATCATCAAATTACTAAATGCTATTAAGGGTTAAAGATACATATAAATGTGATTTGTGAAGAGAACACTTTGAAAATCAGGAGGTAATTAAAACAACTTTTCCAAATTTTGCAGTCCAATAAAAGTATTTAACACAGATAATCTTGTGGTAAACATTTTTGAATTTTTAAACGTTTTTAAATTGGATTTTTAGAAATCCAAGTATCCAACTTGGTTCCAGTTGAAGATCTGATTCTTTGATTGATTGATTGATTGATATGCAGAATCTGAGATGAAAGTACTAGAATATGTCACTATAATTCCAGAGGAGATAACAACAGTGATCATGCAAGCATCCAGATTCTTTCTAAGAGGTGGCTTGATTCTTTGAACAGCATTTCAGCAATCTACAGAATTAATCATTAATCTGCACCATGTGCTCTCACAACCCTCAGATTTAATGAGTTTTGATTTTGCAAACAATTTTAAGACTAAGAAGAGGTATGGAACTTAATTGTTGTGGGTCATATATTTTGGATATTGAAGGGATTATCATAAGAATGCTAATGGATCTTAGTTACTTCATGATAATGAAATACCTTCAACAGAATTTCACATGACATCTAAGTTCAAAACAGATGTTTCAGATTGTTTTTATAGTTGTTTAGAAATTTACTCCTTGTTAAGAGCTGAAATATGATTATTATCAAGATAATTTTATTTAAGAAATCTGCACGTTTGTATAGTGGAACACTATAAAATAAAATAAGTGTCAAGTACTTAAAGCATCCAAATAATAAAATCCTGATGGTAAATGGCAACTTCTCAAGGATAATAAGCTTCTTGTCATAGTTTTTGATGAAAGAGTATGAAAAATGCGCTGTTCAAGAAATGAATCTCTCAAGTCCTTACACTTTTTTAATTTTAAAAAGTGCTGGTGACAGAATCCATAAATCTACAAGAACATATGGGACAGCTACCATATACACTGGTCAAAAAAAAAAAAAAAAAAATTAGTATTGATGTTAATGGGCATGTCTCTATTGGCATACAGGGAACATATTTATTCTTATAAGTGCAGAGTTTTATCTCATGTCTTCATAATACCAAAGGCTACCTTTAGGTAGGACATAATAATTTTTCACCTGTCATGAGTATTTACTGATTTCCTGGAAGTCCCAATGACAAGATATGATTCCATAAATCATTATTTCAATGGGTCCATTTTGAACTGCACCACTGATAAAGGAACAAAAGCAACTAGTATGAGAACTAAGACTGTGGAGAAGACTGAAATAGCTTTTTATATCCAACACATTTAATTAAAACAATGTAAGATCTGAACCATCTGAAAGTTTATTAACTCTAGAGAGCATTGAAGTATTGTCTCTCTTTCTGATCTTTCATATCCCTTCCCAGGTTAACACTCAACAAACAACCATGGTGTATCTAATATCCTAATTACATTCTGTAACTGAAATTCTTGATCTCAAAAGAGAAAAAAATAGTCTTTAGGAGCTGGAAGTCTCAATTTTCTTCAAGGCAGATGATGCACGAATTGTAGAATGAAATTGTCTTAGAGAACTGAAATCATGTGGAGAAGAACTCCATAGCAGAGCAAATAAAAAACCTCTTAAAGTACGAGAAACATACAGGGAAATTATGAGAAAATAAATCACAATACATGTTGGTCATCAAATTCCTGCACTACATTCATTCAAGAAAAGTAGAAATTAACTGAGAGTATACGAAATAAGAGTGGGGCAGAAATAATAGTGGAAATCTAAGCAAATGGCAGGAGTTTGTTCTTTTACATTGAGAAGGGAAGTTTAAAGGGAAAAAAAGAAAAAGAAAAAATGGAGAGCAGAGGGAGGAAAAAAATCTAGATATTGTTCAAAATTTTATATATTTTTATTTTCTTTCTCCTCACTTGCATTTATTGTGTTCCAACTTGGAGCAGTCACCAAAACTTCAAAAATTTTTCCAGGACAGCTCTAATTTTCTTGAAGGACAAGATTTTTCATTTAGTTTCAATTCATGTGATAACTAATGATAAGTTCAAAATTTCCATTCAGAAGTAAGTGGGATGTTGCAGTGTTTCAGTGAAACATATCAATATGAGATTTAAGCATACTGAAGAATTAATTCAGAAAATCAAAAGTCAAAAGCTTGTACAGGCAGGTATTCAAATGCCAAAAGTTCAATTAGAGTGCCCAGAAAACATGACTTTTCAATGAGTAATTTTACTGGGGGTGGTTGATCAAAGAGAAGAGAGAAGGTAAGCCTAAGAAAGAATGACCATGAGCAAAAGAATAAGGAGGATATGTTCTCAGTAAAGAAAGACATTTTATGCTGCTCCATGGCCATTTGCTCTTGCAGGTGATGAATATGAAAGGAAGAGATTTGAGGTTAAACATCATATGAGTATATTTTGGAAACATCCAGGTTCACAGATGGAATGGAAATAGGTTGGAGCAGCAGTTCACTTCTCTCCGAAGTGGAAAGAAGGGAAAAAATAAATTTTTTTGCTTGCACATTGAGAAAGGATGATACTTCATTTCTCTGACATGCTTCGTGCTAGGCTATTTTCATTATGGATTCCTGAGATCCAAAGTTCTTTTTTTGGTACAAGAAGGAATTCAGATAGAAATACTTTTCCCTGAGAAAAAGAATGTAGATTAAAATGATATCCAGGGTGGGGTTTTTCAACCAAAGTTAGAGGTACACATGTAGAAATGCTGCCTACTGTATGCAATTACATTATTCCTTTGCAAAAGTGACCTTAAAATTAAATGCTGATTGATGATAAAGTGTTCTGTTTGCTTACATTTTTCTGCTTATATTATGTCTCTTACATATGTTTTTCTTACTAAAATGACTCTATTTCTGTTACTGGACCACCATGGACTTCCCCCTGACTTCAATAATGCTGCAAATAAGAGCATCTATCTCTGCAAGGCATTTAGGGCACTCTGTGGCTATGAGAAACTCCTGACCTGATTAAGCACATTGTTAGTGTTAGTTGAATAAGAGAAACACAAAACTTAGACCAGTCTACACTGAATCAACTTGAATGATTGAATGAAGTAGAAGTTACAAAATGTTTAATTGCCCCTAAGTATGACCCAAATAATTTTTTCTTATTAAAAAAAAAAAAAAAAAAGGCATTTATGCATAGAAATGTGCGTTTTTAGCACAGAACATTTTGGGGATTGCTATCTAAAGCAGTTTTACTAGAAAAGGCTGTTAAAGGTGCTCTTCTAGCACCTGTCAAAGAACAAGTGTATCTTTTGGGTCAGAAATGATATCTCATGCCTTTTATGGCATGCTTCAGGGACATAGTGGGGGAAGTGGTAGAGAAACATCTGAGGGGGAAGGAGTGTGTCCAGATAATTTCATAGAATAGAAAGTTAAGTGACCAATACACACAGGATTTAATGTCTCTGCATGTCCTCCTGAAAACCAACCTCATGTATATGCTGCAGGAATATAACACATTGACTATACTGTTATATCAAAAAATTTATGGGTCATTAAATTTGTTCTGACTCCTTTATACTAGACAAACACACAAAGAGAGCTACTGCTGTTACTTGTGCAATGCTATGAAGGTTCCCTCTTTCAGTAAAATATGGTTTATGAGGCCTCTCTGTGTGCATAGGACAGGGGTAATTCTCCTGGTTTTGGGCACAGAGATTTCAGCTTTGCATGAAATGTTTCCCACAGAACCTGCTCATAAATTGCTGTTATTTGAATGTGCAACTTGGCTACAGCAGATCTTGCTACTGGACTTTAATTTTTTGGTAGAATATCTGAAATTATTTTAAGTGTGACCAGGCAGGGTACAATTAAAGCAATCACATTCTTGGCAGTGCCCACCTGTCATCAGTGCAATGACTGTGCCGACATCTCTGCCAGCTGTTAATGGCACTTCAGAATTCACACTCACAGCCCAACTCAGATGTGCTTCAGAAATGAAATACATGTCTGTCTCCTGCTCTCCTTTTTTATCTCTCCCTCATTTATCTCCATTTTAAGAGCCAATAATGAGATGAATTAAGTGGTGATGCCCTTTCATTTTTCCTCATTAGTGTTGCTGGTTATTTCAGCCTTACTCCTGCTGAAGAATTACTTCAGGGATGCAGCCATCTTGCAATTCCTCTTCATTAAACTGGAGGAAGTAAAAGTATGTAAAAATCACATTGTCCCTGTTGTGTCAGCAGTCTGAAATGATGGATTTAATGGTTATAAATGGCCTGTCTCTTAAAAAAAAAAAAAATAAATCTCATGTGTGAAGGTAAATATAGCTTTATAACAGTGCATATCCTTTGCTTTTGTTCATCTCTTAGAATGCTGTCTAAAACAGCTGTTTGCCCAGACTTACTGAAACTGATGAAAACTTCTTTGTGTTCCCAGTTTTAAAACGTGATGTGGAGTTTTACTTATTCAGCACAAGGAAGAGAAAGAAACCCAAATGTATCTCTACACTTCTCTCACATTTGAATTCCATTTCTGTCTCTAGCACTTCTTTTTTTCCACAAGCAGCACAAGAGCAGCCATCTGACTCACTCCTAGCTCCATTACATTTCTGCTGACACTACAGTTACACACAAGTATTCAAAGTGGAGTATTTTCCTGTTACAAAGAGAGTGTTTCATCAAAATAGATATTTTGGAAATAATATCTGTTTGGAGAATATTTTTTCTACAAAGTTGAAAAATAACATTTCAGCTTTTCAAAGCAAGGTTTTAAAATTCAAACCAGTGGTTTGATTCAATATTTTTTTTATCATTCTGAGTGGTTTTCAGTAAAGTGTTGAAAAATACTAAAAGTTGAAAAATACTAGCGTAAATGCATATCATTTTTTACAGTTGTTCAGTTTTGATGTCCTGGTGTTCCCTATGGAAATTCTGGCACAACTTCATTAATAACAATAATTTTAAAATAGTGGAAACAAAGGATTTTCTGAGAAAACAAACTTTAATCCATTCATCTCACAATCAGAAGCAGTACAGTCATGTATCACACTTCAATGGCAAAAAAAAAAACACACACACAAACAAAAAACAGGTTTCTAATATGAGCTTTAAAGCACAGCATCTTATCATGCTGCCAACATAAAAAAAAAAAAAAAGTATGTTTGATATTCTTGCTCATAAAAAATTATGTTCATGTTGTTGTTCTAACAAAATGAGAAAGGAATAATTTCTGCAACTATTAATCCTAAAGTCTTTAAATAGAAGTACAAACTGAAGACATATATAATAGAATCTAACATCTATCATAATTAACCCACTTGAATGACATTGCATTTATTTGTGTTTAAAGTGTCTTTGTTTCATCTCCTGTGTTGTTTGGGGTGTTTTTTAACAAAACCAAAGCAGAGAAGAAAGAGATAAAATTAGAAACAACGAAAGGTCCTTCCTCCCTCCAAATAGGTACCATGATTCTATTCACTATATGAGCTGTAACAGACAGTAATGCACAGAGCTGGCAGTGAGAACTGTTTGAGTTATCCTCGTTTCTGATGCCAATTGGGCAGTTGTGGTCTCAGGCTGCCTTTAAGAGGAGAGATTTTCTTATCATGAAACTCACTGTCTCTTTTGTTCCTCAATAGCTATTACTTTTCATAATAAGCAGAGACACCTATCAACAGCCTCATAGATCATGGTATTTATTATCCTCCACAGAGAACAGACTTTTGTGTTCACTAGTGTCACACTGGGAGAAAACAACAACACTCCTTTGCTATCGTTAGCAGGAAGGAACTGAGCAACACTGCAAAACTGCATCCAAATGGATGCTGGAGTCCGACAAAGCTTAGGCCAGTAAACCCCGCCATGTTCACCTAAACGAGTCAGTGACACTGTCTAGATGTGAACATAGAAAAAAGTTCCAATTTCCTGAGAAATATTTTTGAGACTGTACACTCTTGTATTTTTAGGAGTTACTCCTGATCCTATTCTCACCCTTCACAATGTGTAATGGACATCTCTCACTTGAGTTTAAAATAACGTGTTCATGAAATAGTGTTCAGTTTTATTACTTCAAGATTCATAGAGATTATCCCACCTTCCAGTATCTAACAGAAGTAAAAGAGATTAGAAAAGCAATTCCATCACAAAGGAAGAAAAATAAATCCAACCATTATTACTTTTCATTAATCTATACCATGATTATAAATTATAGGACTGCTAAATACAGTTTGTCACTATAATCTGTTATTTCATACTAAACATTATTTGCATATTTTGATTTCTCATTTATAACCACCTATGCTCATTCTTCACTTTTATTTGAAGTATAATTCATTTGAAAGTCTATAACATGGATAAGAATGTAGTGCGAAATATAGACATACTTAAGCTTTATAAATTGGAACTAGAGCAGTAAAAAGAAACATCCAACATTTTCTCCTTTTCTGCAGATGGACCTTAGAAACATGAAAAGAGTTCACATACCTCAGAACAATAAACATAATCATTTTCTCTGAAACTAAAGGCCTGATAATGGCATTACAAAGCAAGTAAGACTGAAAACCATTTTACAAATGATTGGCTTTTTTTTTGTTTCTTTTTTAAGATGCTAAATCTAGGCAGCAGTATTAGTCACTAGCATTGGTCACAATCACAAAGAAACAGACCAACAGCTTCCTAAGTCTAAAATGACTATATGCTCTTCAGAGTTAAATACAGCAGCTGCTATATCCAGGATGCATAAAGGTCCTCTAGGTATCTTGTGTTTCCAACAGTAAAAGGGCGGGGGGGGGGGGGGGGAAC
>JAWWEW010000112.1:71823770-71960675 GCA_035583185.1 Anabacerthia variegaticeps | reverse complement strand
CCCCCCCCCCCCCCCCCCCCCCCCCCCCCCCCCCCCCCCCCCCCCCCCCCCCCCCCCCCCCAACAAAAATAAACCCAAAAAACACCACCAAAAAACCACTACCATTACCTACAAAAAAAACCCCACCAAACACTTAAACTTCAATGGTTATAACCCATGACAACTACATGAATCTTGAAAAACCTGGAGTCTTCATCCTCCAAAGCACAGCTATGTGAAGCATGTTTTTTTAACTTGTCTGCAAAACCACTTTCAGATCACACACTTCCAAATGAGGGCTGCACAAAACGGTATAGGTGGGTAACACTCTTATTCCTCATATTGCAGTTGGTCGTCCCATAATGTGTTACAGGTCAGACTTACTTCCAAACTTAAGCAGAAGACATAACACTGATGCCTGATGTGTTTTACTGAGAGTTCTTCTCAAGTACATGTTTCTAGCCAACTTTAAGTGTCTAAATCCTCACATTCTTGGATCACTTTGAGATCATTGATTCCATATCTGTCCTGTCCTACATAGACCCTGTTTGAACGAGAGTAGCCGTGAAACTGATTTCAATTCTCTTATCATCACTTGAGATGAACATAATTTCAGTTAATTTAGGAGTCCATAGCAAGTTTTTCAGGTATCTTACTACCTTGTAGAAACTAGCTTTACAGCAGATAGGAAGAAATAGATATAAACTGAGGATAACTTATTCAAAGAGAAGATTAAAAACCAACGAGACAAATTAATTTATGAAGGCACCTATTCTCTTCAATTATTAAGGAAAGCCGGCTGACCTTCTTAGATCAAGATTGTTCAATTTCAGGTGACTTAAAACATCTGAAGAAAGGACCCACTGATGGTTTGATTTTGAACTTTTGCTGGCCATTTCAATACATCATTAAAAAGTGGTACCTGGCTGCACTGACAAATATATATGATCAAAGCAAGTAGAAGCTGCATTTCAAAACAGCAGACTGCACTAATCCTAGCAACTGTATGTCTGCTTCAGCTGAGTTTAACACACCCTGTTTCTGAACATCTTTGCAGAAACCTATATGTGGGTGAAGAAAGCCCTCACACATGTTCCCAGTTTCCTGTCCCTGTTAACAAAATCTGTCATCACCTTCTCTGGAGCAAGAAAATTGCACAGCAAAATACCCGTGGAGGATATTTCATAGACATTTAAAGTTCTCGTTTAGGTGTTCAGCTGTTTCTGTGCTGCTAAGCCTCCTTTCTGAGAGGCTTGCAATGCACTGGAGGGGGCTTGCAACAGTAAATAAATACATAACTTCACCTTTTTTAATGTAGAATTTAACCCCACCATCCAAAGTTTAACCACTGTGTCTTGCTGTATCCTGTCAGAAAACATGGGACAGAAGAGAATTCAGCCACAGGCAATAAAAACTTCTAAAAGGGTTTTTATGTATAATAAAAAGATACCTCACATGCAGTTTAAGGTCATCATGATTTAATATTGGATACAATATTTTGAGTGTAGTGCTAGCCAGGATGAGCAATCCATTAAAAGAACTAGCTTTTCAATCTACCTTTTAAAGGCTGCAGGTTGCTGATGGAAGTCAAAAGTAAGTAAAGGAGCCTGAATCACATGTTCAGATGATTAATAGCTTGTTTATTTAATTTCTTCACCAGGTGCTCTGCTTAGGTTTTCACCAGTCAGCTTTCTTCAGGCAAAGCACCTGCTCAGGAAATGAAATAAATACAGTATGTCAGTAGCATGAGGGAGAGGCAAGCCTTTACTTCATTTGACTTTAACCAACATGAAGAAATAAAATTTAAAGGGTTCTTACTACTTCGCTCATGATTTTGACACCACAATAACATCCACCCATCCTGCAATCCCCCATGCTGATTTAGGAAATCATGTATTCAGGTTTCTTCCAGACAGGTGGTAAAAAATTCAGGTTTGAGTCCCAGAAGTAGTGAAAATACTGCAGTGGGTAAGGGTAGGAAACAGCCATTATCTGAAAGAAAGAGGCCCAAGTTTCTGAGGCCAGACCCTGCTAAACATTCCTCCTCCCACGCAGCACAGACAGATTGCCTGGTGCAGTGAACAGGAAGAAAGGGGACTCCCAGTAAAGTTAAAATTGATTTTGCTTAGGAAAATGTTGACATATAGAGTTCCCTTCCTTCTAGATGAACTTTAAGGTTCCTTTTAACCCAAATCATTCTGTCTCCATGAAGGAGATGCTGTGTCCACTGTGGAAAGTCTATGTCATGGGAACTCAAGTCACTTTGCAATTCCCCCATTCTGTCTGGTTTTGACACAGTTAAATTAAAAGTATACATGAACAGCTGGTATAAACACCAAATATTCTTCTTACTGAACAGTATGAAGCAAGAAAACAACTTTTCAGATTGTTTCCTAAAACATAATTGCTTAGCTCTTATAGTCATATTAAGAAACAAGCAGAATCTAATTACATGCAAATAACATGTTTCCAAGATGCAAATATCAAAATCCTTATGAAGTATAGCAGCTAGAAACTGCATAAGTAAACTCACATTTTGACCACAATGTAAAGGGAAGATATCCATCAGCCCTATACATGATTTTCCCCATTAGATGAATGATTCAGAAATATATTAGTTTTCTTATGTCATTTAGTGTACAATCATTCATTCATTGCCACTTAATGCTCAGTACAAGCACTATTAAAAGTAAACTACATCAATTATGTAAATCTAATTACCAATGGCCTTTGAAATTACAAGAATTAAGAATTTGACCAAGATTCTGGAAAGGCAGGGCCCGTTTATTTAAATTCATTGCTGTACAGTTAAAATAAAGAAGATCAGTTCTTAAGAGGAGACACCGGGTTTTGACCTAACGTAACTATTAATACTAACTTAACGAAATTCTCAGGCATATATAAAGTACAATTACTAGGATTTGAATTTAAGAAAATATGCCTTTTAACCATTGCCTTTTCCAGTACAAGAAATTAGAGTGTAAACCAAGGTAGATGAATGGATTATATGCATAGTATTTACGGACCACAGTAGTTTTTCAAAGTATATTTTTTGTGAATCATTATGCACCATTATGATTAAACTTTTCAAGTACCCATTAAAAAGGTGACACAGATCATATAAACCACTTGTCATGATCTTAGCAGTACGAAGACCTTTTGCCTGTGGTGCATGTCCTCAAATGTCAAGTGGAGTCATTTCTCATTTGCACCAGTAAAAATTCTGAAACTGTAAATAGATGCAAGGTAATTTCTTACCATAGTAAATATAAATGTTTGAAACAACAGACTCTAATGTTAACCAGTCTTCATACTTAAATTCAATCTTCATGCCTAAATTCGATCTTCTTATCTAAATGTACATTATATTTAGTCCAAAGTATATAATTGTGTTTGAATTTCATAATTACAGTATTGTACTGCATACTTGGTCATGGAGATGTAGCTGAACTAGAAACAGAGGTATACTATTAACAGAGCCATTAATCCTTATATTTTATGTTACATTCAGGGGGGAAAAACAAACCAACAAACAAAAAAAACCCCAAAGCACTTCACCTTTGCTAATAAATGCTATGAGGACCAAACATGCCTCATATGAGGACAACAGTAATTCACATATTTAACAACATTCATAAGTTAATGTTGTCAAAACAATAAAAATGTTACAAATATTTATTCTATTCATTGCGGTAAAAGCAAGCAACTTGCATATGCATTTTATGTCACAAATCTATCCGAAAATTGTGACTGCAACAGAAATGAAGGGTACAATACTTAAGATATTATATTTACACACAGTATGAATATTTACTTTTAATTTCTCTAGGAACAAGGCAATAATCACAGTTTTTAAATCTTATGCAGTATACTCCATTAACAAAGTATTCACATAGTTCTCAGAAATGGTATCATTAGAAAGGAAAGCACTTGGCAAAAGACAAGTTAAAACTTGCTGGTTAAGTAAAAAATGTAGATAAGGAGATATTGGCCTTCTGAGTATGCTATGGTGAGTTCTGGGTATTACCACCTTCTTAACACATCAGCACTTGATAGGAAAAACCCTTCCTGACTGAGATTGCAACTTACAGGCAATGAATTGACTTGTAGAGTTTCTGGTTTTCCTTATTCTGTTTGTGCATCATGCACACAAAATACGGTGTTATAGTAAGAAAGGATGCAATGATTTCTTAAGTTTGTTTCAAATTATTCAAAGAATTATATGCCATTTTTTCAAAAGCTCATACAAACCTCAAAAGAAAAATAGTATTTTTTACCACAAAGCTACAGTGATGCAAAGTGAATGACATAATACCATTTCTTCATACATTCAAATTATCCAGTTAGATGTTCACTACTACATTCGTTTTTGTCTTTTAAATACCCCAAGGTGTCAGTGACTCAATATTTCTGATAATTTTAAAGTAATTTTCTTTGCTTTCTAAAAGAAGAATCACAAGCTTAGCAATAAAGAACAAAATCAATGTAAAAATTGTACATTTTAAGTGTATACAAATCTGTTTAAAGAAGATGGAAATAAAACTCCATCTGTTACTGTAAAATTTGTAATCAACTATATTTTCGTGAATTTAAACCAAACGTTTTAGGATTACGTGCTTGTTTTCTCGCAACATTCTCCCTTCTGTTTTCATCACTGAGACTTTTTTGTTATTGTTTGTCACAGAAATTCCCCTTCTGACAGTCTGTAGTAAGACGCTAAGCTGTATTGAACTCTATTGGCATTTGGGGAAAAGTTTATGTATAAGAAACACTGACAAGATGTTTTAATGTGGTATCTAGAGTTATCAAAGAGTAGGTTCAATTTATCAGTCACAGTACTATTGTCACAATCATAGCTTAGGCAACTTTATTCCATTACTTTATTTTTAAATTGAAGTATCATTCATTAGTGGTTGAAATAGTATGCTGACCTGATTAAGAGAAATTAATAGTAAATGTAATTATTCCAGTTCTGCTTAAGTAAAATCCTTTCATTTCTGAACAATATTGCACTGCTGGTCTCCAAATTCTTTCATTTTTACTAAGGAATACTTTTCAGTTAAAGACTAATTCCATTGATTTACCTTTTGCAATGAAACCAGGCCAGCAAGCACAGCTGCAATAAAAGGGTTGGTTTGTTCACTTTTTTAAATAAGTAGATCTGAGTTAAGACTGCAAGTTTCAGGTGTCATTGAACTAGCAATTGTTATTTGCTTCTCTGAACAGGGAAACATGCCCTAGGAAAAAAGCTGTATAATGTTTTGCTACAAGCCTCAGAAAAAAAATTGAGGTTAGTTTTTACTTGAAAATCAAAGTAAGGCAAATATTGAAGATAGAGATTAATAGATTCATAATTGTTTAAAATAAATGGTTTTCAAGCAGCTGCTAAGTTTATTGATGGATTGGTTTGACTCTGACAAAATAGATAATATTTTCCCCCATATCAACTGAAATACATAGTAAATTACCTCCTAGAATTTGTATTAGTCAAAAAGTTAACAAAGAAAATCTTATCAAATTAAATCTGTGAGTAGAAAGATAAACAGATTAATACAAACTCTTTAACCGATAAATGTTATGGCAAACTATACAGTGAAAGATTTTACAAGTTAAAAACCTGTTGAATTTTATGGTGGTTTTGGACCTTAAAGTAAAACAGTTCTTTTATACTGGAACAGTCTTTCAACACAGGATTTCTGCTTCTGGTGAGTTATGAACAAATGGAGAAGTATCCAGGTATCCATGGAATATTTTTGAGTTATGGACATGAAGAGGTGAGGTAAGATGATAAGCACCTTCCACTCTTCCAAACATATATTAATTTCTTTTTGGTAAGAGATTAGCAAAATATAACCAAAAAATTCAACCAAGGAAGTTCAGCAGGAAGCTTGTGTGGAAATTCAGCACTTTGTAGGAAAAAAACCTTATGGGTTTTTTTGCATATTAACCTGTTTTTGAGATCACAGTAAAATGTTTGTTTTGTTTTCCAGCTGGGAGCTTTAAAAACAAAAATGAATAGAAGCATAAAAGTTCTTTAAATCAATTTAATGTTATAATTGGGGATTTGAATGTTGGAAGATAAATGCTTAATAATTCAGAGCAAAAGAATCAGTGAAAGGATGAGCATATAGTAAATCATAGTATGTGCAAATAGGAAACAATTTATTGGCTCAAGGAGAGAAGCAAATTAATGTTCCAATTATTATGTTTTCAGAATTCCTTGGTGAGCAGTTCTTCTCATTGTTAGACAACCCAAAATAATTCAGTTTTGCAGAGTAAGTTTTCTAAGTAACTTGTGGGAATTTAACCATAGCATTCAATAATGCTAATGGGAGCTTATAACTGATCTCTGTTCAACAGTATGTTAAAGCTATTTACCTCTGAGAAAGTTTTTAATGGTGATTAGATCTTGTCTTCAGAGTGATTAGACTCTAATGTAAGGATGACACATATTTGCACATGACAGAGAATGGTGATTTATTTATCTAAGTGTTGTCTCTCAGCTTCAGTCAAAGGGAAAGTTCACCTTAACTTACCTAGATATTAAAAATCTCTTTGCATATTATAATTTCAGCTTTACCAAAAATTTTAAAAATTGAGTGACAATTTTTGTAAACTTATGTTATTTAGGTAAAAAGCTTTAGAAGATTGGAACTTCCAAAAGATTCCTCAGCATGCTGGCAGCGATCAAAAGTGTTAGGAGGAGTGTTTTTAATGCAAAAACAGATTATTTCTCCCATAGATATACAAATCCGAGTCTGACATATTCTTCAGTATAAAAATTCTTTTATCTGCTGTGATAAAAAAAGCACATAGAAGTAGTCAAACCCATTTTAGAGAAAGCAAAAGCACACCAGAAGTCCTCCAGATTAGAAAAGGATTATATTATTCCAATACACTTTCAGTATCTACAGCACAGAGATAAAGCATGCAGATTCATAAAGTTCTCATTTTTCAGCAGCACATGCAGTCTTGAAAATAAAAGGGATGTCATCACTTTCTGTTGTTGCACATTAAGGCCACCCTTTTTATCCTCTCTCATTAAAGGGAGTCTAAGTTTGTCTCACAGATCTTATCAACCACATTGTTACAAAAGAAAAAGAAAAAGAGAAGGCAGCAGCAATTTTTCCTAGGACAGTTCAGCAGTAAAACAGCCAAAAAAAAAAAAAAAAAACAACCAACCAAACAAAAAAAACCCAAACCAAACAAAACCACCCAAAACCTAAATAATGTAATGGTAAAGCCAACAAGCAAAACACTAATATTCATACCACTGGCTATTCTGTTTCTCTCATGACTTTGCTTGCATCTGCAGTTAATATTCATGCTTGCCAAAGCAAGACTCAGAACAGACTGCACTTTGGGCTCTGTGTGCCCATCCTGAATGCATCCCTCAAGTAACAGGCTTTGCTGGCATTCTCCACATTTTTCCAGGTGGGCCTGTGATGTTCTCCCTCTAAGAGCCACCTGTAAATCTGCTTTCTCCCTGAGAACATATCCAAAATCAGCCCTTTTTAAACAGGCTTTTCAGAAATTATGTATCACACAGAGCTCAAGGAAGATGCAACAGAAGCCCAGCTTGCACATTTTCCTTCCTTACACCTAACTCTGACAGTTTTTGGCAGTTACATCCACTGCACTTGAACCTGTTTCTGCTGGAAGAAACAGGCTGTGCTGTGCTGTTTTTTAATAGAGAGCTCATAATCCATTCACCCCTTACCATTCCCATGTAGCTAACATTTGTTAGATAGATATATATATATATATATAAGCAGAAATGAGCATAGCTTAAAAAAAAAAAAAAAAAGGATTTTTTTTTTTTTTTTCCACATCTGCTTTTGGAATTTTAATTCTTATTAGGGTATACAGACTACACAAGGATTATACCCATACACAAACATGTTTGTTTTTTGTTTTTCTTCCCATGAAACCCTTGACAATTCTTTGACACCATCATTATGGTCCATTCACCCCTTCTCCCTCTTGTGCAAATACACACACACATATAGCCTGCTTTGAATTAATTCAGTGCATTGAGGAAATCAAGTGATAAATGGAGAAGAGCACATGATGCCTGTAACTAAACAGAAAGCATAGAATTTGCTTGTTATCCTCAGTAGTGGATGTTTACAACAACCCAGGGATGACAGCTTTGCCAACAATATAACTGTAAGTTACTGTTTTGTCTTCTAATGAAACATATTTGAATTATAAAATTGCTAAATTGTTTCCAGCAATGATTTTCAGAGAGACTGATATTCGTGATTGCAACCAGCAGTATCACAAAGGGCTCCTGACTGAGTGGATAAAGGTTGTGGCATGTGTCTTGTACCCACCAAAAGGTTTACCTTACACTATATTTGTGCTTTTCTAACTACGAAGAGATCTACTGAATGGGAGGTATAATTATTCCTATCATAGGGAAAAGCAGAAAAAACGGGAGTCGAGTGATCACAAATCAATATTCCCAGAGACAAACAATTGCTGTAGAGGTGCACATTGTATTAATGAAGAGTGAATATTGATTTAGTTAATAGCAGTGTTACAGTAAACTTTCATAAGCATCAGTGACCCTGGTTTGTGAACACTTCCATGAAGGTAGATTCCATTATTCCTGTTCATTTATAGAGGGCTTCTCCCATGAAAAGTATTTTAAAGGACTGAGGGTGACTAACTACAAAATTTGCACCAGTTACAATGTGAACTTCTGTCAGGCCATTAAGCTTTATTTCTCCCACAACTCCCAGGATTCTACAAATCTCAATCTATTCAAAGTCTACTCCTGAATTTCCAAGGATATACAGGTAAACAGACTGACATTTCAGATATTTGCCTGAAAATTCTTTGGAAGCTGGCTGCTTTTTCTGCTTGCATAGCCGTAGTTCATAACTTCACCTTTTCAAGACAGCCTGTATTCTATTTCACACATCATTTGAATTCATGAAAAAGATAAATTAGACTACAAATAATGAATATTTGGAGTTTGTTGTTGTGGGTTTTTTCCACTCTAGAATGACACTGAGGAGTTTCTTAGACATTTCTTCAAGTATACTGAGAGAGAAAGGAAAGGCTGCAGTACTAATATCTTTATAAATTACTAAAATGTATTTGTTGCTTCATCATTAAAATAAAATTATTATTGTCCATGAATGTTTCTAAATAAACCCAGCTGAGTGCAATTTTTTAGAATATAGATCTCAACATTATAGTCCAACTATACTTTCATGAAGATCTGCTACACTTCTAATTTTTAACAACTAGTATAAAAGAATTAATTAAATAATCTTTCAATTTCTATTGTCTTTTAGTTTGGCCAAGCAGTTTGTCAACAGACTGTCTACCAACACACTAATGGTGCTCTTGATTGGCTTACACAGAATTATTGTAGCTTTTATGTAGTAAAATTGATTGGATTCAACATGCAACTAGACATACAGGTGATATACGTTTAAGATTTCATTAATATTTAAGATTTCTTTATAGTGAAGGCAATTTAGTCAGTATATTGAGTGGACCAGCCACTAGGGCACAGTTGTATAATTTAAATAGAGTCAATGGCATGTCATCACATCTGTCATGCTTCAGTGTATACAAAACAAAGGAATCAGCAGACAAGACACAGGACCAAAGTGTGACCCAGTTCCCCAGGTCTGGACTACCAGCAGCCAGGATAGATACTATAAGATATCTATCTCCAATGTCACCAGACAACTCCCATCAGGCAAAGGAACCAATGCCTTTCAGTCCAGAGGGGCAGATCACTTTCTAGGTTGTTAATTTTAAAGTTGATATGCATTAAGAGAATTGATATAATACTTCAGAACTATAACTCCTTCAAATGAACCTCAAAATCTGTTGAATTTGCATTAGTCCTGTTTTCTGCATAGTCACTGGTGGATAATTAAAAGGCCAAACCACAGCTAGTATTCCATGGTTCAGCTGGGATCAGGGCTTGCCCAAGTTCACACTCTAGAACAAAAAGAAGTTCCCCTGAAGCAGAGTGCTATCAGGATCACATCACTTTTCCACTGCACAAAGATGGGAATCTCCCTCCATTATGCTACAGGGATTCTAAAGGGGACCTAGGAGGGGTAGTGGTCCACCACTAAAAGTGTGTCTGGGTATGCAGGGAGAAAAAAAACCTCACTCTACTTTTGAATTCAGATAAACCTTGTGTCCATCTGCAGTTCATCTAAAAGTGACAGATACTTTCAGAAAAACCCTAAAAACCAACCAGCCAACCAAAAAAACAACAATAACAAAAAATTAAAGCAAAAACAAACAAACAAAACACAGAAAAAAAAAACAAACAAAAAGACAGAAAAACCCACATGAAACAACTGAGTTGATTTAAGATATGATTCACTCTCTATAAGATGGCTATATTTGTTTAGTGACTCCAATGATGTAGCAGTGAGGTCCTCATTTACTGTCTTCAATTAGGAAGGATGAATTTAACCCTTTTGGCTAAAAAACAGACAAAGATAATAGATGGTAATTATGTGAGGGTTTTTTTATTTATCCTCCCCCAAACCTGCTAGATCTTATTTTGAACGGGTCTGTCAGCATATTTTGATGGAGACTAAGTTTCTGACAGACATCTGTCTAGCTTTGAGACAGACTTCTCATCTTCACAGATTAAATGAAAGTGAAGTACACTGCCATAGAACAGATTGTCAGTTTCTTGAAAAAATCTATTTTGATCATAAGCCTCAGAAGACCCTTCTGATGATTCATATGAGAAAATTTAAATTCTATAGCAAATAAATATTTTTACTTACAAAAAACCTCTTCCTTTTTTTGTACTGTCCAAGGAAAAATCCACCAATCAAACATCATCTCCATTTCTTTTTTTAAAACTAAGTCACTTTATACATTAGATTTCTTTATAATCCCACATTAGCTACACATATATCTACTCTGATTTAAAATACAGAATTTTCTCCAATTCTTCTCTAGTCTATGGTCTAACATTGCTTACTCAGAGGATGAATACTAGTCCCTATATACATACAGGAAAGTAAGTTCTTCATACAGTACTCCAAAGCTGTTAAAGCTAAATGCAACATTTTGAAAAGTATTTTGATGTGCTGGAAAGGTTTTCTCCCTGAAAATGTTTTAATGATAAAAGATGGAAAGAGAAAAACACTCAATACCTGTTTTTGTTTGAAGATTTAGAAAGAAAGCATTGTACTTCTAATACATCATGAAGATGGTTTTATTATTCCTTCATAAAATACTTTCAGGGTTAAGTCTGTTAATACACAGCCAAACTCATTCTTTTTGTTTATACAATGCAATTTAGTGCCATGGTATCAGGAATAAGTTTGTCTGGTTTTGCTGTTTTAAGTGAAGCTAATTAGGTGAGTGAAGAGAAAACTGTTGGGGTTTTTCTTTGTTTTTGAAATTTTCTGTAATTAACAGCTCAATACCTGTACATATGCCTGATCCCTTTTCTCTCTCTCCTTTTTTTTTTTGGGGGGGGGGCAGGGGGAGATGTTTGGTTTTTGGGTTTTTTTGGTTTGTTGTTGTGGGGTTTTTGTTGTTTTTGTTTTTTTTGTTTTTTTTTTTTGTTTTTTTTTTTTTTTTAAGAATGTTATTGTTTAACATTTTTCTCTTTAAACCTTAATATTGTCAAGAAAAATATTACCCAATCACTGGTTTTATAGATACTAGGGAAATATCTCCTTGAAAGAACTCATGTTACTTAGAAGATACCATTTTATAACAACAAATATCCTATTTTTATGTTATTTTGATATATTTCTGGAAATCTAAGTACTAGCATCACAAAAGGATTGTATTCTTCACCCAAAATACAGCTTTGTATAAAGGTATGTTGCCTTGTTGTTGTTTAGAAAAATAGGTATGTTAGTGAAAATGATCTCTTAAACATTTTAAAAAATATTCATATAGAGATTTTATTACAGAGAAAAGAAAAAGAGAAATGCCATGTACCATGAAAAAAAAAAAAAATAACAAGACCATCCTCTTTTAGGAAGCAAGAAAATAAATCCTAAAAGAATTGCCATTTCATATAATAATTTATTATTTATGATTTATTAATGACAGTCTATTGGCTATCAGTGAGATATATTATTCAAGATACTAAAGAAAAGTATTAAACATATCAAATTTGAGAAGGCACAAATCTTTCTAATAGCATTGCACCAATAAAGCTAACTAAAAAGCCAATTTTTTTTTTTCAGGTTTGAAATACTATGGTCCTCAAGTTGCTCCTAGAATTTGTTCTCTCTGCGTATAAGAACACTATTTAAAAGACCTGAAGGAGCTACAGCAGGAAAAGCAATGGACCAAGAAGATAGTACAAGGGATCCTCTGCAAGACTAGAACTAAAACAATTTCTTCTGTCATCGGTACAGAATGAGGAACAGAAGGAAGATTCTGCAGGCATTAAAATGTTTCTCCACCCCTGTGTTTATGTGACTTTCAAGCTTTCCATCTGTACCTTGCTACAGTACTAGTAAAGGGAAATAGAAGTAGCTCCAGCACAACATATGAAATTAAGTGTCTCACAGGGAGGAAAGCTGTTCATATCTTTCTCAAGAGCACATATACTTGTGCATTTGGTAAACTCTTGGATTTGCATTACCTATCTGATGTTCAGTAACCAAACTACAGTAGTCATTTAAAATGTATAAATTTCAATAATTATTGGAGAAGCCTTATATGCATTTTTAATAATTTGTTATACTTCTTACCTATAGGCCAGACAGGACTTGAGAGCATACTCTAATGAACACTAGACAAAGCACACTCTCCTTACTTCAAACAGTTGATAATCTGAAAAAACACCAGAGACAAAGGTGAAAGAAGTGCAGTACACAAATAGTGCAATCTCCACAACCATTGTTAGCTCCTTGCTTATTAACATCTAATAAGGTGTCCAGGGTCAGGAGGAGGAAGTAGGGTTGGCATAAACAGAGAGTCAGAATACAGAAAAATCTCTTACATGTCATCAAAGGTCTTGGCTTCAAGTGTTTCTATTCCTCCATTCCCCCCAGATGGGTTTCCTATCAGAGCTACATGTGGGTGTCCTCTGCTGTGAATAGAAGGGAAATGACCGCAACCTTACTCATTTCTTCAACCTTTACCATACCAAAATCCATTTAATTAATTTTTGCTTTTTTTATTTTTGCTTTATTTTCAGCATTTTTCCTTGCTGTGTGAATCATACCTGAATACTTGATACCTCATGAATTGTGATTAGAACTATCATTACAAGCATGACTGAACTCTTGCTGCCAAGTAAACTTGCCTAGACTTGCAAATTCTTTATACAAGGAGGAGAGTGAAAAAAATCATACCCAGAGCTACTTACAATTTAAGAAATAAAAATAAGCAGGCTGGATTCCTGTATGCTTTCATGTAACATGACCATCCTTTTGTTAACCAAGACTGATCTCCTAATGTTTCAAAAGGTGTCCCTGATTCCCAACAGATTTGTTATTAATGGATTTCATAAACATCAGTTCTACATTCATTTTATCCATTTTTCATAATTTTTGGAAAAAATAAAAAAATATGTCTATTGAGTGTCCTTTCTTCCTCTGCTTAGAGACACATTTAGAGAATTCCAGCAGCTCAGTGTGTTGGGATTTCCTTTTCCAGAAGCTGTGCTGAGCACCTATTTCCAGAACACTGCCCGTATTCTCTCCTGCACTATGGATGTTACCATGTTACAAGGGAAGGAATCTGAATTTGCAAATAGATTCACCTGGGAAAAAAAGAGAATGGATGAAAGTTAATTGGGATCACTCATGCTCAAATAATTTTATTTATAAATATGCAAAGCTGGTCAGTTTAAGCTTCCATGAAAATTACTTATGAAAGACAGTGGCAATTACAGACAGAGATATTGGACTAGTCCAAAGAGAGGGTTTTCTTATTTATTCTGACAACCATGCTTCAATCACATTTTAAAAATGAGATAAATAGACCCATAGATTACCAACCCCCCTTAGTCCAGTTTAAAGTGCTGTTTAAAATGAAACTAACAAAATAACTCTAGGGAAAACAAACCAGAAGGGGAATATTCCCTTAAAATACTTTGCTGATGACCTTCATTTATAACTATACCAGAGGCCAACTGGCCCAAAAGATTCTTGTTTATCATGGCAACTATGAATGCTATCTCTTCACATTCGTTGTGACAGCATTAGGTCAGTGTTCTAATTCTCAGAGATGAACTAACAAAAAAAAAAAAAAAAAACAAACAGAAAAAATGCAAAACCAAAAGAAGACCAAAAAACCCAAACAAAACAAAAAACAAACAACAAAAAAAAAACCAACACACACACACCAAAGGCAAGCCAAAGACAGAAAATTATCCAGATAATTTTACATATCTACAAGTGACAACCAAATGCAATAAACCCCATTTCTTTCTTTTATGTTCCATCCTTGATATTTCTCTTTTTTCAACCAGTTACCTGGTTTACACATCCCTAACTGTGTAGTTTCCAACACTGCTGTGAGATTGTGACCAGAGAGACAGCTGAAAACAATGTCTTTAACAGTTTTATTCACACTTTGATCTTGCCAGCATGGCAAAGAACAGGATATAAGATTATAAATCTGCAGGAGGAAAGCTGAAAGTATCATTCAACACCAGGAAGACAGAAATAATTTTCTGCTTTTACCTTTTTTCCCTTCTCTGTTTTGTATACCTTCATATTGGTGTCTTTAACAAAAAAAGACTCCAAAGGGAACAATAGATGAAGTTGGACCTGCTGAGTTAGACAACCTACCACAATCTGAGTTAACTCTTTAAAAATAATTTTAGAAAGAAATAAATATACCCATAGATTACCAAACCCCTTTAGTCCAGTTTAAAGTGCTGCTTAAAATAAAACTAACAAAATAACTCTAAGGAAAAAAAAAAAAAAAATTGGGAATATTCCCTTAAAATACTTTTCTGGAGACCTTCATTTATAACTAGACCAGAGGACAACTGGCCCAAAAGAGTCTTGATTATCATGGCAACTTTTACACTGCCTTTTTTTTTCTATTGACAGTAATGTAATAAAGTCAATTTCATCTGGCATCTGTAGGCATTATAACTCATAGATTCATCACCACCTTTCAGTACAGAAATAACGTTGCAGCTGGAACCCACAAAAATTATTATAATTGCTGGTCTGAAATTTCCACTGGGACAAACACACCTCCAGCAACCATTTGAAAAACACACTTCAGCATTGTCTGATTTAAAGCCACCTAAGCAGTCTAAAAATATTGCTCATTCTTGGCTGCATCCTGATGAACACTGTGATTTTATAACCTTGCTTTCCTCTTCAAGTTCAAACATAGTACAATGCCTAATGGCTGTTACCTCTGGAACAGCTACCTTCACATAGTACCTTTTCATCAGTTTTTCTCGGATAAGGCTCATACAAGCTCAAATTTACACTCATCAATTGTTGTAGACTATTAAGACCTTTGGTCATAAACTTGTTGCCTCCAGAGATTCTATTGAACAGTTTTTCAAGTGTTGGAACTTACCCTCCAGGCCTGTAAAACCAGAAGCCCCTACTGAGGACAATACTGACAGACAGTGAAGGTTTCAGCTGTTTAACTTACAGCCACAGCAGACAGTGTTTGCCTCTAGGCATTCTGATTAGGTTAAGTAATCAAAAAGTCACAGCAAGATATTCTGACTCTCAAGAACAAACCCTCCCCTTTCCTCAAAGGAAAGGTCTGAGCCCTGTGATAATAAGACCCCTCAGTTATTTTTGGTGGTTACTTGCTTTTTTTGTTATCAAAAACTTACTCTTTAGCATGAAAGTATTTGTGGGAAGAATAAATGTCTTCTGCTGGGACAACAACCATGGAGAGAATCAAAAAGGCAAGATTTTGGACTCAGGAGTGCCTTGATGTTCATCAGATCTGAAAAATCAAAAAGAAAAAGGGCCTGTTCCAAGTAAAATTAAATTATGTTGATAAAATAGATGACAATCAAAATCAGAAAGGTAAGTAGCTGTTAGCTTACAGGGACCAGAGGCAGAAAAGAGGTTTCAGCATCAGTATTAGAGAAACAGGTTAGCTGGAAAACTGTATAGGGCATTAAACCAATGTCTTTATTGAGCCTTTAATTTTTAGCAGAAAGTATAGTTATGAATTTTAGTCAGTGGGTTCATCTTTAGAAAGTACTCTGTAGGACTCCTTAGAGGATCAGGAATGAGCAGTTGGAAACAAAATTAAAAATCCTGTCCTACTGTTAAGGGGCTATTTCTATCCCTTACAAATTGCCTGACTGAGTTCATTCTAGCACACAGCACTCATTTAATTGCACCCATGTTGCATTCACAAGGACATTTGTTCCATCAGATGAAGTACATCACAGATTGGGTTGAACAACCGTAGGACCTATGGATTTTAATGGTTTTATTTTAGAGTATTATTTGTAGTAACTGGAGAGAGTCCATTCCTCTGGCACTGTTTAGTTCCATTTGACTTTTGTGGATATGTGTGAGTTTATTTCTGAAAATATGATAAATAAGTTAGGGGATGATCTAAAAATTGTGAAAGGTGTCATTACCTGAAACTATGTAAGACAGAATCTGCAAACAGAATTTTCAGATTTTGCTGAATTGCTCTGTAGATCTGTCTGGAGTAGGTTGTTATTCCCAAGGATCCATAGTTAACTGGGGTTTCTTGCACTCACGGAGAGAAAACTCGTTTTGGCAAACAGACGTCTTGTACTTAGTGCATCTTTTAAAATAAAATTAGAAGATGCTACTTTGGAATTATAAATTATTTACTCACAGCAGAGTATTATTCTGAATGATTTAAGAAACTTAAGGAAAAAATTCTGATAAGGAATTTTAAGAGCAGTGAAAGCTGTTGTTTTAGTAAATGAAAGTGAAACACATGTTGCTAGGAAGATTCTATAGAAAACACTATGCTATATTTCCCTCAAAGTTATCTTCTACTAGTAGAGAAGCCTAGTTTCTACTTGACAAAGTACAGTTATTACAAGGATCAAGAGAGACTATAACAGAGTCTCTACAACTCATCGGATTGCAATAGCTTCCCAAACCTGTGTGTGAAGAAACAACTTGATATTAATGGGAAAAAAATCTGATAATCTCAGAAAGAATCTTTTCAAATGATCACAGCAAACAGGGAGTGTTGAAGGGAAGTTGATACTAATTATAACACATGGTCACTTTTTGTTAATTACTAGCAAGAACTGCAATTGGAAAGGTAGGAAAATTTTGGAAAAAGTAGTGAACAGAATTTTGTATAAGCTTTATTTTGTCGTGTATCCAAATCAATGTATCCTATAATGAATATTTAGAATTGTATGCCATTTATACTTAAATAATCAATGACATCAAAAAACAATTAAATCAACTTTAGTGAATTTTATTACAAGACATAGATGTGTAGGAAGCTAATTACAGACAGGTTTTAAGAGCACTTCCTTTCATATTTGGAATTTAAAAGTTTAACATACTACCTTATAAAATAGAAAGCCACAAAACCAAACAAATAAACCTTCACAAACCCAAACCAAACCAAAAAAAAATAATCAAAATTTAAAAAACCTACAATGAAAAATGTTAAATACTTTGATTCAGGTACAGACTAATCTAGATTAGATTAATCCTGAAGTCCACCAAACCAGAACACAAATACTCTTTGCATGGTCCACTTAAGAAAAAGCTAAAGAAAAGACCTTCCTATGGCTTGACATCAGAAAACTTCTTGCACAGGGGCACTAACCATACCAACATATATTAGTTTTGGATGGTATAGAACTAAACTTTATAGGAGTTTTTATGGTACTGCATTTTGGATTTGTTATGAAAACAGTATTGGTACCACAGGAATGTGTAAGCAGTGCTTCCACAAAGCCAAGGCCTTTTCTGCCTCTCACCCCACCAGCAAGGGGACTGGAGGTGAACAAGGAGCTGAAACAGGACACAGCTGAAACAGACGACTACAGCTGACACAAGGGATAACCCATACCATAGGGCCACATGCTCAGCGTACAAAGCTCGGAAAAGAAGGAGAAAGAGAAGAACATTCAGAGTGATGCTATTTGTCTTCCCAAGTTACTGTTACATGTGATAGAGTCCTGATTTCCTGGGGATGGCTGAACACCTGCCTGCTCATGTGAAGTGGTGAATGATTTCCTTGACCTGTTTTGCTTGTGTGTGCAGTTTTATTTTTACCTATTAAACTGCCTTTGTCTCAGCCATTGAGTTTTCTCACTGTTACCCTTCTGATTCCCCTCCCCATCCTGCTGGAGAGGGGAGTGATTGAACAGCTGTGTGGGGTTCAGCCACCTACCAAAATTAACAGGCAAGAGACCCCCGACAGAAAAGGATGAAAGAGATGCCTTTTAGTGGTTAGCGAACACATTCACATGGCAGGGTAATGGAAATAATTACCTAAAGCCTCAAACTGAGTGTTTAGATTATCAAGACAATGCAAAGACAGACAAATATCCACACGGAGCATTCAGAGCAGAGAGCTGCCCGAGGAAAAATTTACATGAGTGTTTCCAAGCAGATTTGAGCTATGCTCTGTCCTAGCTTGCATTGTTTCCTCAGAAGACAGTGTGAGTTTGTTTCTCTGTACATTCTTTCGCAAAAAAAAAAAAAAAAAAAAGGAGGAAAAAGTTTTGCCTCCTAGAGCAGGGAAATAGTTTGGGGCTATGTTTTAATTAAAATGAATATCTGCGCTATCTTAATGTTATTGCCTGTTAAGTGTAGCAGGGTGATTTAGAGTTCTGTAACACAATTATACTCCGGTAATGAAGCTCCGCAGAATTATCCCAGGAATTCAAAATGCAGAGGGGAGCAGTAGCTCTCATTTGTAACCATGTTACAGCCTCTATTGTTACAGTATTTTCTGTTTTCCTCCAAGATTAACTCAGTCGTATTTAAGTCTCTGGTTACATTAAAGAGAGATGGGGAGCTGGTGACAGCAGCTGTTCTGCCATCCCTGGAGTGAATCCATTCAAGATGTTCTTCTCCCAGCACAGACCTGGCTGCCTCAACCTGTCCATTCTGCTCTCTCTGTGGGGAGCAGCACCCAGGTCATTAGTTAAATATCTCATGCAATGGGGTTCTGTAGGTGAGACCTTAGACAAATTGCCTTCACAGAGGACATGGAGCCTTTCAGAGCTGCTTTGCACCTTTACATCTGCTTCTGGTTCCTGCTGGTGTGCTGAGATCTTGTCTGCTTGTGGGCTCCTGGCTGGGATTCCTGCTATGGAAAAGGGCTGTGTGGGAACAGGCAGCTCCCTGCTCTGCTTGCTTGACTTCCATATATATGAAAAACACACATTTCTACATTTTTAGCTGTGCTTTCAAGACAAAAGGAGTTACAAACCTCAAAAATTGCTGGAGTTATGTATTTAGACTTAGATAATGAGCCTGAGCTCCAGGGAGTACCTGGGTCATGCCTGGGTTTGTGCCTCAGTGGGCCTGACCATGTGAGCCAGAAATGCTCAATTCCAGCATGTTCATCCTTATGTTCATTCATAAGAAATGCTGATTTATCCACCCCAAGAATTAATTTGGTCAGTCCAGAACTGAGCCTCAGCACAAGCCCTTCCAGTCCCCCAAAAGTGTTTTCTTGAATTACAGCCTGAATGTGGAAATGCAGACACTCCAAAACCTGCTCTCCCTTGAGAACTTTTCACCTCTGGAAAGACACAAGTTTTTGTTTCTTCAAATGGGAAAACCGGGGAAAGGAACAAACCCTGTCAGTTTTCATTCCAATTTGGAAACAAATTTGTTTGGCACTGAGGAAAGATGAACACTGAATCAGAGCTTGATATTTCGATTTGTGGCAAAGAGATTAAAAGCAGAAAGGAATTGATACAATAAGAAGAGCAATCCCCAGGAACACCTCCAAACCCCCATGGCAGACTCCAGCAGTCTGATTAATCCAAGGAAAGAGACTTTGGATGCACTCTCCCTGCTTCTGTAATTTTTTTGGTACAATTTCATGTCACAACTAGGATCCAGACTGATCGAATGAGGCCTATCTTTCAACCTTGCAGGATGGTGAATGTTCAAATCTAGCACCATATTCCTGCAGACACAGAGATTCCAGCTCCAAGCAGGTGACACTTTGGGGAGGAAAAAATGAAAATGGGCAATAAAAGCTTGTTTTAAAAATGTCTTGCTGCTCTGCTCTATGGTTCAGTTTGAAATAAACTGAGATGAAAGAAATGTTTCAAACCTCAAATGGGCAGGGCTTCTTTCAAAATGGAATGTTTCTGTTTGCTTGCTTGAAACTAATTTTAGTTTGTCCATTTTTTCCAGTGGAGCTTCTCACAACCATGTTTCCCAGATCTGAGCAATAAGAACATCCCTTTCTTTCAGGCCCTGGTCTATTCACACTGAGCTGTGCTTTTCTGCCTTCAGGCCTTCTGAAATATTAACCAATGGGGCAAAATGCTGCTCAACATGTGTAAAGACCTTGCCTTTCACCTTTAGGTCAATCCCACCTCCACAACCCAAAAAGTACAATTCTTCCATTGTTAAATTTTACCTGAGGAGTAAAGGCTGTCACTTCACAGCTGTGTGAAAACCCATAGCTTAAGCTTCAACTCAAGGCAAAAGCTCACTGTTAGTATAAAAAATAGGTCAGTCCATTTTCTGCAGAAAACATTCCTCCTGCAAATTTTTGGTCCTTCTCCAATGGCTTGCTAAAAGCTCATGACCATGGAATAAAGGCTAAGGTCAGATGTCCCGGAGCTATGAGACAATATCTCAGGATGCAGGTGTCCTTGGGCTCTGATTTAGGTTTCCATGTGTCTCATTGCATTTGCTTAATGATTTCCTAGGCACCTATGGCCACAGCATCTGGGCTGCTGCCACAAATTAAATGCAATCAGACATTAAATCAAACTGCCTACACAGGTTGCAGAAACAGGTCTCCTCCTCCTGCTGCTGCTGCTGCTGGGCAGAAGGGACTCAGCAATGGGTCAGATTCATGCAAAGGCACTGCTGAGTGGATGCATCTTGTGGTGCTCTTGGAAAGCTGGCAGAGCGACTGTGTGGATTACCAGGAAATCTGCACTCCTGATCTGGAATTCTTCCTCCATGAATAACAAGAAAATAAGGCTGGAAAATATCTCAAATTGCTTAAATATTCTACAGCCTCACTATATAGAGAAGCTGCCCTTAGGCTTCCTTTTGGGCAAAATCTCAGGCATCATTCATGCAGCACAAGACCCTCAGGTTCAGACACTGAGACTTTGGTGTTTTATGGCTTTTTATTAGATATTTATTCTCGCAGTGTGACTACTTGAATTTGCAGTAGCACGTGTTGGGGGAGATGCAGCCCTGTCAGTGGCCACTGCCTGGTGGGACTGTTCGTGCCTGCACTTGTGTTTGATCCCATTTGGGATTTTATATTCTGTATGTTAGTGCTGGAGCCAGACACACACGTGACCATTATCAGCCCGAGTGCTAACAGCTGGAATGTATAAATTGTCTGATATAAAGGATGATTTATCAAGAAATGTTTCCAAGGAGTATGACTTAAATTCAGCCCTGTTTTAGGTTATGAAAAAAATGTTATATCTGGCACTGTGACTGTGTGAAGTTATATCTGACTCAGCGATGGTTTATCAAAGCAGCCAAAATAGCCAGATAATAATTCAATTTAATCCCCTTCTTGTGAGAGAGTGAGGAAGAATCTCAGGGCATGTAAAATCTGTCTGCATGTGCCCATCTGCCTGCAATAGCTTTGTGTGGCAGCTTGTTTGGAAATTATTTGCATGGGAAGGAAAGGTCGCTGTCTCTGAAGGACAAATTCCGCCTCTCTGTCCAACAAACTCTGGGAGTCATTGGTCACCCTGGGCTGACAGCTCTGAATTGCAGGGCAATGTTTGCTGCATTTATTTCCCCAGTAATTCAGGGGGCGTGTGCGAGTGGAGGAGGTGTCACACATTTGGCCGAGTTCACGGTGTGAAAGAGGCACTAGGCCACGGTCACCTCAAAAACACTGAGGGATATTTACAGAACAGAAAAAATAATCAGAAGCTGTTTACTGATTAAACTTGAAGCAAGCCCAGGCCTTCCAAAAGAGCAATCATCTGCTATTCATCACAGATTCCTGCAAGCCTGGATGCAAGAGCTCTTGCGAAGCTCTGGAAGTCCTTTGTGTTCAAAGTCACTTTCTGCTGTTAGTATGGAGGATACGGAGCCTTTGGGAACCTGGACTGAGCCTGATTTCACTTCTGGACAGAGGGGAAAAGACATCAAATACAGGCACAGAACAGAGATGAAGTAACACCCCCTATGCTGGGCATCATACACAGCTCAGAAGCATCCCAGCCCTCCAGAGCTGCACTCCAAACCCCCTCCTATGGGGCCATTCAGCACCTGTGGCTGGAGCCCAAATCTGCTCAACTGCATCTTCAACCACAGCCAGGAAGGAGCTGCAAACTTGCTGGATAAATAAAACTGTATTACCTGAAAAATGACTGAGGATCCAAGTTCATTTGTATCTGAATGAAAATGAGATTTTTTTTTCCCTTTCTTATTTTTAAATACTATTCCTACGAAAACAGGTTTATTCATCTGGATTGTCCCTCCATTCCAGCTTTGGGTTCTGTAGATCAATGTGACCACACTTGGAAAATGGATACTGAGACTTCTACCAGCTTTGTGAATACAGACAAAGCATCAAGAAGGGATCTCAAGTGGTATTTTAGGGCCCCAATCAATACAATCCCTGTGGATTTCTTTATTTGGTTGCTGAGAGTGGGAAAACTATTTTTAAAAACAGTCTGTACAGCTGCACCAACTCAGCAGTCTCCTGGGAGTGCCAAGATCTCCTCCTTGTTGCATGGCTTTGATCTTCTGGACTGATAATCAACTCCACAGGCTCGTTCAGCAGCTGATGCCATCAGACAATGACCAGCAGCTATTGGTGTTTGTACTCATAATCCATGGATCCCTTCCAAACACAGCAGCGCTGGATGGCAAGAAGGAAGAGGCCACAAGTGGCACCAGCAAATACCTTCACTCTTTGAAGATCAGAGTTTTCAGTGACATCACAGCTTGAAGGGTTAAATCTGATCTCCTTTCCACATCAGAAACCCAAATCACCATGATATTTTCTCCCCTTTTAGATAGTCATCTTCCATTAGGAAAAGGAAATCAATTGCTGGGAGTTTTGTCTTGCTTGTAGTTGAGCTGCTGTGTAGGTGGAACTGTCACACATTAAAACTGCTTTCAATCATCAGCAAAACTCAAAAGGCAGCAACTTTCTTTCTCTGTTTCACCCTCAGTTTGAGGACTGATTTTCTAACACACCTATAGATTTGCTGAGGAAACTGTCTCCTTCCTTGAACACAAGCAAGGAGGGAAAGGACGAACAGCTTGATATGGAGCATATAAAAGCTCTTAAAGAGAAAATGGAGCAGAAATCCTTGGGAGAGGTGCATGTGATGGAACAGATCCTGTGCTTGACTGAAGTGCACTCTGCAGCACCGGACTCAAGGAGACCAAGAGGGGCTGGATCTCCCCATGAATGGATAATGCCAGAGTCCTCCTCTCAGGGACATCACTTCAAATCTTACCTGGGTCACACAGTTCCGCTCTGCAGCCAGGAGAGTGCTTTGGTTATTGAAACACAGAATGAGCTATCAGGGGACATGGTGTTTAAACCAACTTGAACAATGACTCCCCATGCACTTTGCAGCAAGTCATTTAATCTCTCTCTGTTTCTCTCCTCTGCAGGCTGAGGACAATACTCATCGTATGTACTGGGACACTGTAAAGCTTCATCTGCTGAAATTATTGTTGCTCTTTGTAACTACAGAGTGTTACGAGAAGAGATAATGGAAGCACAAGTGAATTTCACATTTGAGTGGTGGCCATTAAGCCTTGCGAGAGTCCTCTGACTTTGAAGACATTATATCTCTCCACTGCAGTGAAAGATTAGCCTCTGAGGATTCACCTTGCATATAAACCTAGACAGGCTTAATTTCTGGCCATGTTGTTATTTACTCCAGAGAAAAGAGAGTATATGAGTATTTTTTGGGCCTGCTTCCTAATTTGAAATGTCTGCCTAAAAGTACATGCTGTTCTCACTTTCTCTCATGGGTAGCAACATCAGCATGCATTGCACTGCTTGTTGCCAGAAGTCAGGAACGTGCTTCTGAAATCTTCTGAGGAGTTCATTGGAAGCCAGGTACAGTCTCATCCCCAATTATTTTTTCTTTATGGATGTCTGGTACCTTTTGTGTTGTCTGTGTAGGTGTTTATGCATCCCTTGCTGACTGTAGGATGCCCCACGTTAGCACACTGGGGGTGTAATGGGATAATGTCTCCTGGTAGAGGAAAATGTCAATCCTGCTGTTTGCAGATGGGTGGATGGAAATGAAGTGCAGGGGTTGTCACAGGGGTGTGCAGGAGTTATTGGATGCACATGGGATGCACACACAGCTCACAGGCACAACCAGACCCATGGGTTTGCTTGCACACACATCAGCTGCATCTCCTGCTCCCAGAAAGGCACAAAACTTCCCCAAAATCTCTGCATGGTTCTGGTAGATCAGATCTCTTGTCCTGGTGGACACAGAGAGCTCTTACTCAGGTGTTTACCCTGTCAAAACTTCAGGGTGGACAAGGAAAAAGCGCACCAGAAAATCTGCATAAGGGTGGAGGTACCGGGAGAGAAGACAGGAAATTCCACGTGAGAACCAGGACCTGAGCCCAGACAATCCCAATGATAAGCCAAGAGTTCAGGCTTTCCATTCCCCATTCTGTCAGAATCCACCATCCTCATTTCCAACAACAAAGCCACGAAGCAGCTCTGCAGGTTCTTATCCAGAGTGAGTCACGGAGCTGTCCTTGGTGGCACATTTCAAGCACCCTGGTGAGGTTGGAAGGACTGGTTTGTCATGCCACTTCAGTTTGTGGGTCAAAATTTTCAGGTCTAGGATTGTCAGTCAATCTTGTCAAAGGGTTAAAAGTCAACAAAATGTAAACTCTTTGAAATGGAAAGTGGAATTTTGCAGGGAGCCAGGTCTGAAAAAATTGTGACCAAAAAAATGTCTTTTTTTATTCATTAAAATTCAAATGCAGGTAAATAAGCAACAGCTCCAGTGAGGATTATGGAACTCTGGTATTTATGAGGGAGCAGAAATTTTATAAATATTGAGATTGGCTATTTTCTACCTACATACCTTATTTTTTAGAAGAGTAATAACATTTGCTAGCCCAGCAATAATACTATGCATTTATGCAGCAGCTTTCATCTGGAGTTTTCCAAGCACTTTACTAACATTGGCTGGATGAAGTTTCATGGAGCTCTTATAGAGGAAATAATGAATTATTATTCCCAGTTTATAAATTGAGAAATGTTTGCACAAAAAGATCAAGGAATTTTGCGCGGAGGCGAAGGCTGAGAACATGGCAAAGCCGTGGCAGAGTCTGGGAGTTGTGACTGCAGAAATTATTCTCCACATGAGGGACTTCACCAGTTTAAAGATGGTTAAGGAACAAAAGTTACTGCAGGAACTGATGGGCTGGACTTAAGGCACATCAGTCACTTTATACCAACCTTCTGTGTGTGTGCTGTAGGTGACAATAAATGGGAGTAACTTACTCTTGCAGATCAGCATCAATATTGTATGAATTAAATAAAGGTTAGATCAACTCAGAGCTGTGTGCTAAATAGCTCTGTGGCCTCGCGTATTCACTTAGTTTAGCTATCTCTACTTAGCACTGAATCATGCCATGTAAATGTCACTTTTATGGATAAGGTCAATTTAAAATATGTTCCCAACAGCAGCAGCAGCATCCACAATAACAACAACAACAACATCAACAACGACCCAAATGATGTTTTAAAGGTTGTCAAACTTCTCCTCTGTAAGACTTTTTAATGAAATTTGCACCTGTTTTAAAAAGAAATTCTGTCATAAATATGAGGGAAAAAAAGAGTGTCAAAATAAAAGATAAATATAGACTGAACAGAAGATGTATTTCATCAAATTTTACCATGTTAAAAAATAAAAAATAGACATTTTTCTCTTTCTAAATGGAAAATTATTCCATTAAATCAAAATATGGAGCAGGTTCCTTGGGTCTTCCCCTGCACGAACCTGGTGTTCAGAATATGCCTCCACCAGTATCACAAACTACCTCAGGCAATTAGATTAAATTCTCAGATTCAGTCCTTTTGTGGGGTTGGATTTTTTGTCTCCTTTCCCCCCCTTTTTTCCTTTTGGCTATTTTCATGGCATGCCTTTAAGTGATCAAGATTAGTGGGCCAGATAATCTCCAAGCAATTAATGGCTAAACTGCAGCTAAGGTGATTAAGAAATTTTAATGGCTGAGTAATGAAGAAGATGATGATGATGATAATGATTAAATTTGTGGATTTCTAAACTTATTTTACTTGTCATCACCACTGACTATTTTGATATAGTAGGTTCTGGCTCTGAGTTTCAACCTGGGCATGTGCAGGGGTGGCATTACACTGTTCTGGAAACACTCACATGCCATTTGGAAGCAGATTTCACATCACCATTGATGTAGGTGTTGCTGTCTGGGAGCTTCACATTTAATCTAATGTCTTGTCTCTCACCCATTAATTTCTATCAATCCTTTTCTTTCCATTTACATGTAACACCTCTTTAAATCAAGCAGGGGTGTCTTTTGAAGGGCTCTAAGTGGCAAGGAATTCACAACATTTAGCTGTTGCAGGCATCAATTACCACTGCTATTTAGAGTCAAACCTCCATCTAAGTTTGAGCATGCCTTTGAAGTTTGCATCCACTGGGCTTTGTTGGAACGTTTTCATTTCAATTTAAGAGCATTTTGCTTACAAATCTCTTCCCCGTGTAAGTACTGAATGATGATGATGATCAAGTCATCACCGTTCTTGCTGCATGTGATACAACCAATGTCTTCTGCTGGAAGCTGTCATTTCAGCTCCCACATCAAGGGCTGGAATGCAGCTGTCTGAGGCATGAGCAGCCTTTCTCCTAGTGGGCACAGGCCACAGTTCTCAGCTGAAGTTATTAAAGAAAATGACCCCAAGGGAGAGAGTTCAGAGAAAAATCACTGATATTTGCTCATTTCCTTAGGACTTGCATGTCTGAATCTTGTTTGTTTCTCTCTAGTTTCATGTAAAGCTGAATGTTGGAATGTGGGTGCTGTTTTATTTTGCTTTGTTTTGGTGGTGATTTAGAGTTTTGGATTTTTTCCCCAGGGACCACATTCCTAACCATGGAATATTGCTGGAATGGAGAAGGCAGGAGAAGCAAGGGAAATGCAGGAGGCTTTTAGACTAACACAGCATCTGTTTGCACCTTGATTCATCCTGTGTCAAAGCCACCACTCCTCAAAATCCCCTTGAAGCAATTCTGCTTGGTGGCCTGAATCCAGTGAGCCGCCTGTGTGGATTCCCAGGCAGAGCAGGAAGCTGGAAGGGTTTGTTGTTTTGTCCTCCCTCATGGCCAGTACCTGCTCTGCTGCTGCTTTTCTCCTGCTGATCCCCCACTGATGGATCTGGCAGCACCCGAGGGGAAGGGTCATAGTCCAATGGATTAATGACGCTTTGACTGACTGCGTGTTGTTTGATGTGTTGTAGATATGCTCAGTCTGTGTCTCCTGTCTCTTTATCTTCCCTGTGCAGTTCTGTTGACAGTTTCCCCAGTTCCCTCCTGAGCTGGCTTTTTACAGCGCCAGAGATTGTCAGCAGGAATTTTTGCCTTTGCATCCTGGATTCTCTCAGCCATCCACACAGCAATCCATCCTTTTTATGTAAGGAAGGGGCCCATGAATGCAGTAACACACTTATAAAGGGAAGTAGTTCACTTACTCTTTAAGAAGAGAAATATTCAAATAAAAAATCCTGATCCCAAAGCTTTAGGAGTGCAAAAAACTAAACTGCTGCTCTGAAACATCAGAATTCACTGCTATTGCTGCTGCCAAAGACACCTCTCCCGTGCACGTTGCTGGTGTGCTGGAACACTGGAGTGTGCCACAAGAGTGAAAACGGCTTCCTGCAACCCATTTTCTCACACAGTGGAGAATTTCTCACTCTGAGCTGCCAGGAAGAGCCTGAGCTTTCCACCAAGGCACCATTTCATGTGTGGCTCTAATGAAATGTGAAGTCCAAGGCACAGAGCAGTTCTGGGCTCTTTTCCCAAGCTGGTGAGTGTGAGAGATGCTGGAGGTGTGAAGAGGGAAGGATGAGCTTGAGGTATGTGGGTCTTGGCACATCTGATGAGGACAGCAGATGACCTCTAGGAAAGACTTAAACACAAATAGAGAAAAATAAAAAGAAGAATCTGACTGTATCAACACTTGGAATCCAAACATATGATGGCTCCAGCAATAAAATACAGTGTTTTGCATCAGGATCCTAATCCCCAGGACCTGATGGACACCAAGAGGTTGCATTTAGTCCTGGTGTATTCTATTCTTTACCTTAGTTTTAAGTGCAGCTCTCTTTATCTACCCATTTAATTGTTCAGGCTTTCCAGAAAAAATGGCAAGGTTTCTTACAAAGTGTGCTAAGACTTGCAGAAGCGAGAGCTGTGTGTGTCTGGGTAAAATGCCAATAAGGAAAATTATTATTGGATGGACAGGGAAATTCTAGACTTCAGAATTATCCCACTGAAAAACTGAAACATTTTTTTTTTAAATTTTTCCTCCCTTTCCCAGCTGAAATACTAATAGAAAGAGCTTCCGTGGGTTGAATCATGACTTTGAGTGTGTGGTTAATTCAAATCTCATCCTACGTGGGGCTCTTGACTCACCGAGACCATTTTTGATGCTCTGGAGATAAAGCTTCACTACAAAGAGAGTCAAACTACATAAAATCACAACAAGTAAATTTGAAAATGAGCGACCTCAGGAGGTCACCCAGTCCATCCCTGCCTCAAGGCTCCTTCAGCTACTTCTAAATCTTTCCTGGTAGACGTTTGTTTAACCTGCACTTAAAAACCTCTGGTGGTTCCAGTCTCACAGCAATCTATTCCAGTCCTTAACTGCCCTTACTGTTGGATGCTTTTCTTTCATGCCTAATATAAAATAAATAATTATCTCTGTTTTCTGACCCATTTGGAGGCACTAATTATTTGCTTTCAGGTGCTCAGACCACACTTTTCAACTGAGAAAGCATCATTCTCCAATCAGGCTGATTGGGCAGCAGGTCAGATATTCCTGTGCTTATACATTTTTCTTTACCATACACAAATCCCTTTTTGTTTTCCTACATGTTTATTTGTATTTTCTCTCCCAGATGCCAGATTATTCCTTGCCTCTGTGTCCATTCCTCTCCACATCTCTTGGTTTTGCCTATGTTTTCAATACTTTCTTTCCCACCCCCCAGCACAGCAGGTCAAGCAGCTGCAGCTCCAGCAGCTGATTTGTTGGTAGCTGAACTGGCAGGGCTGACGTCAAGGAGAGCTCTCAGTTTGTCCTACTGGCCCTTCCCTGAACTATTGATGTAAATATGTGACAAAAGCGTCCCACATCCAGGCTGTTACTCTCGAATGAAAACATGACATGTCCATAAAGTGTGATCTATGTGTAATCATCACACACATGCCTTCAGACAGGGCAGAGAAGTGACTTGCTAATTAAGTTTTACAATCCAGCGGTTGTGAGAAAGATAAAAACATGTCCCCGGTCAATCCATTACAAAGAGAACAGAACATCTGACCTTTTCATCCTGCCTTCCGTTTGCACTCGCTAGATCCATAACCTTTTCCAGCTGGAACGGAAAGTTCAATTAAGTTTTGTTGGCTCAGAAAACTGCCCATGTCCTGGAGAGTAGATTAGGCACTCAGGGGCTGCAATTATCCATCTGGTGCCACTTCAGCTATAATATCTATATATTTATATACATACTGCCATCACTTGCAAGGGTAAACAATGTGCTGAGTTGCTCAGAGGAGGGTCACTTTCCTCTGTGCTGGGGACTCCTTTGATCCCCATGTTCCAAAGCACCAGGGCAAACCCAATGTCACCAAAGATTCTGCCACTCAGCCTCAGAGGGAATGTGTTAAAGAGGGATGGATTCATCACATACCACCCAACCTTTCAAGTTTCCATCTCTGCCAATCCACTGATTTATGGATCTGCACTTCCCCCTGCGTGCAGAATGTTGGGAAATAATTTAATCTCTGTTGGGAAAGAAATTTTATAAATACAGACACATGTATATATTATATATAGTTAACACTTTTGAGGACAAAGTGCTTGGCCTTGGCAAATCACTCATGCAATTACATCAAAGATGAGGCACTGACAGCAACCAGCACATCAATCATCTGGCTGATCAATAACCCTGCAGTACATGCAATCAAACCTAATCAGCCTCACATAGCCTCGGGTGAGAGAACATCTGAGATCCTCACCACACACAGAGGCTGGAGCTTCGAGGGCTCATCTAAAAGTTTGCTGAGCTGAATTTTCCCTTTGGGGATGTTTTTAGCCTGTTTGCCAGTCTCCAACTCTCCCTAAAAGAGAAGCAAACACACCTTAGATCATCACGCCTAAGCGGAAACCGAGTCCTTAAGAAAGGGGATGGGACAGTGACATTCATTCCAGTAAACCACAGGGCCAGTGGGCATTGCAGCTCATACCACAAGGCTCTGCCTTGAACAGGATGTTATAAAATGATCAATTTTACCTTATCCATTGGATGCTAAGAAAGCTAACAAACAAGTATGGATCTGAGTACAACAGACAGCCTGCTGTGGTGCAAGTGGCAGCAGGTCAAGTCAGTACCATGAAAACATAGGTTGTCCTGCTCAAAACAAAGGGAGAAGACAACCTTAACATATTACTCTCAACAAAGAAGGAATGCTGGGCTTCCTGCTTCAGCAGTTCACAGACTTGGGACACGTTATTTCTGACACCCCACCAGGAGTCTGTGCAGGGCTGGGTGAGGAGAGCTTTTCCTCAAGAGATCGCCACAGTCACCAAGTCCTGAAGTTGCAGGAGACAAGACAACCTGCCTCCATTCACTCTGGTCTTAGGGCACAGGAAAACTCAGCATGTATCACAGCATCATAGAATGGCTTAAAGATCATCCAGTTCCATCCCCTGCCATGGGCAGGGACACCTTCCACTAGCCCAGGTTGCTCCAACCTGGTCTTGGACACTTCTAGGGACGGGGCAGCCTCAGCTTCTCTGGAAAACCTGTGCCAGGGCCTGCCCACCCTCACAGAGAAGATTTTCTTCCTAATGCCTCATCTAATTTCCCCTCTGTCAGTCTGAACTCAGGCATTCCTGGACAGCAGCCTGTTCATGACCCCTGTTGGCAGCACAGCACCAAGTTTGCCTGGGCAGTTTGGCTGCTCTGATGGCCAACTCTGCCACGAGAGCAAAATCTGCTTCTCTCAGCAGAAAACAAATAAAATCTGAAACACATAAAGGAAATCTGTCACTGAATTCCCTCTCTCCCTTACTTGCAGATCTCCTTCTTTTCCTGAGGAAATAAAGACCCTGAGAGAGCTCCAGGTCACAGATTATACAGAGGCCATCCTGAGAACTGAAAGAACCTTTATTTAATCTATTCCAAAGGTTGCATATTCCATCCCACAGCACTCTGATGGCCAGTTTCACCTTGATTCCATAATCTCTCATCATCTTATTTTTTAATCCTTACTCCATCCTGCCACTGTAACATCCCACAGACAGAACCTGGCTGCACCATGGGCTGGGAAGGGCGTGGACATGTCTATTCCTATTTCACTTTCCTAGAGCAGGAGCCTGGGACTATTTGCCCACTGCCCACAGCCTGCTTGGTGGGATGGGCATCACCCAGCTGTGCCCCTCTTTCCCCAAGGGGCTGAGGAGGATCCCACCCCGGCACAGCCTCCCTCTGCTTCACCACAGGAGTGGGCTGAGTCTGCAAATCCTTGGAAACTTCCCACCTTCCCTGTCGCTCTCAGTGCTGTGCCTCATTAGCTGCTCAGCCCTCTTCGGCGGGCTGGGAGACAGGAATCTGGCAGCAAGGTGTAAACAGCCAGTTTAATTGGGTGTTTAGAACAAAAGCAGCAGTGGCAGCGCTGTCATTTTGGAGCTGGCTTACAAACAGGCAGTTTGAAAACCATTTCCTCCCATCTGCACAGAGTTAAATCTCCCAACACTCCCGAGTGAGCACCTCTCTGAACACGGGAGAAGCAAACAAACAAAAAGGTGCCTTTTCAGTGTGTGAGACAGTGCTTCTGCACTGGTTTCTACCCTCTGCATCCACTTATCATCTGCGTCGAGGCTCTGCCAGGTTTGGACTACCCTTCTTTTTCTTCCCACCCATCTTGCCCTTGTACATGACCCTGATATGCACTTCTCTGCCTTTCACCACCCTCCTCATAGTGTTTCTAGCCTGGGCAGTCAATGACAGGTGCCAAAATGTCCAGATGTGGTGAGGACTGACAGATCAGCAGCCACATCACATCAGGCTTCAGAATGAGGAGACCTTTCGTGCTGCCCCTCATCTCCTGTAATTATCAGTTCCCAGGAAAGCAGGCTATTTGCTTATTATTTTTATTTCTGGTTGCCTGTACTTCATGTCTCTGAAAAGAAGGAGAACCAAAAAAACACACACACATAAAAAAACCTTACTAAAAACTGTCCTGAGATGTCCTGTCTGCACCTATAAACACAGATGTGGATTTATTTGTGTTGCTTAGAAACCTGCATCTGTGGCCTGTCTGGTCCCTTCATGTTTATTTAAAATCACATCTAATAGGAAAAGACACAGCCATAAGGCTCAAGAGTGAAAGTTTACCAGGGTCACTGGTTCTGCCACCTGAACTATTTCTCTGGTCTGGCTTCCCAAACCGACCAAGCAGCTTTCATACAAATTAGATTCTGGTTACAGAAACACAGGGTTTCAGTTCAGGCATCTCCTACCCAAGGTTTGTTCCCTGCCCCAAGAAAGCAGCCCTTGTGTGTGGTGGGCACCAGTATTGCAGGCTGACAAGCTTCTTAATTTTACTAAAAATGTCCCTTTTTTCCTTCCTACTTGGAAGTTGTATCCAAAGATAAGAAATAAGCAAAAGTAAATAGATTTTAACTGGGATGCCAAATATCCACCAGTTGTGGACAAATGATTGTTGAGCATGTGTGGGTAAAGCAAACATGTCCTGGGGCACCACAGGTTTATTGTGTGAGTTGTACAGGTAAACTGGGCATGGTTGGGCACTGGTTTCCTTCTCAGACACCTTCAAGGCTTTCAAGTGCACATATGTGTGTGTGGTAGAGAGATTCCTGGCATATTCCAGATGTCCACATGATTACACACGTCCCTTTACTGCTGCTGGAAAATTCCCTGTTGGATGCAGAGAGTTTGCTGTCACCCTGTGGGGACTGAAATGGTGACACAGAGGTTTGTAGGACAAACTCACTGAATTTCTGCTTGTTCCTTTGTTCCTTGATGGTGTGTCTTGTTCACTTACAAAGGAGCTGGGAAAAACATCCTATTCCATACGTCAGTGATGTTGGTTTGGAGAGTCTTATGTTTGGTTTGGGGATTTGGGCCCTTCTTAGACTAAAACTATAAGATGCCAATTCTTACACGGACACCTTCCAGAAACGGATCCAGGTTCCAGTCCCACACTCATAACAAGAGCATCGAAGTCTAAGTCCAGATATGATTTATACCCCAGTCTGACAGTGTCTTCATTTACATTTGAGCACCACACCAAAGTCCTTACTGTGTCTTTTTTTTTTCTGCTGAAATAAAACGGTCTGGGACCAAAACTTGAAATCTAACAAATTCTGAATGTAATGGCTTCATAAATTGCAAACATGAGACAACTATGATTTATGGCTCTGCTGTTTTGTATAACCAAGGCCATAGATTTCTTCCAGTTACTGGTTTCTGCATGAGCCTCAATTGAATTATGGTTTAAGCAGGGACATGCAGTCTTTAACACTGGTATCAGGATGAGGAATCTAACTACATTCCCTGAAAACGATCTTCCAGTGATTCATCACTTTCACTGGAAACCAGATGACACCTTAATTCAGGTTGGAACTTCTGTAGCTCCTCTTGTGATTGAAGTTCGGATTTCTTCAGAGAGGCAGACAGAAAGGAAAGGAAAGGAAACGGCGTGTTGTCTCTCCTTTTGCAGATCTCATTTCCCATCAGAGGATGATAATGCAGCAGCTGAAACGCTGAACTGAAAGGCTGTGTTGAGGATCTATTCAGCACAGCCACGAGCACATCATACAAGAAATTCCATGAGTCTGATTCTGCTGACGTCTCCTGCCTGAATGGGACATTCACAGCATCCCATTTGTGAGGAAACAAACTTCCAGCGTGTTAGAACCACGCCTCTGATATATTTTTGAAGTTCCCTGCCTATAAATAAGGCATTTTTAGCTGAAAACCTTGGCACAGAACACAACCACGGGGGCTTAGGGCACTGTCTGGTTTTTCAGCTTCCTGTATTGGGACCTGATTGTTTTCCATGGCCTTTTGTGCTCTTAGTTTATGAAAAATCAATACTTTAATATAGAAAACGAATCCCCAGCTATATATTTAGAGCAGTACTACCTCCAACCCTGTAGCTTCTGCTGTTGTCTTCATTTCTCTCCTAGAAACTGGCACTTGTGTTAACCCGGCAGGGTGGGATCCCCTTGCTCAGGCAGAGCAGGGAGCAGGATGTGCATGGAAAGGCATCACAGCACCTTCAGAGAGGAGCTTGGTCTCTCCTCTGAGCTTCAGCAACATGGCTTTTGAATAACCTAAAGGGTGGAATTTGGATGCCACCTGTTACTAAGTGCAGTGTGGTTAACGGGGGATTTTCACATTTAATAACCTTTTCCTTCTCGGATCTGATCGTAAGGCAAAGAACTGTTAAAATATAGAGGAGAAGCACTTTGCTGTATTTTTTTCCAGTTCAAAAGTAAATAAAAATCAACCCAAAACACAAAAAGAGATGGTTTGCACAAAATAAGGCTGTCAGTGTTTATTTTGACGTTCACGGGAGAAAAAAGAGGTTTGAGATGTCATTCATTTTCACTGCAAGAAAAGGCAAGATTCAGAAGAAAATACTTTGAAAATAACATATTCCAACTGATTCATTTCAGCTGTGTTTTGGGTTTGTTATCCTGGACAGCTTGTTTGGGGTGAAAACTGTATCATGTTATTCAGCACGTAGTGGAACAGGTTCTCAGGAGGGCTCCCAGGGAACAGCCAGGTCTCCTTGTGCAGGTGATTTCAGATGAGCTGGGGCTTAGCAGGCATGATGCAATAATTTATTTCTCTTGAATTCTTGTGGAATGGCTGATTCCTGCTCTGAGCCCACATGTCCCTGTGCAGGGGCTGGGGACAGTCATTACCACCAAACCACATCTGTACGGGAAGAGGAGAGGCAAGTGGGGAATGGCTGTGGCAGGTCTAAGCCCTCCCCAGGCATCATCCCACAGGCACCAGAGACCTCTTACAGCTCCACATTTTCTGCTCCTGCTCTGTTTCTGGAAGGAAGAGCTCTGTGCCAAAGCTACTGCTGGGAGCCATCGGTCCCGTCCCTCCTGCTGAGGGCACAAGGACCCCACACTGGGCCCTCACTCAGCAGTGTGCTGGAGAAAATCGATTTGGTTTTCTCTGGGGCACTCCTAGTGCCTTCCAATGACTGCTCATCTCTAAAATAAATCTTTTCTTTCCTCTAGCACTTCCCATACTTTTCCTTTTCAAACACCAGGTCCACCTGGTGCTGGAGATGTTGCTTTTTCCTCCCTTCTCTCCCATGACAAAGAGGGAGGGAGAAAAACATGAGGACTGTGTATTTGAAACAGCAGAAACACAGAGTCACAGAATGTCCTGAGTTTAAGGGACCCAGGAGAATCATCGAGTCCAACCCTCAGCCCTGGACAGGACCATCTGCAAGAGTCACCCCCTGTTCCCCAGGGATCATCCAAACCCTCCTGGAGCTCTGGCAGCCTTGGGGCTTGTCAGTGGGCACAGTGGTCAGTGCCCACCACCCTCTGGGAGAAGAACCTCTCCCTGAGATCCAACCTAACCCTGCCCTGACACAGCTCCAGCCATTCCCTCAGTCCCTGTCACTGGTCCCCACACAGCAGAAATCAGTGCCTGCCCCTCCTCTGCCCCTCCTGAGGAAGTTGTAACTTCGATGAGGTCTCCCCTCAGTCTCCTCTTCTCCAGGCAGAACATGTCATGCTGCCTTTCCCCATCCCTCAGGCTTCAAACCCAGTGGCTCTTCCCCCTCTCCCCCACTCTGTCATCCCCACCAATCCCTCTAAAACAAACCCAAAGGGTTGGGAATAAGTGGTCTCTGCAGGTAGGTAAGTAGCTCCTGAGATGAGGGAGTTATTTTTGGTGAGGTATGAAGTGCCACGTGACACAGTCTTCACAAAATGCCAAGCAGCCAAAGCTGGAGCTGTGTGCTCCTAACCTTCTGCTCTGAGGTAAAAATAAACCTTAATAAAAGGGCTGAGGAGGCTTAATGGGAAGTGGAAATGCAAAAAGGGAAAAAACAGGAAAACTCAGTCAGGAAGAGCCTCAGCAGATCTGAGGGAACGCAGTGCGGTGTCTCTTCGTCTGACTGTCTCTCTTCTCCTTGCAGGTCTGGGTGCTCCAGGCCAGGGCTATGGAAGGGTACCTGACTGCACTGGAAGGGTCTGGAAGTGTTTGGTTCCTGCTGAACAAATGGTTCAGGAGTGTTGGGCAGGATGAGGCTGCCCTGAGAAGGCAGTCATGAAGACAAGATACCATGTGTGGCTGGTTGCTCTTCGCTGTCATTGGCAGTGGCTTTGTTAAGAACCACCAGCAATTTACTTTCCCATTCCTTATTTCCCAGTTCCACTGCCATGAATGGGATTTTAATGCTGATGGAAAAATGCTGTGCAAAAGATGGGCATATTGGCCATGGTGTCTGGTGGCTTCAGCACATTGAACCTCAGCCTGCAAAAAATAAGCCTCTCACACTTGGTATGTGCATGATTACAAGTTAAACCAGGCTCAAAAATCATCCTGCAAAATGTTGGCACCCTTTGGAGACCCTCGTAGAGGTTTCCACCTTCAGCTCTACAACTGCAGACACTGCACAGTTGCCCCACCAAGCTGAGTGTCCTTTACTGTGAGCTTCTCCTGGGGATGTCTGTCTCAAGGGGCTGAGCAGGTTAAGGGCACCTTGATGTTCAAACTTCCATTTCACTCCCTGTTTTCTTTTATTTTTTCCAGATCTTTTTCATCTGTTTTGTCAAAGGTTCTCACAAAATGGCTGGCTCTGAAAGAAAGAAAATCTCCAGCACAACAACCCCAGACTCCAGCATGGCAGGAGGTTTCTGTGTGAGTATTACCTTTAAAACAAAGGGAATACTAAACAAGTGTGTCTCCCCCGACACAGCACACTTCCATTTCTATTCATGGCTATATCTGTCCCAAACAGTGCTGAGCAAAGCTGATCAGGTAGAGGGTGAAAGTCCTGCTGGTGGGACTCTGGTCGTCTGCTAGGAGCAGCATCACCATTCTGGAGCACACACCCTTCTCCTGCAGCGCCCTATCAAAGGAAGATTAAATCCTCCTGCCAGTATGGGACTGTGGCTGCTGTCAGGGTCCTGCAAAGGTCAGCATGTTTGCATTTTCCATTTGCCTAACAAATTAGAGCTCCTGAAGGCAGGATCTCTAGGCAGCACTGCCAAGATGGAGCAGACCTTGGCTGGCCCATCTCCCAGCTCTGTTCACTGGCTTTCTGTGGCCACCTCCACTGTGCTGGGCTCTGAGCAGCCCCAGGCTCTGCTGAGCAGCACCATGACCTTAGTGCTGCAGAAGGACCTTCACAGGGGCCTCAGTGGGTGGCATGTGTAGGTTGGACCTGCTGGTGTCCTGATGCACAGCCCACCTGTGTCCTGTGGCTCTTGCTCATGCAGGATTGATGTTTAAGCACCAGTGATGCCCAGCAGCAAGAGACAAAGCTCTGGCACCAAAATGGGGAGGAAATGATGGAAAGGCTCCATTTTTTAAGGTTGGAAACAGCTCAAAGGAGAACATGCAAATCCTCTGGCTGCTGTCTGGCCTTGCAGTTTCTCCCATGCATAGGTAAGTGCCTGCCACATCCCATCAGCTTCTCTCTCTGGGCTGGAGGGCAGAGAAAAGGCTGTGCCATGGCCCTGGGATGTTCTGAGGCCCCCCTGCCCCATGGAGGAAGAAGAGGAGAGACATAAGGGAGAAAAGTGGGATGAAAAAGCCAGGTCTTGTCCTGGCTGTCCAAACATTACCAGTGCTACTGGAAGGGTACCAACCAGTGCAAACCCTTACCTAAAGAGAAATGAGGTCCAGAAGTCAGTAAACACGGGGTCCCCAGGGGGAACAAGTGCATGGCTTTGCTCGGGGCTGGCCCATGAGCAGCAGAAGAAGGTAAACACAAGGTGGCATGTTTGAAGGTCACGAGTGATTTATCCTGCTTTTACATCTCCAGAAAACATTTTTCAAATGAAACTGAGAGAGGAAGGATAAAAAGAATCCAATGAGAAATAATAATTAAAGATCTCAGGGCAGAAACAGAGCAGGGAGCACAGGCAGCCTGACAGTTTCAATTTTCACTTAGACAGTGCTTCTCGGGACTGATAACCTTCCCCTGCTGACGAGCATCCTTTCCCTGCCATAAATCCCAAACCCCAGAAGCTGCTTTTCACCTTTCCTTCCTCACCCCAGCCCCAGCAAGCCTTTATGAGGCTTCCCAGGGGCTGAAGGGCTGAATTTCAGACAAGCAGGGGATGATGACAGAGTGGCCCCATGCTGGAGGGAACAACTGGAGTCAGAGGAGAGAGAGATGAGCGGAAGCAGAAAAACATCAAGGAAGAAGCACCCTTTTCTCCTGCATGAAAATGTCTCTTAGTGCAGGGGGTTGGACCAAAGGTCCCTTCCTATCCCAGCTACTCTGTCCTGTGACCACTGGGATAACTCTGAGAAAAGAAAACATAGTAAAACTACTGAGGCGTGGGAGACATTGTGAGGTCATGGTGTCTCTGCAAAAGAAATAAACAAATAAAACAAGTGGTCCATGGTGATGGAGTTGAGAAAGGGAGGTTTGGTATTAAGACTGCTGGACATGGAAATCTTCCCTGTTTCTGTATCTTCAGCTTCAGCACTGATAAACACTGACCAGCACCACTGCACAGGGACTCCTTAACATTTCAACCTCTCATGTTAAGAGTGTTAAGGCTTTTACTGGAGCAGGAGAGAGATACCCAATCAACAAAAAAGGGTGAAAAATCCCATACTAAGCCTCAGGAACTGTAACCCCACCCCGAGCTCCAGTGCTAAATGTTCAAACCCTGGCACTGCCTCCCTTAGCCTGACAATGCCTCCCTGTTCATTAACATTCAGAGTTAAACCTGGGGGAGTGCAGGAAAAGTCAGGGATCACAGAGGGAATGAACTCAGAATTAGAGATGGACCTGAACCAAACCCCTGGGTCAGAGCAGAACTTCACGAAAGGACAAGCAGGGGGGTTGAATTTTGCAGCTCAGCCCAATCTATAATTCATTATGTATCTCTGGTATTTCTAAGAAGGCTACAGCTGTGATATTTAAATGCCAAACCTTTGTGCATTTTTAGACCCGTACTTTGGTTGTTGTTTTTGAGAAGCTGAAATAGTTTTTGCCCCTCCCTGTTTCCTGTTGAAACTGGAGAGGAAGAAAGGGCTGGCAGCATCCTAGATAGGCTTAATTCTTGTTATTGTAACATCAAGGACATTTTGAATTAGTGAGTGTGGAGCTCAGTGCCAGCTGATGGTTGGTTCACCCTTAATTTCAAGGTGGCTCATTACTGGGCAGAGAAAAATTGCTATTTTCCCCCACCACACACCTCAACAGGACATGATTATGACAGAGCTTATGATTTTCACCACATTTTTTCCCTATGGACGAGCAGAACAAAGAGGCGTGAACTGATACTACCAACTGAGCAGATAAGGAGGCCTGTGCAATGCACAGCATGAAACAGTATGAGGGGGGAAAGCAAAAGCCAAAGGTGGTGGCAATGAAGGGGAAGCTAAATGGCAAGAAGTGTTTCAGACACACGGGGGCCAAGAGGTGAGCAAAGGTGTCAGTGAAGTCTCCAGGAAGCAGCAGAGAGGAGGGGGTTGTGAGAGTGATGCTGCAAAAACAGGTACCAAATTATCTGAATTTTCAGCCTTCCTATTTAATTTGGGACACATCACCCAAACCGGGGCTGTGGTCCCTCAGTTCTTTAAGAGGGCATGGGCAGGGCTGCTGCCTCTTCTGGGAGGTTCTGCCCCAGTTCTGCATCATCACTGACCTCTGCCTTGGGAAGATTTTGCCATTTCCCTGATCCTGGAGAGCCTCACAAAGAGGAAATGACCATAGGACCACTCATGGCATCCTCACATCCCTCACAAATAGGGAACAACTGGGGGACCACTCACGGTGTCCTCACATTCCACCTCTAAACTGAAAGTATTTTTTGGTGTTGTTTTTCACCCATTGTCAGGTTTGTCAAAGAAATTTGTGAACATTCCGGGGGCTAATAATTTTTATATCAAAAAATTTGTGAACATTCTGGGGGCTAATAATTTTTATATCAAAAATATGCGTAATAAGTAATAATTAGTTGAAATTCTTTTCATAAAAGCTAGAGCAATGCATTCATTGACATTTAACCTCCTTCTTCCCCTGCAATCAAAGTCTTTTAAATAGAAATTACATCAAATTTGATTCCATTTTGGCAGTTATATCTTTCGAAAGAAAAAAAAATTCATAGAAGCAGGAGAAAAATTTCTGGAATAAAACAGTCTGTGACAAAGCAATAAGTATCTGCAGAGGAGAAGAAAAACCTTCTAAAAACTGATCCTATGGAGCCCTAGAATTATGATGTCAAGGGAAGGAGCACAAGGAAAGAAGTGGAAGAGGGAAAGAAATGTATCAGGAGGAATACTGATGGGGTTAAAATAGAGTGATAATGTCCTTCATAATGCCCCGAGCCACGTCCTGCTATAACCTAATTAGCTCAGGCACAGCTGATGGAGGGCTGGGGGCAGGTACAAAGCCCGTGGGGCTGCAGGAGGTGAGGTGAGGGATGCAGTAATTGATGCTTTTCCTTCAGACACAGCATTAGGCAAACAGTTGTAGTGGGGTATGAGGCAGAAACAGGCTGAATCACAAAGAAATTACCCTTTTAGAGGGAAATGTGTGATGAAAGGCTGCATTCAGCCAGGACTGGGGCACCGAGTTCACCTGGAGAGGGATGCCAGTTCTGTTAGCCAGGGCTGCTCTGCCAAGACTTCACCATAACCCTCCCTCTTCCTTCCTACAAAGCAGCTTGTGAGAAGCAGTGGAGTGTCCACTGCTTTTCTGATTTTCATAGGATACCCTGAGTTGGAATGGACCCACAAGGATCACTGAGTCCAACCCCTGGCCCTGCACAGACACCCCAACAATCCCACCCTTTGCCTGAGAGTGTTGTCCGAACCCTGTGGCACAAGCCAACCACAAGGATCCCTTTGAGGATCTTTTGAGCCAGAAGCCATTTCAGTCATCCACTGCTCCCACAACAGGACACACACACTGGGTTTCTACTCTGCGTGGTGATGAGTAGAGATCTCCCATCACAGCCTGGAAAGCCTTCTGGGCCCCAGAAGAATAAGAAGCTCCCTATGATGCTTTTATCATTATTAATGGCAACACTTGTATTTAGAGAGAGATGGAGAAAAGATTTGGGAAATGTGAGACCTGTAAGTCTTGATTCCAGCGGTAGGGGGGTTATAGATACTGACTATGCTTAATCAGCAACAGAAGAGGGAAAATACCCAGGGAATTGTGATTTAATTAAAGATAACTGCCATGGATTCAGAAAGGAAAAAGCTAAGCCAAACTGTTTGAAGGAGCACACAAAAATGAAAAAGAAATGTCAAGGCTGATGAGGGGAACAATGTTAACTTTGGGAGGAGGAAAGCTGGGACTAGGTATCACCATGTCCACCACCAGGGTGACATATCTGTGCACAATCACAGAATCATTCATGTTGGAAAAGACCTCTGAGATCACCAAGTCCAATCTTTGTCCAATCCTCACCTTGTCAGCCAGCCCAGAGCACTCAGTGCCACATCCAGTCATTCCTTGAGCACCTCCAGGGATGGTGACTCCACCACCTCCCTGGGCAGCCCCTTCCAATGCCTGACAGCCCTTTCAGTGAGGAAATTCCTTCTGAAGAAAGGAAGCACATCTAGAAGGAGACACCAGATGAGAGGATGAGTGGAAAGTCTTGGGAAGCACTGACAGGGTAGGCAGGGAACCTCTGCCAGCTCTCACAGCTGAACCACATACAGAGAGACTAAAACTGAACCAGAGTCCAGCCCAGGCTTCCTCCTGACAGCACCTGTGTGGGAGAAGAGCTTTTGGCACTGGGACAGTCCTGCCATCCTCCAGCTCAATGGCTTAGAGAGCACAGGCTCACTGTGAACTAGGGAAGAGGATAAACTGACCACCTATTACTGAATATTTCCTTCATCGTCTCTCCTTGATTCTTTCCTGCTCCTTCTTAGGCAAGAGTTGCACGAGGAAGGATTATGGTGGGATTGGGGGTCCCCCAAAGCAAGGACTATGGCCAGAAAGGTGACATCTGGCTGATTTGCCTCTTGGCTATCCAGGGAGAGCATGTCTGGGGCAAGATTTTTTAAATGCAGAAGGTAAAATCCATCACTGTCAAAAACAAAGGGGAGGTTAGAGCAATACTGAATGCAGTAGGGCTTCCAGCTACTTTTTGCAACCTTAGGAAATAAATCTAAAAGCTTGAGAAAGTCTGTACTGTACGTCTATATTATCAAGGAAAATCTCAGGAAATGATGAGTTCTTTCTATTTCTGCTATATTTTTTCCATCCTTTTTTTCACTCCTAGATGAATACATGCGTAAGGAGGGTCCAGAGAACATTGCTTGTGTGCTTTTGCCACACCAACAGAATTAAAATTCCTGGATGGTATCATGCCAGGACATGCAAATTTAGAAAGACTCAGGGTTTTCTTAATAGCTGGAATCCCCAGCTTTCCCTGGACCAGCTGGGAGGGCTGCTCTGGGATTATGGGCAGGTGCACGGATGCAGAAACTTTTGCTCTGCTGTCAGAACAGGTTTCCCAAACATATATTGGTCACCTTATTGTATAAAGAATATTGAAAGCACAGCAAACTGCAATCAGCACTGACACCCACACTTGAAGAGCTTCTTTTAAAATGGGAAGAAACAAGGTGTGTTTGAAAAAAGAAGGGACCTGGCCAGATTAGACACAAAAGGAAGAGGCAGAATAAATACACGTCATGTCAGAGAGAGGTGACTTTATCTTCAACCTGCTTGCTAATACAGGACAACCCTTCATTTTAAGTGTGGGGCTCCTTTCATGGTGCTGGATGTCCCAAAGACATGATGCTGGCAGTCCCAAATGCTCATGCAAACTGGATTATTGTTCCACTGGAATTTTTGAACCTCTCTTCCCTCTCAGTGTGACATCCTTCTCCCTGTAAATCCATTACTGCTTAACAAGCTTTGATGCTTCCAGAAGCTACAAGGATCCAGTGACTCCTCCCCTCTCTGAGGATTCCAGTCGTCATTCATGCCCAAATGCCAGCACAAAGAGGCCCCCAACAGGAGCACTCCTGATGCAGCACTGCACTCCTGGCAGGTGAGATGTACTGCTTCATTTTACTTCTGGGCTCTGGGCAATATTAATTTTTTAAGGCAAGGTTAGATCTCAGACATTTGTCAAAGGCATCGCTTGAGATGCTGAGATCCACCTCCTTCCTCTTTTTTATTCCTTCCTCATCCTGAGCTCCTCTAACCTGTCCCAGAAATCACAGCCTTCCTCTTTGCCTCCCCCACCTGGCTAAACCATCAGTCACTATTGGTTATCCTCTGATGTAGAAAAGGTGATGACATTTCCAGAGAGTCCCAGAAATCTCTGAATATGGTCTTGGGCAGGTACAGCCACATCCTTATCGCCAGAAGCACAGGGGATGGTGTCCCACTTACCTGAGATGCCACCATGAACCAGCCTTTGGGAGAAAGAGCTCTGCTAGAGAGACCACAATAAAAGGTCCTTGAGTCCAGTCCTTGATGGGAGCAGCCCCAGGATGACATCTCCAGGGAATCAGCCTTTGGAAACACACTAGTAAAAGCTACCCTTTCCATGAACACTTATCAGAAGTTGTTGAGTTTGGGGCTTGTCTTTTTCCTTTCTCCTTTTCTTCCCCTCTCCCTTAAAAGGAGAATAAATTAAGAGTTTATCTGTAATTTTCTCAGCAGGATGACTGCATTGAAGTGCCAGGCAGGATCCCCCATTTTATAAATCAATGTGTTTTATCACAAGCCTGGGCCTTGTGGTAATAAACTAAACAAGAGCTGCTGCTTCCTTCATGGGTGTAATCAGCAAGCAGGTGAGCACAAGAGCTTTCCTCATACTAATAGGGGAGCAGGGAAGCTGCTAATTTGACCTGCAGTGTGGATTTAGTCCCTCCTGCAGTGGAGTGTTGCTGCAGTTATCTCTCCAAGTCCAGCCTCCGTGGTTTCCTGTTTTATTTCCAGTCCAGACATGCTCTGGGAACCATTACCATATTTATAAAGCTACCTGGATTCACTGAGCATGCATGAAAGGGTTAGACAGACCTATCTGTTTTACCAGCTGTGCAGGCAGCATCTGCAAGTGAGAAAAGGGAGGGAAGGAGCAAAAAAGAGAGGTTATTCTATATTGTCCCTCAAAGGTAGCACCTATTCACATTAGAGAGCAGAAGGACCCATCTTGGGCAGTAAATCTGCCCTTGGTGACAAGTAGCAGGTTACCTCATGCCCCTGTGGAGATTTACCACAGTTCCAGGGCAAATTTCCATGAGTTTTCCTCTTTTATTGGATTACAGGGCAGAGAAATGGAGAACATTGTGGGTAAGGAGATGGAGGGGACATGGAGCCAGAGGAGTCTGTGCTGCAGGTTCTAATTCCAGGCTCAGGCGAGGGTTTAAGAGGCGATTTTAGCCAAGCAAGAGGATTGTGATGATTATAACACAGCACATCTTCTTTACCAGATAATGAGCATGGGTAAGAGGCCTTAAATCCTTGGACAGGACATATTCAGGATCTGAAAAGCACCATCACAGATATTCTAAATGAAAGGCTCCTGGTATGTTTTCTCTGCTGTCTCTGTTATCACTCATCTAATCCCTTGGTGGTCTAGTAATCCTGAAGACAAAGGCAATGAAAAATAGTCTTGAATTAAACAGTCTGAATTATACAAATATAACGTATCATTGCAGAGTCCATTGCTTGGCCTGGGGCACTGAGGACTCGCTATTCCACAGCAAGGACATTTGGGGAGAGTACCTTTTTGGGGAAGCCTGCAGGGGATTCCCATTTCTCCTGAGTTCACACACTCAGGTTTTAACTAGAGCACATCTTTGAGCTGCTGGGAACACGCTGTTTCATCTTCATCTTTGAAGAGGAGATGACAGAGTGACTGTAATGCTGTCCTTCACATAGGAAGTGGAAGAAGCAGCTACACAAGCCACGGGGATGGTTTCCTTATAGAGAGCGGGTCATATTTGTTAAGCATTTACTGGGCCTAAAAAAAAACCAAAAAAACCCCCAAAAAAACCCCACCACTGTAAAGGCTACGAAAAAAATATCTTTGGGCTCCTTGGACTTGTCTTTCTGTAGTAGCATGGACTTGGAGGAGGTAACTCGGAGAGATGATTCACTTTGCTTGCTCTGGTGAGAGTGGATCGGCAGCTACTTACACCCTATATAAGAGAAAAGAAAAAAAATATTGATCCAGAGTTCCCACATCTATGATCTACATCCTTGGCTTCCTCTAAAGAAAATTTATTGCTCCCTATCAGCAATAAATCAGAATACCAACATCCCTACTCCCTCTCAGACAGATACACTGTTGTACAGCACGAGAGAAACTCCCCAAAGTGGGGGATATGAGGGTTTAACACACAGGCAAGTCTGAATAACATTTCAGAGGCATGAGAAGAAAGACAGATCAGCTGCCATTATGCTGGAAAATAGTAAGCTTTTAATTATATTTAATTCATTTAATAGCTATATTTATTCTGTACACTAATGTATAAATAGATACGTATTTATACTAATATTTATAAATGTATGTATAAATATGTATTTGTAAACATATATTTATTAAAGCAAAGCAAATAAATACATATTTATAAGGGAATATTTAGTGCATTTAATAAACATACACAACCTGCTGCCATGCTGGAGGATAAAACAAGGTGAAGAAAATTGAAAGCAAACCTAAGCAAAAAATAACCTTAGATTGACACTTTCTTCCTAATGGATCCCAAAGCTCTGTTTTACTCTAATTTACACACCAGTGAGAAATTCGGTTCTGATGTGCAGCAGTTTCTGAGATGAGATGCAGTAATTGTGTAACCAGAATAGCAGCACCACGGCTGAGTGCAGGCTGGGAAGTAAAAGACTGCTTTTCCAATGAAACATGGACAAACTCATCTTGGGCGAAATTATTCCTAGTTTATAGCGAGTAAAGTCCTAACCACAGCGTCCAGCTGAGAGGATGTCTATACTAAAGGTCTGTATATGGGGGAAACAAGCTTTATAGAGTTAGATAACAGCAGTTTGGAGGTCGATGAGGACTACAAAAAAAAAAAAAAAAAGGTGGAATAAATTTGCCCACTCTGAGCAAAGTACTGCTGGTTTAAAGCGAGCTCGGGTCCTTTTACAGCAGTGCTGCTGCACAGCCACTGAATCCTGGAGGAGTTCAGAGAGGCTGGCATTTGGCTCTGACCCCAGGGTTAATTTAGCTGCTCTTGCAAGATGAGAAATAGGAACCCAGGTCCTTGTCTCCTTTGCTATCCAGTCAGTTGAGTGACACGAAGGTAAAAGTGGTGTGAGCGGGAATGGGGCTCTCTAATGAACAGGAACTGCCAGGAGCTTTCCAGCACTTGCAGGAGGTGTCAAGATGATGACTGCTCAGAACAGACTGGCACAGGAGGACAGGGAACATTTTGTCTTGGGTTGTTTTCCAAACTTGTTCTGGAAACAGCTGGGATATTTACTGCAGGAATCCAACCCTGACATAATGGTCCCTGGGATCCAGAGGTATCAATTTCTCCTACGTGCTTCCCTCCAAAGGAGTTTCTCTAAGGCCCGGTGACAGAGATGAGTCTGGGACTATTCCCTGTGTGATGTGCAGAAGTCCCCTCTGGTGTGACACCTCAGACACAGCCAGACAGGGGTGCTGCACTGGTGTTTCCCAACTCTTCCTCAGCCACAGAAGATTTCCTCCCTCCCATGAGGTGCCCAGGTGATTGTTCCTCTGCAGCTGTAGATTGGTTCCGTCAAACCTTCGTCCACAGCTTTGTCAAAGGGTTCAGAGCTGCTCTCAACCTGAAGCTGGTGGATTAACACCAGGTCTTGATTTAATTCTGCTCAGGCAGTTCATCCTAGTCCCTCTCATTCTAATCCTACTGTTATTTTTACAGTCCTTGAGCTTTTCCCCTTGGTCTTTCCCCGGGCGTCGCACCGAGCCGTCTCTGGCTGCAGACACAGATTTGCTGCCAGAAGCCAGACATGTACTTTGCTCAGGTGGAAAACAACTCCAGAGATACCCTTTTTTTTTTTTTTCCCTTTCTTTTAAAACCCCACCTTCTGGAGGAGTGCCAGCTGATTTCAATACCCAGGGGACTGTGCTCTAATTGCCAGAGAGAGGGATGCAGCCAGCTTTGCTATTACCTTCACCACAGACAGGAAGCCGTTCAGCCAGACGCCTTTTGAGTGAGGGATCAGGTCATCTCGGCGCTGACTCAAAAGCAACCAACCCCTCTCTCATCACTTAGATTTAAATCATAGCTCTTTTTCCCACTCCAAGGTCTCATTAGTGCCCCTGGGCTCATGATAGGAACAGTAGAAAGGCAGTATCCTTGCCAGCTTGGGATTGTTATTTCTGCCGTACTCAGCAGGAAAACAGAGCCCTGCTTGGTTTAGTAACTGGATTAAAACAAACTGCAGCACAGGATTTGATCTCAAACACTCTGCTTTTCAGAAAACTGGTTTAACCTAAGTCTGTCCTCTCTTGCAATGCAAGAAGAACACCCTGGTATCAACATCTCTCTCAGCACTGGCTGCACTAGGCCTGCCCCATGTTCTGGATGGCTCTGTGAATGAAGACTTTTCAAGTGCTATCAATATTTTATGAATTTCTATCCACTTAGTTTAATGGGGGATTGTAAAAGCATTTAACCATATTACACCCAATCTCTCAGACACTGCATTATTTCAGCAGAGATATTTTATTAGAAGCAACTGGCACAGCTGCTGTGATATCATTTATATATATATATATACACGTATATATATATCTCATATATATATCTGTTTCTCAAGCCAAGTGAAATCAGAGAGCAGGGAAGGGGAAGCAGCCATGGAAACTCCATGTCTCAGGTTTGTTCTGCTGCATCTGAAAGGTTTCATTTGTTGTGATTTGCATGGCTGCATGCAGGCTCTTTACCTGATTGTTTTTATAGACTGGGCTGTAGACTGAGTCTGCATGTTTGATGGTCTAAATCCAGATGCAAGCATGTGGCATTGCCTAAAAACACAATGAGGGAGAGGCCCAGCTCCTCAGCCTGGCTTCCCTCACTGAGGACACCTCAAAGACCAGGACTCAGGACTGACCAGGATCCAGCTGTGAGATTCTTTCCTATTTTGCCCAACAGACAAAGGCAGGGCAGACAGTTTGGATTAGCCATTCCAAGCAGGATTCTTTCACATCTTTCAAGGTTTTCGCCAAAGGACCCAGAAGTCCCTGCTCTGACCCATCTCTGCTTTAGCTTGTGAACAGCTTTTGGAAATCCAGCCCAACTTCCCCACAGCACCACGGAGTGAAGAAAGGACACGCAGCATCAGAGCAGCACCACCTCCCTCAGCACAGGATAAAGATGCCACTTTCTCCTTCTCTCGCCCCCCCTCCACCCATTGTTTATTTCCAGCCCTGCACAAAGGCCTTTAAAAATCCATTGAGCTGCTTTTGACCGTGTCTCTGTTGGGTAAATGAATTTATGGTATGCCAGGCTGATTTATGAATGCCTGTTGTACTTCAAGGAGGAGGGCTGGTGATTTAATACCTCCAGCCATGCGGGACAGGGAGCTGTTCTGATCAAAGAAGCCCCGATTTAGCTGGCATGATTGATTCCAGCCTGAGGAATTACAGCAGGATCCCCAGCACATCACAGTCAGCACAGGTCAGAGGCATCTTCTGCCATCAAAGATGCCAAGTCTAAAGGCTGGGGTGCTGGAAGATTTTTACCCTTCCTAATACTTCCTATTACCCATAAAATGAAGCAGCTGTTCAGCCATCTCTCCCCATTCCATTGATGTTAAAATGATAACATCCAGCTTGGTTTGGCTGGTTGTCTCTCCTGGGCCCCAGGTGTTGACACAACACAAAGAGCAGCTCCCCAGTGCTACAGACAGAACCACAGGCTCATAGAATTCTTTAGGTTGGGAAAGACCTCCAAAATCACCAAATCCAACATCTGACTGATCACCGTCTTGCCAACTAGACCACAGCACCAAGTGCCATGTCCAGACATCCCAGCTCTGGTGTGCAGGGACTTGGTACTGATGGTTTAAAGCACCTCAGAGGGTTTGTCCTCCAGGGTTTGTGCAGTCAGGGAGTCTCCCCACCTCATTCACTGGTTCTTAGAATCAGTTATAAAATATATTATTATTATATTATTAAGTTGTTGTTATTAATATTAATAAAATATTAGGCAAGTCTGTTTGCAGTGACGAACTGAATTTTATATGAAGTTCCACGTATAGAGGCTAAAATTAGTATTTTAAAACTTTCCTATCAAATACCTCTAAGCCACATATAAAGCATCATAATGATTTCCTTTTGTGAGATAGATAACACACACACAAACCTCCAGTTTATCCTCCTGAGGAATTGTTTTTATTTTATTTTTTGGTGACAAATGCTACAGTTTTCATCCAAACACTCTCCTCCTCCACAGCAATACCCAGCCAAGTTCTATTTCCAAATCTTTTCTACATTGTGTCTTCTGATCAAAGTCAAAGAGGTATAAAGAATAAGAAATTCAGAATTTCTCCTTTCATCTGTCCAGAAAAGAAGGTCACAAACTACAGTAACTTCTGGACCTATTCATCAAACTCTTGGAAGTCACAACTCCCAGATTAAAAGAGCAGTGATTGATGATACCTTTTCCAGGGGTTACATTGGAAAAATGTGCTCCTTATAATGGAAACAGAGAAGAAATTAGTTCTACTATCTCTCTTGAGTCTTAGTGAAAGTGGAAAACTGTAGATAAGGGGCTAAATCCCAAAATCTTTCCTCCTCAAACCCTTCCCACTGAGCTTAAAAGTTCTGTACTTATGTTCCTTTTTATACATTTTCTCTAGATGCCCCTTGCTTAAGAGGGTCTGTACCCTTGGATGGTGGTGGCTCATCCTGACTATTTTAGCTACCTCAAAATAGGATACTTTTAGTATAAACTGTAGCTAAGCTCTTTTCATATTTATTGGTCCACGATGAATGAAACTTGTCATTCAAGTTTCACAGACAACCTTTCTGACTTTAACAAAAACTTCATAGGTTCTCTGTGTCTTTCCTTTCACAACTCCCTGTCATGCCTTGGTCTCATGAGGTGGTCAGGCACTGCAGTGATGAAATTTAGGGAAAATAAGGAAATATTTGCGATATGACTCATTAATACCCTCGGTGCATGGGTAAAAAGTCACCCTGTAAAGTCACCATTCATCACTCTGGCAAAAGAGAGGAAAAGAAAGACAGGAGATATGAAAGAGTGGCCTGGATAAGATGTAAACTCTCCAACGAAACAGGAGCTTTATAGCTGTGAAGGACTCCCCACTCCCAGTCCCAGTGACAGGGCTGTTTTGACAAGGCTGTTTTGACAACGCTGAGAGAAGTGAGATCAAAAGATACTGATCTGTTAAAGGACTGGACCCACAAAGAAGAAGACAAAGCTGTCAAGAACACAAAGCCAGGGGCTGCAGCAGCGTGCTGAGGTTCCCCAGGAGAGCAGGTGACACTGAGGCATAGCAAATGCAAAGGATAGACATTGTGGGCATGGAGTTTTTATTTCAGCTTTTCCTCCAAGCACAGGGTATTTTCAAAGTAAAAAATATGACTTTCATTGTCAAGAGAAGCTGCTTCTAAGTTATTGCTCACTGTTATTTGCCAGGGTCTCTGAAGGTGGGGTGGAAGGTACAAACTCTGGCTGTCACCTGCTCTGTTGGTGTTTTTCAGAAGTGTGGGAAGGATCTGATCAGGTTCCAGCTGTTTAGGGGACAGGCTCTGTGGCCCTTACGACAAGAAAATGAAGGCATGGACTGGACCCTGGGGAAAAGCTTTGTCCTAGGGTTCATACCCAGGGCTGAAAAGGGAATCAAACAGGATATCCTACTCCTGTGTTTGCAGAGATGTTCTACTGCACATGCGGAAATCTCTGGAAATAATGTGAAAATAATAAAAATCTCTTCCTATTATAAACAAATACTGAATAATGAGAAACAGAGAAATAAAGAGCAGTGCAATGACAACTGTCAGCAGCTGCAGGGTGAAACCCAGCCCCACAGCCACAGCCAGGTCCAGGCTGGCTCACAGGGCCCTGGGTCAGAATTGCATCTTTTAGCAGTGCTGTTGTGGCATCCCTGTGTTAGATGCACCCACCACTCACAGGAGAGAACCCTGCACGTGCCATGTGGCTACGAGAAAGCCAAGACATGTGAAATATGAAAATGATCACAGCTTAGACGGGGGATGCCAGAGCCAGTCTGAGGGAAGCTGGGTGTTAGCCAGCAATAACGTACCACGCGTGAGATGAACAATTATCCAAAGACAAATCAGTGTCATGCAATCACTAGTAAGGCATCAGGCTGTCATTCCTGGGTAAACACCACCTGCATTGTTTCTCCACAATAACAATGGTGTCTCGATTTCTAGCACTTTACTAGGATATCTCTGGCTCCTTGGGGCTGCCTAACCATCTCTGCAGGACCATGAGGGCCTGGGTGAAGATTTTCATTCTCACCACATTGCTTTCCTGCTGTCTCTTACCTCCTGCACTGTGTATCCCTACCCTGGCTCTGTAACTTTGGCCATCGGCCCAGATTACAGCCCAGAGCCTCACACCCAGGCTATGCCTCAAGAAGCCTTTTCCATCACAACATTTCTGAAGAGATGTGACCTTTCTCCTCCTGCCTTGCAGCTAAAACTGTTGTCCAGCCTCTCACTTCGGATCTTGTAATGATTGTAGGGACTGTCCTTCCCTCTGGTCTGAAAAAATGCATCCTGGTTCCACTCACACATCTTTTAGGATATGGATGCAGGGATCCCTTTCCCAACCCACTGCTGTCAGCATGTCATCCCTCCAAATCCTTCCCTCTGGTGTCACTCTTTCTCTGTCACTTCAAACATATGTTGCACATACTTGCTTTCACAGTCCATCCTCACCCACCCTCGCCCTCATCTGTCACTCGGCTTGGAAAGGTTGGCTCTCACCTTCAGTTGGCCCCTGGTGCCAGTCTTCCCTCTCCCACTTCTTCCATCCTCAAACAAGTTATCATTGTGTTTACCCCATGCTGTTCCTCATGCTCGAAACACCTACAAGCCTATCTCATGGTACTCCTCCAAAGCGCTTCCTAAATCAAACTCACCATTGTGATGTCTGCAAAACCCATGAAAACTACTTTTCTGTCTCCAGTCTCTTGTTCTGACTCAAGTCATCTTATTATTTCCTTACATTCCTGACTCTCTTACACATTTCGTGCTTTACACCTGGATGGAAAGCACTTTGAAACAGTGGCTGAATTTCATTCTTTGTGTACAGCACCTGGCCCAGTCCCACCTTACCATCTTTGGTCATCATTTGTGGTTGGACTTGATGATCTTGAAGATCTTTCCAACATAAAAGATTTTATTATTTCTATGATTTCTATCTGTGTGTACTCTTTGTAGAAATGATTTGCTGTGTTTATGACCTGAAAGAAGGACTACAGAAATTACTTGAGTCTGCTAACCAAGAGGAAAAATCAAGAATTAGATAGCAGAGAACATGCCAGGGCAAGTGAGTATGAACTGTAAGAAAGTACTCTTGGATACTAGAGCATGTTCCTAAAAATGAGACCATTTTTACTTAGTTGTATGACTGGTAGGAACATCTGTCTCTTCACCAGAAGAGCAGCCTCTCTTGGTTGAGACAGGGAGAAAACAATTTACATGAGGGAGCTCCCTCTGACAGCATGCTCAGGACAAATCAGCCATCAGTCACTCACTGCTGCTAAAGCTGTTTGTGAGCTCTGCAGTAACTGCATCATCCTGCCCTGCAGTTCCTGCCCAGCCTGGTGCTGTGTCCTCTGTCCACACCACAACCAGACTAGGAATGACTTTGGCTCCTGACTCGTATAAACCCCCTCCACACACACACACCCCCCTCCCCCCTCCTTCTGAGCTGGACCTTTGCAGGGTGAGTATCATTTCTCATTCCAGACAGCAAACGTTGCAGCCTGTGACAGCTCTTGTCACTCCAGCCACCTGGTGTCTTGCATCCGAGATGGGAACCAAGCTGGGGAGCCAGGCTCTGCTTCCTCCCTCACTACACTGCCCTCAAATAACAGGTCTGGGATGGCAGTGAGGGGTAGGGGAAATAATAACCCATCTCCTCTGTCATTTGGTGGGACCCCCACTGGCCACATTGGCTTCCCTGTGGGAAAACACATGGCATTTAAAGCCTTTGGTCCAGGGTTTCACTGGAAACTTAATCCCTGAAAAGCATTTCCTGAGCTCCCAGGGCGTTTTCAACAGCCCTGTGAGCATGCAGGGAGAAGCTGAACCAGGCAAAGCTCAGAGGAACAGCAGGCTTGCTGAAAGCCCAGTGCTGGAGACAAGTGTCCACCAAGGGAAGGTGAGGGTGGCTGTGACTCTCAGAGCAGCAGAGTGACCCAAGAGCACACGGTGGGTTGACCCTGACTGAACAGTGAGTCCCCAGCTGGACTTCAATTCCCATCACACACTGTGCCCTTCCCTCGGGTCAGCTGACAGTCAGAGGAGCATCTGATTTAAGGCAAAACCACTTTTTGAAAGACTAAAGGATGTAAATTCTTATTTGAAACCAACCCTTATTATTTACTCTGTACTCGTAGTTCAAAAAGGAATTGGCAAACAGATTGATTTTATGCACTGATAGCCAGGGAATATGAGAATTTCTGGTGCACAGCTTTGATTCTGGAGGCAGAAAAAGTACATATTGTTTACCCAGTATATAAATAAGACATTAACATCTCTCTAGGAAATTGCTGGACTTAATGCAGTTAGGAATAAACAGCAGGAAATAGTGAACTACCTCCTGTCCCTAGAAAACAAAGTTTGGGATACCTTTGAACTTCACAGGCACATCGGTGAATTTTAAAAAATAGCTTTACAGCCTTCACCTGAAGTTTTGCCCTGAAGTTTCCAGCTGTGACCTCCCTGATGTGTTTCTTAGTGCCTGTAACTAGATTCTGAATATATATTTCCCCTTTATTTGTTTGCAGCTAATCCCCAACAGCACCTAAATTGGATCCCAAGGGTTCAAAATATTGTTTATTCCTAGAAGTACATCAAGTCTGGGCAATCCCAGTAGATGTACATGTGGTACTACATATAGAGTTGCTGAAGCAGTTTTTGGAAACATTTTGGATGTGTTTCACAGAGGAATAGCACAGCTCTCTGTTTGAGAGATGGGGACAGTCTATGTAAGTACCCAGTGTTCAAAAATTCATGAATGCCATTGATTGAGTTTATCCTAGTAAATTAAAGAAAAATTTTGTAATTTTTAGGATAGAAAAGGTACATTTCCTCACATGTACATTACCATCTGGCATGGAGATGTATTAATATCTTGCAATATTTAGGTCATATATCAAATCTAAGCCCTTATTGCACATTCAGAGAAAATTACTTTCTAGTGACATATGGCATAACCTTCAACTTCTATAAATTAATAAAATTCTAGGAAATCTACTCAAATTCAGATATTTTGCACCAACATTTTATTTTTATGGATGCTGTTAACTACTCGTAATGCTGGAGGTCTTAGGTCAATACAGAGAGTCTATTGCCAAGCTAAAGGGAATTACCTTCCAGTGACCCAGGGTGTGAACTTCAACTTCCACCAGCCTACCAGGAGTTTGGATCTTACTGTCAATGCAACAGGGCACCAAAATTATACTGCTGGATCCTATTAAAGGCTTTTTACAAGGAACATGTTAGAGCCGGTTACAGAAATGCTTGTGAAGTCTGTCGAATTGTGTGGATTTAAGAAACATCTTGCCAGAACTCACTTATTACAATCCCTGCTGTTAATAGTCTCTCCGTGGCTTCAGAATTCATCATGCAAAAATCAGAATAAATGGGCAATTTGTCTCTCATTAGTAGAATTATTTTTATTCAGCTGACTAATAAACTACTTAGAAATGGGGGGGAAAAAGCCACACTTGCTTTACAGCGTCTTGGTTAAGTTTTACTTTTTAAATTTAGTCTTATTTGCTAATTTTTGTGAAAGCCATATTTGTCTGAGTCAAATTTCTCTGCTATTGTGTTGCAAAACGGCACTTAAATTTGCTTCTTTCAAGCTACACTGTCAGAATTTAGGTCTATTAGATAGAAGGGTAGATTTAGAGGCAGAAGATGCCACATGTCTGGCTCGTTGTCTGTGCTTGCAACTCACCAGTCCATACATTTTGGTTAATTACCATGTTTGATTTACCTTTTCACCCCAAATCTCTTAATCCGTCTGGTTTTGTACCCAAGTCTATCTGGCTGTGCCATCTCCCCTTGGCTTTGCTCCTCCTCTCAAACCCCCACCTTCTTCCCAGACTTTCCCTCCATCTCAGCATCTTTCTCCTCACCACTCTGTTCATTCCATGCCTTCCCTGTTTCCTGAGGAAGCCAAAGAAAAGATTATTTTTGACTTCCCATCCCCAAAATATCAAAAATATCGTCAAATCCCCATGATCCTAATCCCAATCCCATCCCTCCTCTTTCAGTAATGCCCCAATAACATTCCTGCCTTGGTCACCGTGGCACATTTTGCCTTTTTTTCCCAGTCTCAGTGGATTTTTTTTCCCCCTCAGTCTGCAGTTTACATGAAAAACATTTTATACAAAGACTTAGCGTGGCTTTTTCTCTCTTTCTTTTGCACAGTTCCTTCCAGCGGATAAAAGACCAAGATGAAGTGGCTGGAATTTGAGGTTGTCAGTGTTAATGTCGCAAATTAGAGGCTCGTTTTTAACAATAAGAGCAATTAGTCATCAGAGCAGGTTCCTAAGAGGTGTGGTGAGTCAGCCTCTTTTGTGAAGCTGACTAACTTTACCAAAGGCTGCACTTTTGAATTAAAATCACGAGTTCTGATGAGAGAATCACTGGATGAGCTCCTGCCGGTTGTGTTTTGCAGCGAGGAGGCTGCAATCATCCTAATGGCCTTTTTTTGGCCTTAGAGTGATACGTGACTTCTGTCCTGGGTGGATTTCAAGTTCAACTTCAAGGCTTTTCATCTCTTTTCTCCTGCCCAACTTCATCTTGCTTTGCCTCCTCTGTTCTTTCCGTGTCCTATGGACTGTTTGATTCTTCCAAGCATCTTTTTATGCGGATTTTTTTTTTTTTCCAGTAAATTACTGCCTGGAGATCTCGTATCTGAGTTCTTTGGGGTGAGTTTACAGCTGTCTGGGATCACAGAACAGCTCGTTGTAATTATACTTAGATTTATATCCCTTTGGACACATCTGCCGACTCCAGCTGGCACTAAAATGGGCAATATAGAAGATTTCTGAACTGTTCATCTCCTGATCTTCAGTGTGTCTGCCACTGGTCCTAACCCAGTGTGATCAGGAGGAGAGAGGGTTCCAAGGACTCCCAGTCTGGAAAATTCATGCATGAAAAGGAGAAAGAAGAACTGCCTAGGATGAGTAACAGCAATAGTTTCTGTGCCCCTCCCTGGCATCTTTAGTAAAGCTTCTAGAGACAGGACCTCTGGCTAGTCTGGCCTTTACATTGGAGAATGTGGGAGGTGAAATAGCAAAATCCATGTAAATAATCATAGCCAATTCCACGTGATTTTAAACGTATTTGCAAAATACGTACATTAACTTAACCCAAAGCTTGTGTCTTAATGTCAGCATTTTATTCTTACAGTGCAGAAAACACTTGATACATCTCCATTTGGCTCAAGTTCCTGTAAATAATGATTCTTTTCCTTTCTTTTCCTTACAAAACACTCTGAGGAAATATGTATTTTTATAAAACCTGTGGCTGTAACAGAAAGTGAGGCCTCAGGAGGAAACTTTTGCACATTTCTTTAGCAGGTTGGCAATTTATCTGGCCTGGCCTTCCTCTCTAACCCCTAACTCCTGGCTTTAAGGACTTCATCCAATCAAAGCATGAAAAGTTTAAACAAAACAAAAAAGAAAACTTAAGTTAGATGTCAGGAAAAGATTCCTATCAGTGAGGTTTGCCAGAGTATAGAATAATCTCCTGTTGGGAGCAGTGGGAGTCCATCACTGGGATAGATTAAAACTAGATGAAACTAAAATCAAAATCAATATCATCATTAAGGGAAGCAGCCTGAAAGGCTGAGGGATGGACAGGAAAATTTGATGCCCCTAGAGTTTAAGAAAATGGCTGTGACCTGCTGTCTAGCATTTAACAAGGGTTTTGATCAGAATCATACATGGAAGATGGAGCAGGGTTTTGCAGCACCTTTTTTTTTGGTGAGTATGTGCTTAGTTTTTGAATAGTTTTTGCTTTGGGGGGAAAGGTCTTTGGGTATAAAAACCCCCACAATATTAAATACAGTATTTAAAAATATGTGAGGAGTATCACTGATAAGGCAATTTATTAACTGGGATTTTCTACAATGTGGAAACAGCTCAGGCTGTAGCAGTGGCCACTGATAATCCCAGGAACAGCCTGTATAGGGTTGTCTTAGAGACCAGCTTAGAGGGTCTGGACCTTAGTTAGCTTTCAGGATCTGTTCTTCATATTTTCTGGTTCAAGTACACCTTTTTTAAGGTCAGATTTTTCCAACCCCAAAAATAAATTGGACCAGATGCACAAATAAAATACAAAATAAATAATCATTCTGGTTTCTGAGCGTGGGAAAGCTTAGCCTTTGGTGTGGGCATCTGCTCCACTGCTGTTCCCATATTTTCACATCCCGGGGAGAAACTCTGCTAATGGGCTATTGGGGAAGGACCAAAGTGCTCCCATTTAACGAAATGCAGCAACTTACAGGAATTAGCAGGAGGTCAGAACCCAAAGGCCTGGTAGCACTACAAATATTGCTGCTAAATGGTTTTCATTAAGAAATTCTCCAATTACTGCACCCATGCAAACTAAAGACATTTTATATCAGATCTACTTTACAGGATGGGGGTTTCCTTTAGGAGATACTCATTGGCAGGCCTAGCTTTAGAAAGCCAAACAAAAAAGCCAGTTCCTTGATAGCAATAACACCCTGGTCTTTTTCTACAAAAGCCAGAGCCCTGTTCTTTTTGTCATAATCCTTTCAAACATAATCAGCAACAAAAAAACCCTTTCCAAACTCTTAGAAATTCACCATTTCATTTCTCCTGCAATATTCCCCTGACACCAATAATTTCTGGTCCTACCCACCTGCCTCCTTGCTGTACCCACCTCTCTTCTCCTTATGCACTGGCTTCTGACAGCCTCTATAAAGGATAGCAGAGAGTGTGTGTTAGCTGCAAAATAAAGTCATGTTTTATTGTTCTGACCTCTGTAAAGCCAGATGTAAATCAGCCAATTGCCTTTATTAATGATTTGCAGACAACAGTGCTTGAACAGAAGAGTTTTGTTTTATTCCAAGGGGAAAAAAAATCAAAAGAAAAAGAATCTCAGCTCCTAGAGATTGATTCCTGCTGTCAGGAATCATTAGGTATTTGGTACTTCTGGAGGTGTTGGGCTGCAGGCCCATGTTGGATAATCCCTCAATCCCTAAATCATTTCACTGTAAACATAATCTTTGAGTAACAAAGTCGGTCTTGGGTATCTGCCAGAACCCCGGGATGAAGCTTGTCAAACGATTTCTCCAATTGCCTTTGGATGCAAATGGCTTGAGAGCCTGAGTGCTTGGCAAGGCTGGGGCTGCTGAATCAGCAGTGAAAAGGGTCCTGCACCCATTCTGTCCCAGAACCGGTTCTACTCCCATCTGGGAAGCCCTGGATGAAATCCGTGCTGGGGTCACACCAGAGTCCAAGCAGCTTTGTGCTCACCCACTGCCTGAGCCGCCTTCCAACAGCAGGCAAAGAGTCCATCCTGAGTAGAGTGGCTGCCTTTGGCTTGGGAGCTGCGTGCTGCCTTGTTATGGATGTCTCCCTCCAAGACCTCATTGTGGAGCTGAGCTCTTTTTCTGGGAGTTAAAACGCTGCTTTGCAGACTTCTTGTCTATCCAGGACACAACTGTTCCCTTCCAAAGCCCCAAATAGGGGGGACTCCTCCCGTCGTGTCCCTGGGATGTCAGGGGGTGCTGGGTAGGACATGCACCTTCCCTGCATTTGTATGGCACAGGAGAAAGAGCTGCTTGGTATTTCATGTGGCTTATGTTAAGATTTACTGTGATCTGAAAATATAACAGATCTCTTTTTGAAATATGTTTTATTACTTTTTTGTGTATCCTGGACTAGTCAGGACTTGTCAAAAATATCCTTTACTTATTGGGCATTAGTGAGATTGAGAAGACTATCCATGCAGCACTGAATGTCAGGAGAACAGCCCATATTTTTCTCATGTGAAAGTCTCTTTTAGGGATTATACCAAAGGAGACTGTGATGCAATACTGAATACATGTTTATGGAAGGATTTATAGAAAGGTTGTTTGTTTGGGAACAAAAATGACAAAGGCGACCTGTCTAGACCAACCTGTTGAAAAATAAAGAGAGATATTCAGCCATGTTCAGAGTAGCTCCAGAGGCGTGCAGAGGGCTGACACCAGAGCAGGCAGCAGCCCTGTTTCCATTTTCCCTCAGCAGGGAACACAGTGGATCATGTAGCGGAATAAGAGATCTTCATTTTCTTAGAGGACAGACTGGAAAAGACACCTCTGCTCAGTCTTAGGCACTCTCTGTATCATCCATAGGCTGCTGAGGGAGGGTCAAGATTGTTTGCTGGTTTTAGCATCACTGCTCTGGTCATCAGGCACCTCACTCCAGTTTCCCAGCTTAACTGTGGCTGTGAATGCCCACTAGATTCATGCTGGCATTACTTTTATAACTATTCGCTATTTGTCGGGTTTTTAGCTCCCTTGCCCAAGCGATACACCTCATGTCTCCTCAGCCATTGTATCCCAAACCCTAAACTCTTCCAGTCACGTTTCTGAGCCCGAGTGAAGGCAAGGAGAGCCTTTCAAATGGTCTCTGCACCTTGCATTTATCTTGTCTGACCTTGGATGACCAGAGCTGTCATGTTACATTCCTGATAAAAGAACATTAGGGCTCTGCATAATGGCATTAATATCTCCCCATCTCTTCAGGGAATTCTTTGCCTGGTATATCCTGGGATATCACTTGACATTTTCATGGACAAAGCTCATTGGTGATTCACAGTTCTTCTTTGATCAGCTTGTACACCCTGATGTTTCCCCTCTCGTGACATTTGCAGAGGATGCGTTCCCAGTCCCAACACATGTAACAGTGTGAATTACAGCCTCACACTCCAGCCCCTCTCTCCAGCCCTTGGGATCATCCACATCTTCCTCTGTGCACTACCTGTCTGTGAAAACCTGGCCTCCCAACTCCCAGCACGCAAATGCTTGATCACTGCTGAAAAACTGCAACCCAAGGTCATTCATGAAGAAATCTTCATTAACTTCCACAAAAATCCCAATTCGTCTTTCAATTTTATTCATTATTATCTCTCCTCTAACCCCCAACAGAGACTAGTTTACAAGTCTTATGTTAATTCTCAGCAAAACTAATGAAACTCATATGGCTCAGTCAAAATATTCCACTGAAATCAAGATTGGTTAAATAAATTAGTGTTCTTTTCTCTCTTCCAAAAAAAAATAAAAACATCATCTCCTTGGAGAAATGAGGTTGGTCTGGAACCGTCTATCTTTGGAAACTGAGCTGATGAGAATGATTTTGGAATGTCTGGGTATCTGCTGACAGGAATGGATCTATTTTAGGTATTTACGTAGTTCATATTGTTGTAGCATGTGAGCACATCATGCTTTGCAATTTATTTATTTTCTACAGACTCCTGATAGAAGTGAGATGATGCCCATTTTAGTGATGGCAACATACTCATCATGGCCGTGTAAGAAGTATCAGTGACAGAATTAAATCCAAGTCTTTGCTTGAATTTCCTGGTGGCTGTGACCTCAGCCCAAGAATTTTAAGTCATTTGCCCCAGAACTTATCTTCCTTTTAGACTTCTTTCCCCAGGCACCCTCACATTTTCCAATTAAAGTGAGTTCACAGCACAAAAATGTTGTTTTGTTCTGTGTGCTGCCATAGGCAGAACACTCACCTTCCTGCAGCCAAGCTGGGGCTTGGTCCCTTCCAGGGAAAAGAGAGGTTACATTGACTTCTTTCCAAATGGAAAAGTCTTTCTTTTAGATTTTTTTCTTCTTTTTTTCCTCCTAGTGCCACAATATTTCACTTCCAAGCAGCACCTCTCCTCCCGCTGGGTCCTTAAGCCCTTGGCAGATGATGTGCCACCCACTTCTGAAATGCAGTTTTTGCTGCCTGGGAAGAAAAAAAAAACCAAATCAGCAATTTGCAACTATGCTGCTGGGATTTGGGGGAGAAACAAGGGAAATGGGAAAAGGAATCAAAGCAGGGAATATTCAGTTCACCAGAGACCTTCACTGCCTTTCCCCCTTGCAATGAAATAGCACAGAAATCTACACTGCAAGCAACCAGCTTGGGACTATGTGGTGCCTTGCTCAAAACCCATGGCTCTCATGTCTCCAAGCCATCCTTCATGGAATCAGAGGACATGCTGAGTTGGAAGGGACCCACCAGGGCCAACTCCTACTCCTGGTCCTACACAGGACACCCTAAGAATCATACAACATCCTGCCACGGTACCCTCTGTATTTCAGAAGAGGATGGATGTGTTGCTAACTCCTTTGAGGGGTAAACACAACCCAAGAGGTCAATCCCAAGTGTTCAGTTACGAGTTCTTTGGGATGAAGCCATCCTGGTGCCCAGTTCTCCTGCAGCACTGTGGGCTGTCCCTGCTGGGCACCACAGAGGCAGGGATGGCCATGAACCACAGATGAATATTTTGGACTGGATGTTTTATCAAAACCTCTTTCAAGCAGAGGAGGACAGGCCCTGCAGTCACTAAGGGGACATCCCTTGGCCCTGCCAACTTCAATGGGGAAGGATTTACCCTGGTGTCCTGAGGGATCTGTCAGATCCACCTGATTTGTTTCTAGACACAGCTCATGTCTGCTAGAGCTGCAATTTGCAATTTGCCCTGTCACAGCTTTGACCCTGACCTGGCTGGAGGCTACAACCACCCCTTGGAGAGGCTCAGTGGTTTATCCCCTTGGCCACCATCCTTCTGTTCTGGTGGCTCCTTATCGATGCTGCATCCAGGTCTCTTAATGATCCCACTAAAACACACTGATTAAATCATGCCTCTAATTGCTTTCCTCATTGCACAGACATAAAATTCCTTTCCCTAACAGAGTGCTGAATTATTCCAGCCTGCCCATCTCCAGTTGAACTTTCTCCAGCAGTTAAAGCAGCCTCCCCACTGCCTGTTCTTCTCTGCTCCACTGAGGACCCCCAGCATCCCTTCTGCTGCCTCCCCTGCTCCCTCCATCCTCTCTTTTTTGGGAAGTTTGGGGTCGGCTCCCTCCCTCGGGCTGCCCTCCGGTGGCCGCCAGGGAAAAATGCAGCATCAGCTCTGCAGAGTCCCGGGGACGTGGGAGGGTGAACCCCCTTCCATCCTGCCCATACAGCCTCGGCAGGTGTCTTTTCCCTCTGAAATGTGGATGTTTCTCTGCTCCATACCTTTCCTTGCCACCTCCACGTGGTGGTAAGCAAGAAGACGTGTGAAGCACTATCCCACTCTCCCCATCCCATCCAGCAGTGGAGAAGGGAGTTGGACAATGTGAGATGCTCTGATATGATCTGAGATGCAGTAGGAATTAGGGGGATGGCCCTGCAGGTAAGGACTTGGTGGCTTCTATAGAAGCTGAGCTGGGAAAAGACTAGACCGTGATCACAGAGATCATCTCCAAATCCAAATTTCCAGATCTAAAATCTGTGGGAGAACTTAATGTTTGCCCTCCAGGCCTTCTGGGTGCAGGTTTCTTGCATCCCCATGCCACAGGACCATCTCACTGCAGGGAAAGTGCATTTCTGAGGCTGGTGGGTGATGTGCTTGTGTCTCCCCACCTCTTGTCCTCTTCGCTCATCCAACCCTGAGCAGCTCTTGGCAGTGTTTCTGCCATAGCATTTGAGAGCTGCTGGCCAAGGAGCCAGCTGGACTTCATTACTGGCACTGCCAGACCCAAGTTCTTCCTGCTGGGGCTGCTGGAAGTTTCCAGCCAGGACCTCAGGTTGAAGGCATGGCACAGAGCCACCAACTTGACAACCAACCATGGAAATAGCCTTTTCCCTTCTGGAGCCAAAGCCATCTTCCCCTCAGGCATCTCTGTTGGAAGCAGGACGACCATTAACAAGTCCAGCTGAGCAGCCACATGGCTCTGCTCTTCTCTGAACCTGCTGAAGGTCATGGCTCTGCTAAAGGACAGGGAGAAACCTGTGGTCCTCAGCCCTTTTTATGCTCTACAAAACTACTTTGGATCATTACTGGGAAAAGATGCACACAGGTGATGTCCAGCTCTCCCTGCTGCTCGGGAGGAGGCTCTGTGGGATATTGTGTGTTAACTCAGGGAAGAACATGAGCAGTGATGAAGCTACTGTTGTGTGAACTGTGATCTCCACAGGCAGGGGAAGGCCAATGCATGGACAGGGCCAAACACCACGAGATGTTGCCTAAAATAGCCCTTTTCAGAAGTCAGTGCTACCTCACAGCTTGAAAGAGAGCTCATGATGTGCAAGCCCAGAACGTGTCAGGTTTTTCCTGTTGGGCCATTTGTAGCTTTTCTCCTGCACTTCACACTTCCATCTGCCACTGCTGGGTTGGCTGCCAAAGACTGCCTGTGTGTCTTTACCTCCTCAAGACCTGCTACTGGGAGTAGCCACAGCAGAAAGGTGATGCAGACACTTGCAGGAAGGTGTATTGTGGATCTGGATCAGTGGGGAGAACAGGAGCCCAGAGCTTTCTGGAAAGGAAGGATGAAAGACCACAAAGTTTTCAGCCACCAGGGAACATCACCATTTAGGTGCAACTGACAGGAGAGACAGACCTGGAGAAATCCCAGAGGAGCTCAGTCAGAATCCCAGTGATATTTTAAGACACATTTGATGTGTCAGAGCACAGGTAACAGGCACTGTTCTTATGGAGATGAGTGTGACTAAACCCACCAGGTGCGAAGCTAAATCAGACACTGCTCAGGGCCTGTGTCCCATTTAATTACCATCTTGAGGAACACGTTGTGCCTGAATCCATGAAAGCTGGTGGACAGGAAACATGAGATCCGTGTCCTGCTCCTACCTCCACTGCCGAAGTAGGAGGTGAACGTGGGCTACTCAGTTCTCCAAGCTTTGTCTTCCCTCTGCAATGTCTTGGCTATTTATATCAGCAATTTGACCCAGGAAATTTCAGCATTGTATATGTTTGTGCAGCACCCATCACTGAACCCTGATAAGTTTTCAATTGTCAGTTTTGTTTTGGTTTTGTTTTGTTTTGTTTTGTTTTGTTTTGCAGGGGTAAAGTCCTCCTGAAAACACTCGGGAAGTTGCTCTGGGAACAGCAAACAATTGCAGGAAAAAATGACATCCTCCATAAATTCCCCAAGTAGAAGGTGATGGAGGATGGCACTTATTGCCATCTCCCAGGATGCAAGGGAAGGTGATCTCCCTTCTTTCCTGAGCTATTTCTGCTGCAAGGCATGGGCTGACCCTGCTGTCAGCTCCAGCAGTGCACAGGAGGAGGGGACATATTCTAATGTCTGGACAGGAGTTGTGAAGGTTTCTTGGTGCTGAGCTGCCTTCCCTTCTTGTCACCTCAGATTCATTGTGATGTCACTCATTCCACTGAGGTGGCTCCATCCCCCAACGTGTGGGACTGGGAGGACAGACCCTGCTGATGGAGCCAGCATGTCTGTGAGCAGGGAGGGCAGCCAGCAGCAAACCGAGGGGATCTGTGCTCAGCACCACTCCTGAAGGTCACAGCTTGCATTCATACACAGACCAAGACAGCCAAGGGCCTTTCTCACAAGAAGGCTTCATTTTCCTCTGACAAGTCAGGACCACACACCCAAGGAAGTGACCTGTATCTAAGGATACTCCTTTGGGAAAGCTCCAACTGTATCACTCTGTTTGGCGAGCTGGTTCCTGGCATGGGACAAAGAAGATGTACCAGCACACCTTCCCAAGGGGGTTTCAAGGCACCATGCTTGGCTGGCCCTTGTTCCCTGTCTGTCTGTCTCCCCTTACCTTGTCTCCTGCACATTGGCATTGTGGTGACTCATTCATGCCTGCTGGCTCCCTGCAGTAATTACCAGCAGAGCTTTCTGTCGTCACAGCTCTTAAGGTAGGCTCATGCTGTGATAAATAAGCTGCTTAGCAGCATGGAAAGAAATGGTATTTAAAGTTTAATATCTTTTTTTAGCCCCTTTTCAAAGGATGCTGATTTTGTGATCTGTTTGGGAAGATGCAGCAGGTTTTGTTTCTCCCTTTTGGTAGCAGGGAGAGGCACGAAGAGAGGAAGGAGAAATGGGTGTGTGCCTGTACATGTGGCACGACACAGCCAGGCTGCCTCCCTTCCCTCTCACCTCCCTAAGCTTTGCAGAAGTGACTGACACCCTCATTATACAGTTTAATTCAGTTTGGCAGCTTCCCTTGGCCTTGCAGCTCTGGCTCTATCAGTGCTTTGCACCCGTGCCCCTCATTCCTTCCTCGGGAGTAGGAACAAAATATATGACCTGGCAGCAGTGGGAAAAGGCTGCCACCCACATTCCCAGGGGACCCTGGGGCCCTGCTCTGGGCTTACATGATCTGTGGGACTTGGCTTCCTGCACTGAGCATCACAGGTCCAGAGCAATGAATGGGGGAGCTCACACAGGAGCGTGACAGCTCAGCTTTGTGCAGCTGGTGACATTTGTCTCCGTAATTCACCATCCCACTCCTAAAGTTTGCAAGATGGAGATAAAAATAAAGAAGGTCTCTTTCTCAGCCACGGAATCACAAAGCTGAGCCCTCCCAAGACACTTTCTGTCCAGGCGCTGCAAGCAAATCTTGCAGCTCACTGCGGAGTTTCTCCCAGACTTCAGGAGTGGCATTTAAATAATTTTGTGATAATTCTCCTGATATTTACCCCCATGCATTGGCAATGCTGCCCACTGGCTTGCACTTCCGATGGGGACACTGAGACGTGGGGAGAGGTAGTGCAGCCCTGCACTCGAAGGAGATTTGAAACATCAGCAGAACAGCATGGGGACACCTGGACCTTCCTCAGTCCGAGTCCCTTTGCTTTAATCACTAAGCAATACTGCACCATTTGGGGCAGGGAATATCTCTCCTAAACCAGGATGGCTGGGATTCAAGGGCAGGCAGGACAATTCCCAAGCCCCACTACTGTGTTTTCTCCCTGATCCCATCACATGAGGCAGAGAAGGCACAAATAACCAGCGGGTGTGCAGGGACAAAGACGTGGGCACACCTCAAAGTCACCTGTGCCTGGCAAGGTGACAGACAGCATTGAGTGAAAAGGGGCTGCTGCTGCTGGTGGGAATTACGCTTTCAGATTTCTTACCTCCAGAAAAGCTGGCAGACTCCAAAGAAGCTCTCTGAATTCAAAGCCCCATGCATCAAGTTACCAGGAACATGTGAGTGATTCCAAAGGCTTGTACTGCTTTGAGTAACAATTTATAACAACAAAAGCCTCATTTAAGACAGGGACCCCTGTGGGAATGTTCCTTTTCAGTTCTCTCTTCTGTGGGTAATTGCAGAAAGATGACATTTAAGTTGTTCTACAAAAGTGGCAAGGAAAAACAAAATGAAAGAGGGGGAAACCAGAGAAAAGGAGGGTACAGCTGGAAAGGTGAGAAGGAATAGGATAGAAAGGAGTAGCCTGGCTAGGATTCCTAGAGGCCAGGGAGTTTACAAATAAGTGGAGAAAGATTTGTTCTGATAACAATTCCATCTCCCAGAAGACTACATGTGCTTGGGACAGTGGAAACAGGCTGGAGATGGAAAAGCAACACTGGGCACGGGAGCACAGCTCATTCCTTGCACTGACAGGCAGATACAAAGTGTGGGTGGGTGACAGACCCCAGACACTGCTGCCCAGAGTAAAGCAATGTGGTTTGGCCATGAACAGGAGAGCCCTGGTTGCCTGAATACCTTGGGACTGGGAGAAGACTGTCCAACCTCTGGATGCAAGGAGCCAAAGAAGCAAAGGAGTGCATGGTCACTGAGAGGGAACTCCAAATCTCTTCCTATATTTTGATGCAGAATGAAGAGCAAGACAGGAAGATTGGTAGAAACCTTCTCTCTAAATGCCAGAGAAATCCCTCTGGGATGAAGAGCTACATTCCCCCTAGTTTGTGTGAAGGTGATAAACCCTCTTCTGTTCTGCAGATTTTCAGAGATTTACTACCTATTAGAGGAGTTTAAATGCATTCAGTGTAATTAAACCCAGGGGGAAACACAAGCCTTTAATATCTGCTGATTTCTAAAACAGAAAAAAAAGTAGATCTCCTGCTACATTACAGTATTCCTGCCTGTGGTGAAAGGTTTGAGGAACCCACAGCTGGGACTGGCTTCATCCACTGAGCTGAGCAGCTGCACGTGTGTGTGTGTGTGTGTGTAAAATCATTTTAATGATCCCTATCGGAAGGACAAGTGGGTGAGGAAGGGGGGGTGCCAAGTGGGGCATGTTCGTGCTCTGCTGGGATAATTGGTCCTGCCATGGTAATGGCAAACTGCTGTCAGCCTCTAACAAAGTGTGCGAGAGATGAAGTGACACCCTGACAGGTCCCACCGACGTCCTGGCCTGCCCTGCCTCTGCCAAACAAGTGATTACAGCCTTTCTGCTGACATTCAGGAAACTAAATTGGAGGTAATGACTCTCCTGAGGGCCCTGGAATAGGGATGGTGAGAGGGAATACCTCACCTGGGACATCTTTTTTCCACACTCTTCCCAACAAGCACATAAGCTTCTCCCATAAGAGCACGGACGTGGATGTGCTGAGGTCATGCCCTCCCAGTTTCCCTTCCCCAATTATCCAGGGCAACTCACCCATGCCAGCTCTGACCACCCAGTGAGTCCTGGGCACACAAATGGGTTAGAGGTGGCAACACTTCAACAACAGCTGGGACTGAATTCACAGTGTTTGGTTTTCCTTTTCCTCCTGTGCTACTTTTCAAACTCCCTTTCACCCCCTACTTGCTTGATTTCCATATATTTGCAACTTTCCTTCCTTTAGAGAAGCAGGGGACTCATGTTAGCACACAAAGAAAATATAAATATATTTTCTATATAAACAATATAAAATGCTTGTGCAGCTCCTCCTCCAGTAGCCTGGCTAACTGCAGGTCTGCCCTAAAGCTGAGTCTTGTATCCCCAGTGGTGCATTGCCATACGAGAGCAAAATGAGGGAAATCTCTGTAGGTATTTAGCAGGCTGCTAATACCATAGCATCATATCACAGAGTGACAGAAGGGTTTGGTTGGAAGGGACATTAAAGATCATCGGGTTCCAGCCCCTGCCATGGGCAGGGACACCTTCCACTAGCCCAGTTTGCTCCAAGCCCCATCCAACCTGGCCTTGGACACTTGCAGGGATCCAGGGGCAGCCACAGCTTCTCTGGGCAACCTGTGCCAGGGCTTCCCCACCCTCACAGGAAGAACTTCTTCTGAATCTCTAACCTTAACTTAGTCTCTGTCACTTTGAAGCCATTCCCCTTTGTCCCATCACTCCAGAGCTTTGTAAACAGTCTCTCTCTCTCTTTCTTGTTGACTTCCTTCAGGTACTGGAAGGCCACAATTAGGTCATCTAAAAACTTCCCTTCTCCAGGCTGAACAATCTCCACGTTTTCTCCCAGCAGAGCTGCTCCAGCCCTCTGATCATCTTAGTGCCTTCTTTGGTCTTGCTCCAACAGATCCATGTCCTTCCTGTGCTGGGGATCCCAAAGCTGGATGCAGTAATTCCCATTGAAATTATTGAATGAAGCTGGAATATTCTGTCACTGATGGCAGTGTGCTCTAGCCTAAATCCAGATGTGCTGCTGGGAAATTCTCATCTCTCCCATTTTTCAGCAAAGTCACATTATTATCACACGGAATGGGTTTGGCTTAAACTTGCATTACAATGGCCATCCAAGGGATTGCAGTTACTGTGACTGGGAAAGGAGGAGGAGAGAGGGAGAGAAAAAGTTGAATTTGTTGGTTGGAAAGCTTTTACTGTAGCATGCAACAACTCCACCTCCTCATGATATTCAAGTTCATCATATCTAAATAAATATGCTTGGAAATTGTCCATCACGAGGGAAAACAGTCATCCCAAGGGTACTTTTGAAAGCATATGTCAAAGGTAACACCATGGGCATGTAAATTGGATCAGAGTACTTAATTGGCACTCTTTGCTTCAGTACATTGATGTCATTCCAGAACGATCCCAACCCCCAGCACACTAATGTCAGGTCATGTTCTGAGCCCATTTACTTCACAAGGTTATTTCCTTTGACTCCAATGGATTAACCAGTTCTACATTGCAGGAGAGAGAGGTCAGATGTAGATCTCTTCCACTTACATCGAATTTATTTGATTTTTGTATCTGTTTAAAAGAACTTCTGAAATAGAACATAATGGAAAACAAATTTTAATTATTTTAACCCTCTCAAACACAGCACACAGCCCATTGTGCCAGGTGGTGTAGACACACTGAGAGAACAAACCCTTCCCAATTCATGGGCAATACACCCCAAAGAGGGAACATCTTTCTTCCTAAATGAGTCAGAGGCCTATTTTACACCCTGAAAGCACAGACTTTCAACAAGCACGGTTGTTTTTCTGGATAATCCATCATTTTTTGTAATCGTTCTTGAAGATCTCTTAGCTCACTGAGGAGCAGTATTAGAAATCCTTTCTCTTTCTTTGGGTAATTGCCCTCTTAGGACACTCCTGATCCACAGTCTGATAAACATCCCGACACAAAGCCCTGCCCTGGTGCCCCAGCAGAGCCCAGTCCAGCTCTGCCCTTAGTTATTACCCCAATTAGTAATTAGTGCCAGCTGCTCATCACCAGCAAGGCCTCTCAAACCAGTTGGTTGGAAATTGATCCCTTTTGGACTCCATTAACGTTTTGCTTGCCACTAAATTTTGGGAAGGTAAAATAAGTTCCTGCAGCCCCCACAAGGAATTGTCCTGCCATAAACCTCTTTGGGGCCCTGGTTTCTTTACAACCTGGACAGCAATGTGCTTGGAAATGGCTTGGATATGCATTTTCTCATGTGAGCAGCCCTTCAGCTTCAGCCTTTAGAGTTCAGTGCAGTGACCACACAGCAAGTGCCCCATCCATTGGCACTGTGGGATTGCCACTCCAAGTGGTAACACGTGCTGGGAGCCATGGCCAAGCCTTCCAGTCCTGTAGGGTTCTCAGGTGCTTTGTTCCCATCAGTGCAGCTGACAGACGCTGAGCTCAGCTCTATGCTGAGTTCCCTGTCTGGATGTTATTTTGTTGTGGCAGTTAAAGGACTCAACTGAGAGCATTTTGGGGTCTGTGATGCACAGAGATAGTAGAGGCTTCCCTTTCCCCAGGAGCTCACCATTCACAGCCATGGTTCTCCAAGTCACACTGTGTGACACAACAACCTGCTCTCTCTTTTTAATGACAGTCCATCAGCTGGTGTCACCTCTTCTCTATCTGCCCAAATATCAGAAGTGCTGCTGAAGGGTTTGCTGAGTTGGCAAGTTCATGCCCATGGCTTTCCAAAGGCTCTGCCTCAGAGCCAGTGCCAGAAAGAGAACTTTCATGAAAGCTAATTTTGAGAACTTCTGTTGTGTGTTGTTGCCATAGAAAGAGATGTGAAGTGTCCAAAGCAGTTGCAGTGCTCGTATTGGGATACACCCTCAAAAGCTGCGGACATTTATGCTGTGTTGCCACTGTTGAACCATTCCTTTCTGGTGAAAGGACTAGAAAAATCTACAGAGAATCTACAGAAATAGCCTCTAATATTCAACAGACTGCTGAGACCATTGGGATCAATCCCCAAACCAAAGTCCTGGTTTGGATCATGGATTTGAAACAGCATCTCCTACCTCTCCAGCTTACGCATTTCTGGCAATCAGAATGTGTTTCTGAGCAGAAATTTCACCTTGACCAAAAGCTAGTTAAATGACATGTTTAAATGGAAAGACTGGGATTAAACAAATGCCTGTTTTGAATGAAAAGCAGGTTTGGTCCAGCTGCCCTGGCCTCTTCAAGCAGCTTGTGGTTCCCTGTCTAAGAGTGTTGCCGGTGGCCCGTGAAGGACTTTGGACAAGTCTTCCCTCATTGTCATGCATTGATGTCACACATCACAGCCCCAGCCAGTGGCTGAGGAGGGGGAATCTCTGCTAATTGGTTACATCTGCCTCTAATGCCTGGCCACCAGCTGGCAGAGGGGTTGGAGTTTGCAGTGCCACCTTGGCATGGCAGCTCTACGACTGCCATCTGTTGGCTTCCAGAGTCAGATTTCCTGGATAAACAAGGCCTCCCCATGGGAAATGTGACTTCTCATCTGTGGTGGATGGAATGTAAAGGACCCCTTCAGCATTGCTGGGATCTTCAGCAACCTGCTGGGTCACTGTCAAATGTGAAGCCATTATTTTATAATGGGCATAATCCTCTTTCCTGCATCTCATGTAAGAAGAACCTGCTCCATTTCCAAAGAATTCATCAGGAATTCTACCCTGCCACCAAAGATTTCAAATGAAAAGAAATGAAGTTTTGCTGCTTTGTTTTGGGGTTCCCATTGGACATGCTGAATATTTAATCACAGGTTCACAAGGACATGAATTTCATTTTGGATTCCTCTCTGGGCTGCAGTGGCTGATCCTGGCTCGGGAACAGATCTCAGGCTGGTCCCAATGGACTCTCTTGTTTTGTCCAGACTTGGCTGTTCTTGCTGGTTTATTGAAAGGCCTCAGGTGCTCAGCAGAAAAACTTCTGCATTCATGTACATACATATGTGTGGGTATATATATATATATATATCCCCAGGGGTTTTATCATAATGCTTTTGTAATGGAAATTTCTTATTGGAGCAAAAATTTAATAAAATAAGAGCTTTCTTCTGAGCTGTTGTCCAGGGAAGGCTGTTTGAGTTGCCTGGGGGCAAAAAGAATATCTGGAATTACATCAGAAATTTCTAGTGACTTTATATTTGTGTCCACTGACATCCACAAAAGTCAGTCAGATCTTTTCATGGGGTTCTTCTAACCAAGGAACTGCTACTGGTTGTGATATTTGCTCCAGAAGGTTGGTTATTTCTTATAAACTTTGAGTAGTGGAGTTCAAAACTTTAAAAGATGGGTGTCATCCAGGGGAATCTGCATTGCCTTTGCTGACATAACCATTTCTGACAGATTGATTAATAAATATGACACCAGCACTCATGGCAACAGGATCACACGGGAACAAGTATATCAGTTAATAAATAATGCTGGTTATAGCTTCTCTCTTAAAAAAAAAAAATAATATCCAACCTTTCTAAAAAGCAATTATTTGGGAGTGATTACTTTAAAATCTCAGCACCTGCCTGTTTGAAGTCTCTTAACCAAAGTAAAGCTTCCTGCTTTCCCTTCTTCCTTGCATTTAAAACCACACTGACAATTTCAAAACAACAAAAAAATCTCTTAGGTAATACCGTGAAATGGAAGTTCCTTACAAGGCTCTGGCTCTCTGATGGCTTTAACACATTCTGAAGGACTCTGGGGGTCTCATATCAAACACTAAAGGGCATATCCTGGACAAAGCACCCAGAGCGTTTCCTCTGAACCACCAGCTCCCCCGGGGCTGATGGATTCGTGTGTTGACTTCTCCTAATGGAGCCTTCCAGCCTCTTTTTCCAGGACAGGCTGCCTGTGTAGCTGAAGAATCAGGAATTACTGTTACCAGGAACCTGGCTTCAGTGCCCCAGGGCTAAACAAGCTCAAATCTGTGTTTTACCAGTCCAAAGAGACATTTCAGGAGTTTCAACCAGCATCACAAAAACACCGGGTAGGAAACATGATCTGGGCTTCCCCAGTTGTCAACACAGTGAGTCTGAGTGCTGCACTAGAGAGGGCAAGCTTTATTATGAGGAAAGAAAATAGAAATGCTATTATTTTTAATGTGTTTTCTGTTTCTCTTACTGTAGAGATTAAACATTGGGGATTGGGCTCATTAAGAAGTATGTGACTGTTTCCAATAAGCAATTTCATTAAGACACCAGGCTCTGAAACAACAGGTTGTTCAACATTTAAACCACTTAATTATATGCACAGATGAAAATCTTGTTGACGTCAGCAGGTACTTCAGACTCTGCTGAAGCAGAGCCTTAGTCCAGTTAGCAAGCTTGTCATGAGCTGATCCTGATTTACACAAATGGGCTTATTATTTGTAAGTATTCACCAAATAGTTTGGACAAATAATTTTTTCAGCCTATCGGCTTTTTACTGTTTGTTTTAAACTGTTTGCTGGTAATTCATTATTCATTACAGTTGGTCAGGTGCAACACAGGATGCTTCTGAGCAGGAAAGGTGGGGGGTAAAAGGAAGAAGATTTATGAATAATGAATAACAAACTTCCTGGTATGAATCTTCATGCTGAAGTGAGTGAAACATAAAAAATTTGAAAACATTTTTAAAAATTCTCTCTTGCTGCCTGGATACTCAAGAAAAGAAATGATATGTTTTCAAGAACCACTGTTAATGAAGTAGGGCATTTTAATACACTCAGGGTAGACACTCAAATGCTGCAAGTGCCAAAAAAAATTGCCAATGGACACCCACAAGGACTTTCAAAGGTGCTTCAGCTGTGCCCAGGGAGCCCCACAAAGAGATGCTGTCAGGAACCTGAAATTCCCACTTAGTGCTTGTCTTCATCCCTTGGAAACCTTCTGCTCAACCCCACCCAGTGTTCCTAGCACGAGGCCACAAAAAAGCATCTCCTGAAATCATAATTTATGAAACAAAAAGCTTATCACCTGTCTGACCTGAAGCACATACCTGAATCCTGCTGGCGGCTGAAGTTACACCAGGAATATGTATGAGAGTCCACTGAGGGTAGAAAAAAGGCAAGGGAGACAGGGAAGCTGCTGTGAACCTGCCAGGGGGATGCTCAGTGGTCTGCAGGTGGAGGGACTCCTTCAAGGAGTCAGTGGAGGAACAGACTTGGTGGGGCAAAGGGTTTATTTGTTTGTTTTCTGATGAGAAGTAATAATATTTTGTTTTAAGAGAAGAAATTGAACCCCAAGATGTTTTCACTTTTTAGCTGAAAAGCTTTTGGTTTCAACAATCTAACCATTATTATAGAAATCACTGTTTTCTTTAGAAAACACAGAAATACATTCAGCTGAAAACACCATTTTTATTTCCCGAAAAACCCCGGTCACTGAATCTTCTGGAGAAGGGTGGGTAGATTTTATTTCCAGTATTCTACACTCGGGGAGACGAAATCAAAATAAACTGAGGGCACTGGGCTTTGGGTCCCACCAGCAAACCCAGCTGAGTCATTTCCATTGGGAAAAAAACAACCCTTCAAAATCCTTCCTTCCATAAAACTCCCAATTTGTCCGTGGCCATGAGGTGTTTTCTTTCCTTTGCAGGTGGAGGTTTTTGGAGCAGGGGGATTTGTCTCCTGCCCGCTGCCTCCTGTCTCCTACTGTCCTCTGGGTGTGGGGACCAAGTGTCAGAGGCAATGGATGCAGGATCTCACCGTGGAGCCTCTCTCATTAGGAACAATTTGCATGCTGAACATCACCGTGACAGCTCCAGCGAGGGATTTGTTTAGCTAATTTAGAGTAATGGAGAAGAGGAATTAATCACTTTAACACTGATGCTCCCTGGCACGGCAAGGCTGGGAGTCATCCCCCCACATCTGTCAGCAAGGCACCCCCAATTCTCCTCCTGTTTCCATGAGTGTATGCCCCTGGACTGAAGGTTCAGGGATATAATAACAGGGCTGGAGGACCAGGCCAGAGGCTGTCAGTGTGGAGAAAAAACAAGGCAGCTTCCAAGTGCCTCCAGCAAGGTTAAAGCAAACAGGATTGTCTGCTCTGAGCACTTGGGAGTGCTGGTGCTCCCAAAAACAAAGAACGGGGCAGGGGCCCCCCAGCCTGTTCTGCCCTGGATGGGGAAAACCTGACCGCCAGCTCCTGCTTTATCAGCGACTGGTGAAGGGAACAGTGCTGGGGTGGAGAATCCTGCCCATGGCACTGCCCCTCTCCAGGTGTGTCACTCCATGGGAGGCTGCAAGGTGAGGGCTCTGACAGTGCCCAGCACTCAGCTGGCAGGGCTGGCACCAGTTATCTGGTGGAGAAAGTGTGACTTAAGGGGAAAGTTGGAAATACATTCATTTCCAGCTCAGTTTTTTCTTTCTGTAGTGTCTTTCAACATGAATATCTTGATTTTTCATATTCAGCTCCAGAAAAAAAAAAAATCTACATAAAATTATTCTGCTCAGCTAAATACTGTAAACAGTCCCTTTATCAGTAAAAAATCCCCCAACACAACCCTTTGCAAATCTCTCCTATGTGTTTTGCCACTCTCAGGTATACTTTGCATGCTTTAGGCATATAGCCTTTCCAAATAAATGAAGATACAAGTTCATGGCAGCTGCGACATGAACAGAATCCATATTGTGAATTCAAACAAATGCCATTATAATTCCTTGTTTGTTTAACATTTATGATCACTCTACTCTCAGCCATTGTCATGCGTGGCAGTCTGTATTCCTTCTCCCACACACTTGTTTACAAGTCTAACGTGAGCCTGCTTAGACCTCCTCAGCATGTTTAATTTCCCGTGTATTGTTCCCCAGGCCTCCTCCAATGCCTGGAATAGGCAGGAATGTTTTCAAGTCAAGCCTGTTGTCTCCCATTTCCCTGTTACAAACGTGCCCACAAGAAAGCTTTTCTGACCTTCACTATCAACCCAGAGCATGGGTGCAGCTTATTTGCTGTGGAGTTCCTCTCATATAGGACTTGTAGTCACTGAAAAGCATTAGAAACCCACATTTCATCATTTATAGGTGCAATCCAAAACTCATCTCCTTTTATAGGCCCTGGCTTAATAATTGTGGCTGCAGAATAGCCGCCAGTATTATTCCCAGAATAAGAACTACTGAACTTAAACAAGCGTAATGCAATAAGGGAGAGATGGAAGTACCAGAGCTTTTATGTACAGAAATGATGCCAGCTTGTAAAAATGTGGATGCTGTAAAATAATGTCTTTAATTATATACGGGGAAGGAAGGTTTTCAGCAGCAGATGTCTAAAGATAGGCTCTCAAAACACAGACCTGTCAGTGAACTCCGTGGAAAAAGAAATGGAGAAGATATTTAGGTATGGAATGACAGGGCTCGTGTCAGTTTTCCTCAGATGAATGTGTGCAGGTGTGAGCGTGTAAATCCAGGATGGGACACTTCATTACAACCATTATAATTGATGGGAGGATTTAAAAGGAAGATTAAGAAGGAAGAGCAGGGCGAATGGACCATGAATGATGCACAGCGGTGATCCTGAGCTCTGCCCTTGCCTTTGAATTGCAGAGGGACAAGGGCACCCAGGGACCTGTGCCAAGGGCTCACCTCGTGGTCCAGCCCTCAGCATGCAGAGAAGGGCTGTGCCATCACTTATCCCGGATTCTGGTTTCATTGAATCACATTTGTCCTTTGTGGTGCTGATGTGGGACCTGCAGGGATCGGCTATTGCACGTCTGTGGTCAGAAGGAGTTCAGGGATGAGAAGCAGGAACCAGTGAGGAATTTCTCACGATGGGACTGGAACATAAAAGAGTGGCTTTAGCGAGTGAGTGTGTCCTAATCATCCATCTCGAGGTACGTGGTGAAATTGCTCTGACACAGACTGTAAAACACTGATCCTAACAGAGACCAGGCTCGTGTTCCTCTGCCAGGTTGGGGCCAGGGCTTTCCCAGAGCACTCCCACCCCTCGTGGGGAGCCCAGCTGAGCTGCTCCTCAGAGGCTCTGAACACACCAATCATTGAAAAATCTCGGGGAAAAAGTAATTAAAAAAAAGAACCAATTACAATCCTGGTCAAATTTTTCTCGCTTTCATCAGGATTTCTTATCACACCCGAACAAAGGTATTTTTGTCCACGGCTTTTCAGTAATTGGAGATGTGTGAGGAGTTTCACCCACCACTTAAATCAGAACAATTGCTGTATTTTAAAAAAGATTATCCTAATGCTGAGCTTTCTTTTTTTTGTTAAATGTTTTATAATAAAGTCCCAGAAATAAAGGCTGCAATGTAGTTGCAATAGAATTTACATTAGCATATTTGGAGAGTTTTTTGATCATTTTTGCATGAATTAGAATGAAGTATTCTGTAAAAATTAAGCATTATATGCAAATGAGTGCAACAAACCTACATTTTGAATAATAATAATTCATTATCCCCCTCTAATATATGTAAGTGGCTTCCTCTTTTTTAAAAAAAATTTTAAAAAAATAAAAAAAAGGAAATGCACTGTAGACATTAATTCAGCACAGGAGAAGTTTACAGAGGAGATCCACTGAAATTATAATACAACACATTCCTCATTTGCATAAATCCCAGAATCCCACCTGCCCAAACCCTCCAGCTATTAATAGGTGATATGAATGTCACTCGATGCTCATTTATAATATTGCTGCTGTAATATAATGCATATTTAGGGCAGATTTTAAGAATCATTGTAATTAACAAAGCACACCATTACCAGCAAGTGTTTATTTGTGTTATAGGATAAAGATGTTGCATTTGGAAACAATTATAACTCCAGAAGTGTTGAATTACCCCCTTTGGAAGTGCTGCCTTCCTTTAGTGAGTGCAGTGGATTTCCACAGGCTAGTTGCATGTAAAATAATGGTTTAGAGAAACAACATGTCTGTGTATCTGCAATGATAATGATCATTCATTGCCAGGCCGTGTCTGTATGACATGAATTTATCCTTCACCCCAGGGCTGTCTGTGGTTGAAAGCTTTATTTCTCCGTTATAATTCTTTATGGGGAAACTCAGTTACTACTCCGTGAGACCAGGAAGAGCTTAACAGTATTAAATGCACTTTTTCAGGGCGAGTTACTGTGCCCTCCTCTGTTGTTACTGCCATGGCGTGTACAGGACAGAGTGAATCATGCACTCATAAAATCACAGAATATCCTGAGCTGGGAGGGACCCACAAGGACCATCAGTCCAGCTCCTCGCCCTGCACAGACACCACAACAATCCCACCATGTTCCTGAGAGTGTTGTCCAGACACTCCTGGAGCTCTGGCAGCCTTGGGGCTGTGCCCACTGCCCTGGGGAGCCTGGTCAGTGCCCACCACCCTCTGGGGGAAGAACCTTTTCCTGAGATCCAACCTGACCCTGCCCTGACACAAGAGTGACTCACTCAAGTGTGACTTACTCAAAGCTTTCCAGAAGAAAAATGGCTTTTTGGTAGAAATTACACAGAAGGGTTGCATTGTTCACGTTGATACTGAATTCCTTCCACAGCAATTCTCCAGTTTATTCCAGCATCAATAAGGCCTCACTAAATGCTACATGATTATACAGAATCATAGAATGGCTTGGGCTGGAAGGGAACTTAAAGATCATCTTGTACCACGCCCCTGCCATGGGCAGGGACACCTTTCCCTAGCCCAGGTTGCTCCAAGCCCTGTCCAGCCTGGCCTTGGACACTTCCAGGGATGGGGCAGCCACAGCTTCTGTGGGCACCCTGTGCCAGGGCCTGCCCAGCCTTGTGGTAAAGGATTTCTCCATAATCTCTACTCTAACCCTGCCCTCTGTCAGTGTGAAGCCATATCCCCTTGTCCCATCAGTCCAGACCCTTGTTAAAAGCCCCTTTCCAGCTCTCTTGGAGCCTGTTTAACCACTGGAAGGTGCTAGAAGGTCTCTGCGTTAATCCCATCTGCCACCATGAATCTCCACACTCAGTCTCCCCTTGTATCCACTAGTGTTTTTACCCCACTCAGCAGATGATACCAGGACAGAGACCCTTCCTCATGCCAGGGCTCTAATGAGGCACCAAAAGCTCACCAGGGACTGCAGAGTCCTTCCTTGCTGTGGAATTAACCTCCTCTGCTGGTGTAGATGCTGTCACAGGTCCCACCTTGGGGAACAGCTCCCACATCCCAGCAGAGAAGATTTAGAACGAAATCTCTTCCAGCAACAGCAAAGCCGCAGGAAAAGATGAGGCAAGAACCTCATATCTTTTATGTGAGTGGATTTATTCATCCAAATTTGAATTTTTAATGGAAATCTCTTTAAAATTTCAGGTTTTTGAGCATTTCTATCTCTTTCTTAATAAAATTGGCTATATCCTGCCTACAGTGCAGAGTTGATTGAGGCAGACACAGCTATAGATTTAGTAGTCTCCAGGCTGTGCTTAAGACAGATTTCAGTTTAGATTTTAACTAACTGACATGTCAAGAACATACTGTGCCTTTCCCCTCCCCACCTCTTTTTCTCTCTTTCTTCTGAAATATTTCAACAACACTGAAAAATAATCTTCAGCGCTTTCCACAGGGAAGACAAAAAAAAAACAACCTTTTTTTTTTTTTAATCAGAAAAACCTAACCAAATTTGATAGAGATACATCTGTTCAGAGGCTCCAGGAACAACAACAAAAAAATAGACAAATGGAAGCTCTCCCAGTGCTTGCCTGAGCACTGCTGAGAACAGAGACTTGTTGATCCTCGGGCTTTCTGGTTGCCTGAGGAAAAGAAATAATTAAAAACATTAAGTGAACAAAACACTCTCTGAAAAACAGAGCCAATCTCTTTAGCTGAAAACCCATCTTGTCTTTCAAAGTCCTTCAGATGGCAGCAGGCTGAGCTCAGGCCACGGTACAGACCCTTCCAGCAGCACAGTGTTTTCACCACCCCAATTATTTTGGAGTCCCTGCTCCTCCTACTGCAGCCAGTTTTTATGTGCCACCCTCAGCTTAGCAAGAACAATGTATTATATAAGACCAACAGTTTAATATGATCAAGTCCATCTCAGTTTATGCTCTTCCTCACTCAGCTGTGGCAGTCCTTTGTAAGGGGTGTTATGAGTTGCAATCATCAGGAAGTCACCCCGGGTTGTCCGTGGGTTCAGACACACTTTATCAGATTGATGCCACTCCTTTTCCTTGCCACATCCTCCAGCAGCTTTCTCATTCTGATGCCTTCATCTCAGCTCCCCACTGGAGATCACCCACCCCCAGAATGGCTGGAGGGAGAATATCCCTCTGCAAGAGTGATCAGAGTGCAAGAGCAGTGGAGAAGCCTCTGAGCTTTCTGTGTTTCCAATGAAGTGGCTCATGAAGCAATCGCAGTGCTTTAGCCTTGTGCCTGCCCTGGTGTCCTGCAGGCTCCCCCTCCTGACTCCCAGGCATGACAGTGGAAAAAAGAAAATTAAATTAAAAAAAAAAAAAGAAGGAGAAGAAAGAAATAAACCAGCCCATGCCCTAGAGAACCGGTGTCTGGCCTGGCCAGGAATTAGACACACAGGCTGTGAGAGCAGCTCACAGAGAGCAGCAGCTTGCAGGGCACGTATTTTCTGTTGCAGGTGTTTTGCTGCTCTCGGGGAGCTCTGACACCTGAAGGCAGAGCCTCAGAGCTCTGTGTGCCCCTGGCAGCTTTCCCCACCCCAGGGTGCCCTGTCACTGCTCCTGCTCGGTGTCTGGGCAGAGGTGGCACTGCAGAATTGCCTGGTTGGTTGTAGCACAGCAAAGCAGATCCCAGGGGATTCCATGAGCGCGTTCCTGTGCCCACCTGCAGCACGTGCAAGAAATGTGGGTGCTTGGCTCTGGATTTGCATCCCACACACCCCCAGGGATCCTCACCCACCCCTCACAGCCACAGCACGGTGGGGCAGCAGACACCCAGCCTGCCATGCCAATGTCCCCATGTCCCAAACCCAGAGTGGGACGAGGGCACGGAGCCACCCACAAACCCTCTGTGCTTCCCTGGCCGTGCCGAGGCTCCTGAGCACGCCGAGCGCACACAGTTGCCTATAAATAAACACACCAGCCTCAATGTCAGCTCCCCTCAGCCCTGGGCTTTAAATATAGGCATTGGCTCTGCTCCAGGAGGAGGTACAAGTGGTTTCAGACTCAAACAAATTGTTATGAATCCCATTTGCAGTGTGAATATGCTTAGTGACTGTTGCTTTCTCTAATGAGACCAAAATAGCAATTAGCAGGAGTGCTAATGCTACAAATCCTGAGGAATAGGAACATATATATTTTTATCCTAAAGATTATTCACATCTGACTTCAAATGCAGAAACCATCTTGTCTAAACTTTTATGTCACACATCACACCCATATCTGCACCTTGCTATTTCCCACTTAGGCAGGGTCAGATTGAGATGTGCAAGGGAAAAATACTGGCTTTGAATCAGAGCAGATCCGAGTCTTCATTGCTAGTAAATCTCAGCACCTTTTTCTCTCCTGGTTTTGTTTTTCTTGCCTTGAAGATGACATAGAAGCAGAGCTTCTTCTCCCCCCCTTCTTTGCTTGCTGCTTTCAGGTTTTGCTGTCAGGGTTTTCTTACTTTCTTTTTTTTTTTTTTTTTTTTTTATATTCTCCTTTTTTTTTCCCTTTCCCTACAGCCAACAGAGTGGTTGGTGAATACAAAATTAGCCAATTCAGACAGAGGCCGAACATCCCAGGAGAGCAGGAGAGAAAGAGAGAGAGAAATGATCAGCCCTTGCCAAATAGTCTCTCTCAAGTCCACAGTGTATTTCTCCCTTCCCTTGAAAATCACACGAAACAAATGAAAATTATGGGGAATGTAAATTCCCAGTATATTCAGGACTGGCCACCAGTGACCCTGCTGCCTGCAGTGTTTCCCTGCTCTGCCTGTGCACTGCCTCAGTACAGAGCTTTTCCATCCCAGCAATCCTCTCTCTGCTGCTGCCAGTCCTGGAACACCTGCAGGAAAAGGGCATATTTTCATCTTTTCCATGTGAACTAACAAGCCCGACCAAACCCCTCTGGCATCAAGCCACACAGACAAATGCCCCTTCTGCTGATTCTGCTCATTTAAGATGTATGTAGGTCTTGCTTGTCATCTTAAGGGGGATGCTTTGGCCTGAATTCCTGCTGGGATGAGAATTTGGGATCCCCACTGGGTTGTGGCCAGGCTGTGTCTGTGTGGGGAGACAGGGGTGCTTCCTAATGCTCCCTGCTCCCCTGGCTTCCACACAGATCATCTGCTGCAGGCTATTAATGAAAATCATGGCATTCAGAGCCAGGTTTTATCCTGTTCTGGAGCTTCCAGCTGGGGTTGCACAGTGAAGGCCACCCATGGAAAGGGAAGGCAATGTTTGTAACATGAGCATGGTGAGGCTGCTCTGCAGGTGTGCAGCTGAGGTGAACTTCACAGGGACATTGCCAGGGAATTATGGCATGGTTTGGGTTGGAAGGGACCTTAAAAATCAACTACTTCCAACCCCCTGCTGTAGACAGTGATACCTTCCACCAGACCAGGTTGCTCAGAGCTCCATTTAACTCGGCCTTAAACACCCTCCTTAGTTTATTAATATTTGCTTAGTCCTTTGAGTCCACTGAGAGTCTGAGTGGTAGCTTAAAAGATCTTTTTAAACATTTTACTTGCCCATTCCTGTATTTGGAAGGAACTGATAACTGTTATGAATAATGGCCTCCTTAAAGTGGTCAGTCAGCTAGGAAGCACCAGGACTGCTCTGGAACATCCTTTTCCTTTATTGCATCTTGTGAGTAGGGGGAGCAATGAACTTTAAATAGAAGAGGAATCTTCAGGAGACCAACTGCACTGACTTTTTGCAATAACCTTTCAAGGTCCCCATAAGCACCAGGGCATCCAGTCCATTGAGTACCCTGGAAGGCCAAGTCAATAACATTATTGAATAGCATCAGAAAAGGCTCCGCAGGTGTGTAAAGCTGGGACTTTGGTGTAAGAACAGGAAATAAATCCATTCTAAGCAGGTATCTGCAGCAGCATGTCTGGAATAACAATATTATTGGCAGCAGCAGTGTGTAGGTGCAAGGCTACTGGAGATCACTAGAACTCCTGGGAATGGGGTTTTAGCTGGATTGGTTTCCAGTTACCTGTTGTTCAGACTCATTTAGCCTTGCCAGAGTCCCTGACTTTTCCCATCACCCCTTCCCTCACATTCCTCCTCTCCCCTCTCCTCCCTGGTTCTTAACCCAGCCCTATCTCCCAAGAATGGCTGATTTCCAAAGTGCCAGCGAGTGCCTGAGAATTGTGTAATTGCAATATAATTAATGAATTAAAAGAATGAGATGTTTTAAGTGCTTTCAATATGCCAGTCCCTATAATTATCTACAGAAAACGTGTTCATTAACAATCTCAGAGTGTGAGGCTGTGGCTCCTGCTTCTCAGTGCTTCTTTCTCTGGTGAGGCTGGAGGTGGAGGTGGGAGCAGAGAAAGGGCTCCTGCAAATCTTTTGAAAGCTTTGCTTTCTCCCTGGGTTTTGAGCAAGTTGGAAGAGGAGTGAGAGTCTGCAGAGTATCTGACAGTTCCCAGGAGAGGTGGAGGCAGATTGATTCGACAGATCAGTCACAGGACCTGTGCCCAAATCCTGGCTCTGCTGGTGAGTCCTGTGCATGAGCTCAGACAGATGTGGGAGTTTTAGAAGCAGAGTGTTCATCCCCTGCCCCAGGGTGCCCCATGCCATGGGTGGAACTTGCAGTCACTTCCACTAGAACAGAAGAGTTTTGTGTCTAAGTGATTGGACACCATTTTTCATTGTAATGTCACAGCTGGTGCCGAGCATAGCGAGGGAATTGCCAGCTCTTGTTTGTACTGCTGGGGAAATATTGGACATTTCTTCTGGATTTGCTGAGCAGGACCAAGGAGAGGGGAGGCTCTGTCCAGCTGGTCAGGGGGAAGCTCTCATGTGGAGGTTTGCTTTCATCAGGACATGGTGGTGTGCTGGAAGAGCCTGATTTTACTTACGTGAGTGTAAATCAAGAGCAATTCTTTTGATGCCAATGGAGTGGCTGCCACAAGTGAGAGGTGAACAGGGACTATTGGTATTGAAAGCACTTAAAACATCTCTTGAGGGCACTCTGATGAGAGAGCTGCTCTACGAAGCTGTTTGACAGGGCACAGCTCTGTGTAATGTCTGCCCTTCCAAGGATCCTAAATTGCAAATTAACTCAGCCATAGATGTGACTAACACATTCTCTGTCTGGAACATTTTACTGGGCTGCAGGCTCCCAAAATCGTTGTCTGTTAAAATTGGGGAATAAATGGCCAGCTCAGTTGAAAGGGTTGAGCAGGCAGCTCACAGATACGAGCCCAGTGTCCAGCTTAGGGAAATTACAAGGGATAAATTACAGGGTTACCTCCACACTTTAACAAATCCCTGTGTTTCAATTGCCTTAACCTGTTCTTCCTGACAAGTCAAGGTCCCCCAGCAGACAGGGTTAAACACCCAGCACTGAGGAAGAAGCTTAGAGAATACAGTGAGAGCAAGTGCTAATGAAGGAAGACCTTTTCTGGGTAAAAAAAAGATCCACTGGCTGACAGGTTTGGGTCCTGGTGGGCAGGAGAGCCTTGACATTCTCATTCAGAGGGACCTTTGTTCTCTGTGCTCCTCTCCTTGGATGTGACTTCCAGCATCCTCAAGCACTGCCACTGAGGGAAGAGCCAAGGTTTTGTGTGACTGTGGTTTTTAAGCTTAATGGGACAGAATTAACCGAAGGAACACAATTACAGGCAGAGCTGCTTCCTATCAGTGTTCTCAGAAGGCAGCAGCAGCCCAGCTCTCTGCAATCACAGCTGCACATCCCACCCTCCAAAAATATTGGGTTTGACTTTCAAAGCCTGGCAACCCAAGCAGGCTGTTCCTGCCCTGTATGTGAAGGATTAATCAGTCACTTAGCATTATAGAAAGTAGAACATTTCAGTGGCATAGGGAGAAAAAGGTTTCCTTGTCTCATAAACCTGTCTCATCCTCAGATAGAATGAGAAGGCAGAATTGTAAAAATGTTCACAAAATTGAGCTCTGGAAAATATAATTTAAATAATTTTGAAATAGCAGGCTTTGATTTGGGCATTTTTTCTAAAAAAACTGCTTCAGTTTGTAACAGACAAGTAATTTTAAAGGCGAAATCTGGAAGGTTTTGTTTCAAAGTGAGAAAATGGAAATTTTGGCAATCTTAAAAGGAATAATGTTTTTGCTTCATGTAAAAAAGTCATAAAAACTGTCTCTTTACTGCAAATATTTTTGTTTTTGACAGTTTGCTATTTTTCAACCAAAAACTGTTATTAGAAACATCTGAAAATAAACACAGAGGGAAAGAACTTTTCTGTGGTAGGGAAGACAGGTACATTCCTATGAAGTAAAATGAGTTTCTTGATGTCTGCAGAGCATTGTTCTCAGATTAAATCACGAGCACAGAAAACCTGCTTTATCAGGGGCTTTTCTCTTGTTTTTTCCACCGTATCAGGAGGTCAGGCCATATGACTGCCTGTAATATTTCGACGCTACCTAAATCCAGCAAATACATCCTGAATATAAACCACTTATTAATACGTAATGGGCATAAAGATCAACCCCTAACGGGGCCGATTTCCCCGTGGGATGAATCAGCTCCGCCGCGTCGCCCCAACTCTTCACCCTGTTTGCACTTTAATTGTATTTCCAGCTTTTGTGTCCATCTGCCAGCAGCGAGCCAAGCGCTGCCCTGGCACTGCCAGCACGGGGGCCCTGGCAGAGAGGAGCCATCTGGCCACCGTGTCCCCAGCGTGGGCCACAGCAGCAGTGTGGGACGGAGCCAAGCCCGGCTCTGCCGCAGCATAAGGCACCACTCCGCGGGGGCTCCCGCCTGGCCATCGGCTCTTCTTAAAATCTTCAGCCACTCTGTGAATCTTCAGGGCCGTGAGCCATGGCCTAGAAAGCCAGGACAGCAGCTGAGGATTTTGGTGCATATCAGAGAAGAGCAGCCTTTTGATCTTATTTTTTTTTTTTTTATTTTTTTTCTGTCCTGTGACGGCTGCGAGTGTTGTGTCCGTGGTAATATCTGCAGGAAGAGCAGCTCGTGGCAAGGCGAAACTAGAGGATAATCCAGAAGGATTTAAGGGCAGACAGCAACATAAAATATCTTCTGCATCCAGGAGCACTTTTGCTTCTAAATTAGCAAGCAAAAACTTAATCATGGACAGGACATTGAAACCACAGAATGGTTTGGGTTGGATGGGACATCAAAGAACATCTCGTTCCAGCTCTCTGCCATGGGGACACCTTCCACTAGATCAGGTTGCTCTTTGGACATCCAGATCTATTCTTCTTCTGCTACAGGTTTAAAGCATAACATTGAAGAAGAATTTTAACCAAACCTTATCTGAAGAATATACATCATAAAATTTTGCTTCCTGACACAGTTCTCAGCAAGCACAATTCATTAACTTTCCTGAAGTGCTTTTAAATCTCCTGTTTGAGGCACTACACAGGTATTCAAAACAGAGTTCACAGAGCTATCTGAAACCACTTAAAATGAAATTAAAATGCCATAATTCCAGATTAAGGTAAATCACACTCCGAGAAGTTCTGATGACAAGTTTATGAATTTCTCTGTGTTTGTGGGGGCTGCAGGAGTCCTAGGAGATATAAAAAAAGCAATTTTTTTGACAATCATTCTGAGGCTGAAAATTCCACAACACTTTTAGAATTTAAAATCTCAGCTTCGTCTTGCAGAGCTGGGAAAGGATGGAGGAAGAGCTGGAAAGAAGGAGAAAAAAGGAAGTGGGTCATGTCCAACCTCTCTCTCTGTCGTGATCTCCAGTAAAGCTGCCCACACTTTGAAATTCAGACCCCAAAAATCACAGTGACGAGGTCTGCCCAGGCAAGAGAGATGAAGAGGGGACCCAGGTGGGACTGACCTCTTCTCCATCCCTAAAGCTGCCAGGGGAAGACGTCTGGGAGGGACTAATCTGTAGGAGATCTGAGAGTCCACTGGTTAATATTGAAGGGATAGGCAAGCTGTCCTTTTAATATGTGAGCATGTCTGCCTGGTGCTCTCTGTTCTCCCTGTGTTCAATAATGTAAATAAAGTCTTTAAGAAGCCCATTACTTTCATCTGCAGTTCTGAGAGAATTGCACAGATTCTCCCTTGGCAGTTCTGTTTGCGCATAATAACAATACTAATAAAAAACCTCGGGGAAGCAACCAACCCAAAACAAAAAAGATAATAATAGTAAGAGCAGTAATAAAATAAAGTTTTGCCTTTATAGATGTTTCCTTCATTTGAAATTAAAAAACAAAAAAATTGGAAAAGCTTTGCTGGCATCCAACTCCTCTCTTGGCACTTGTGAATTTAATGAGGGGCAGGATTTGCCTTTTCAGGCAGAGGGATGCAAGGATCACTCTGCTGATGCTCTGGCATTGACAGCGTCCTTGGGCCAACCAGGGCAGGCTGGGGGGTTTTGTTCCCTCTTTCACGCTAAGTTCAGTCTGCCTTTCAAATTATATTTTTTTTTATTTTTCTCCTTGAAGAGCACATGAAGGAGACAGCCACAATTTTACATCAGATGAAACGAGTCCCCATAAATTGAACCATGGTAGACCTCCATCACTTGGTCAGATGGTGCCTCACTGTTGCTCATCCAGGTGGACTAGGACAAACACAAGGCGTCCAGACCTTGCTGGATCTGGGACTAAGTTGAAGCCTTCTCTGAAGTCATGTTGTTTTGCTAAGGTATTGATTCGGAAACAGAACACAGTGGGGGAAAACTCAACCGTGTCAAACCAGCTCTTTCAATATTTTCACTGTGTGACATTTATGTTAGAGATTGTGAAACCTTTCCACTTTGAATTGCATTGTTATTATAATTAGTGTACATTATATATACATTATTATTATTATTATCCCTATTATTGTTGTTGTTGTTACTGTTATCAATTTTTGCTGACTGAAGAATAGAAACAAAGCTTTTTGAGTAAATAATACATCCATCCAACTTCAGGTATTGTTTTTACTTAGGTGGGATTTTAATTTTTTAAAAAATGCACTTTTAACACAGAGAATTTCCAAAGACCTGTTATTTTGATACAATTTGTCACTATGTCAAGTTTAAACATTTAGATGGTCTTGCCAAAACCGAGCTGTCCCCTTCCACCACCACTGACCTGAAACCTTTCCTTGCCACCGAGAGGACAAATCTCTGTTCCCTCAAATGGCATTCCTTCAGTTCAATACCATGTTCCTGATCCTATCAAAAAGCCTGACTTTTCCACTGCTGAAACATCGTGTTTTTCAAGGAGTCATTTTAAGGTCAAGTTTGTTCTGTTACATTTCCTCTGTGTAAATTGAACCAGACTCATTGGTCCTCACACCATTCGCTCCCTGGTTTACTCAGCTCATCACCTTGGTCTCTCTTCCCTGGGCCACCCTATTTCCCAGGGAAGGAACTTATAAATATTTTATGGTGCATCTTTCTGAGTCAGTCTTTGCTTTGATTGAATCCAACAAGTTAGTGAACAGCAGGCAAACACTGTGGCTGGAACAGACAGTGAGGGATGCTCCATTCCAGCTGCTGGGATGAACGCTCAGCAGAGACAACCAAAGGAAAATCTCCCCATCCCATTTTTGGTCTCCTTTAGAGTCCCAGTACTCATAATGGTGGGATCTGAAAAACTGCTTAGGCAGTTTCATTTCATCATCATCATCATTTCTGCCTTTAAACATCCACTGGAGTCATGCAAATTGCCAGGAAATAACAAGCCAGGCACAAAGTTCAAACCCCATCTCTGCAGGATCCTGCTCTCTGCTGCTTCATCCCCACCATCACCACCTCCCTCATTCCCTGTGCAAGATTATTGCAGGTTTAGGAGAATAAGTGTAGGATATAATTAAAAAAAACCCCTTCTTTCCCCCACTGTTCCATTCAAACAAAGAGATGATTCTATCGAAACAAAAGCCTGTCTCAGTAATGCTTCAATTTCCATCACATTTTCAGCAGAAGAAAATATAAACACAAAGTTTCGCTTTTCATTTTGTTAAAGTGGGCTTTGTTTTTTATTTTGGCTGTGTTAAAAATGTTCATTTTGATGATATTGTTGAAGTCACACTCTTTAAACACATGGCTTATGCTGACACAATGAACAAATATTATCTGATGCTTTCTGCTATGTTCTCTTTTCATTATAAGGGCTCGACATCGTTGGAGTTGGAGAAGTTCATAAAAATCAAACATCATGATGCTCCCTGATAATATTTTGACAATTCTGATCTGGGGGTAATTTTGCATTTGAATTTTGGTGTATAACAAAAACAAGCGTTAAAATGTCAGGAAATTAGCTCTGCCTGTTCTGATCAAGGGGGATGGAGTGTTTCCCAGTGATGATGTTTGGACAGTGGTGGTGATGAGAAGCCCTTCTGCAACTGATCTAGGAGAAGAGGAATTTTTTTCCTATAATTAAAGAGGGCTGGCAGTTTAAATTTGTGATGATAAAGAATGAAAGATTAACAGAAATAAAAATGCTTTAGGAAGCCAATAAAATTTTATTTAGCAAAAAGAAGAGTATTTAAGCCCAGAAAAAAAAAATCAGATTTTTTTTCAACCAGTTCTCTCTCTGTTTAAATTTGAATGAATAGCAGGGGAAGAGCCTCGCATCCATCACTCAGCTTCCCTAAAAACACAGATTTTTAAAAAACAACCCCATCTTGTTTGTTAAATTATGGTATTAGAACCTGTCTCTCTGCTCATCTCTTCTTCTCCAGGCCAGGATTATGTTTTGATTCGTAATAAAATTTGACACAAATCTGACAATATTTTGACCAGGCTTTGCATTCAGGAGATTAAAATAAGCAGCTGAAAATGGCAGCATCCCTTGCAGTTACATCCCTGGCCTCGTCTGCTGCCTCTGCCTCCTGCATCCAGACACCTCCCTGCTTCCTGCTCCTCCTGGAGCCCAGGGAACCTCCTTGGTCCCTTCCCTCGGCCTGAGTGCCTCATGTCACCTTGAGGAGAAGGACTTTCACCCACTCCCTCCATCCTCCTGACTCCCTCCCAGTGCTGTGTCCTCGCGGGTACCGTCGCTGTCCCTCACATTTCCTCACAAATTGAATTCATCACGACCCGTATGAATAAATCCCCAAGAGAATAAAAGTTCTCGGAGGTAATTGAATCACACAAGAGTGATGGGGCTTTCTTTTTTATTTTTTTATTTTTTTTTTCCCTTGACTCATTCCCAGCCGAGGTTCAATCAGCATTCATTACTCCCACCTCCCTCCATCCGAGGAACTGGGGGAAGGAGGACTCTTCGTCTTCTGATTAAATCTTCCAAACATGATGGCCTATCAAGCTCTGTAATTTGTGAGCCAGGAAACATGAGATTTTAATTCAACACAGATAAAAAGGCGCGACCCACAGAACCAGCTGAGAAGAACAGAGCAACAGAATCCCATTGAGCTTATGATGGCTTGAAATTTTCTTTGTAAAAGACAGTTTGATTTAAAAGTGCTTAAAAATATTTTCAAGCGTAGAGCCACTTACAGTAGAAAAATGTTAAAACAATTAGCAATCAAAAGGAAATCTTTTGATTTGACATTTTCGCCCTCTTATTTGATTTTATTTCAGTTTAAGGAAAATATTAGGGGAAATAACCCTAAACCCGACTGAAAATAATAGCGATACTCCACACATGCGTGCCACTTGATTAAACATTTAGATTGCAGTGTTCTGACATTCTCAAAACGAAACATTTTGACGCTATGAAATGGAATTTTTCAATAAGCTTGTTTTGATCTTTCCAGATCAAAAATACCCCGGAATTCTCCATCAGAAGAGCGTTTGGAGAATTCTCTTCTGCGGCTGATTGGAGGCGATGCGGTCCCCGCTCTGTGCCGGTCCCGGCAGGCAGCGCTGAGCGGGGATGGGGACAGACCAGGCACATCCAGCCGGGCTCTGGGCTGGCACCTCGGGGTGACACGCACAGGCACAGCCGGGGACACGCGTGGAGGGCTCCCACATCCTTCATGCGGACAGAACTGAGTGACCCCTAGCATGTATCCCCTCCGAGGCTCTGCTGTCCTCAGCTGCGGGCTCACCTGTGACCCGCAGCGCTGCAAAGCGCCAGACTCGGCTGCCTGAGCTGGAGAAAACCTTCTGCAGCTGCGAGAAACTCCCGGGCTCGGCAGAGCTTTTGCCCACTAGAGGGAAGTGCATTCACACGCTGCGGGGTGAGCACATGCCGTGGCTCCGTGCGCTCCCTCCCCACGCCAGCGCCCGGCTGCATCCAGCGGGAATGCTGCGGGAACCTTCGGCTGCCCGTCCCGGTGTCTCTGCCCGGTGCTGTGCCAGCTGAAGGGACATCAGGAATCCCCTGAGGGCCTGTATCCACAGTGCCATCCCCTGCCATAACCATCACACCAACCCCACTGTTGGCAGGTGCTTGTCCGGTGGAGTCACCATCCCCAAAGGGTTTAAAAGACATGGATGTGGCACTTGGAGAAACGATTCTTCCAAGCAACTAGTGAGAGCACAAGGGGAAATGGCTTAAAGTCTCACTATGGGAGGCTCAGGTTGGATATTAAGAAAATTGTCTTTACTTAAGGAGTGGTTAAGCATTGAAACAGCTGCCCAGGGAAGTGGTGGAGTCACCATCCCTGAATGAAAATGAGTAGATGTGGCATGTCATGATATGGTTTAGTGGGCATGGTGTTATTTGCTTGAAGGTTGGACTTAAGGATCTTGGAGGTCTTTTCCAGCATTAATGATTCTATGATTCTGTGGTTTAGTCATGGACCTGGCAGTGCTGGGTTAACAGCTGGACTTGAATATGTGAAAGGTCTTTTCCAGCCTAAATGCTGTGATGATTCCATGTCCCCTTAGTGAACTAAAAAACAGACAAAACTCGATCTTTGCTGGGATAGGGTTGAGCTACTTGCTCACCTGAAGAATATCTCTAAAGCCGTGCTTGGGTTGGTGGAGCTGAAGATCTGGCCCTGAGCCATTTCAGTGCTGCCTGCAGTTGGAAAAGTGCTAAATGCACAGATGTGATCCATACAGATGGGTTTGAACACGCGCATCCGAGGCGGTGCAGCCAAGTGCACGCAGTGACAGGGTGGAGATGTAAGCAATCAAACACAGGCTGCATGAAATTATGTATATGTGACCAAACACACGCTGTGCTGGCTGTTTGTTCAGCCAGAGAGGCTCACATATCTTCTCCTGAGTAGATGGGCTTTTAAGACAAAGCTTCTATATGTTATTGCAAATGTAGGAAGAGATATATCTCCGTGAATGCACTAGTGAGGTGGAGGCATCTGTGATATGCAGATTTAAGTGAGCTGCACAAACCCATGGATATAAACTACCTAATTGCCTGTATAAAACTGGGAATACTGACATGTGAGCATGCAGAGAAACCCAGGCAGCACTCCCTGATCCTTTTGGCTGTGCTGTATGGATGCACAGGCTGTTGTGTGCATGAGTGCAGAACCTCCCTCCCCTCACACAACTATGCTCCAGGTGGGAACAACCCTCAGAAAAGGCTACAGGCAAACCCAGTGAAACGTAGCTTTACAAATGCCAGCCTGAGACCTCAGGCCTGAAGAAGCAATGAGAAAAGGAGAGAGAACACAGTTGGAGGAGAGAGGATGAGTGTTCATGGTAAGAGAACCTTCAAATAGTCTGAGAAACCATGTCCCTCCCCATGATGTCCAACAGCAAGGGGACACAACTGCATCTTCTGGTGGCTGTGGAGTTGGGGAGTGTGGTGAGGTGTGTCCCTCACATCTTGAGAGGTGAAATCCTTGCTCTCCTGGAGTCCCTGTCTCCCCTGGTTCCATGTCCCAGGGAGGTCAGTAATGCTGATGGTCATATTGCACAGTGAATGACTCCAGCAGTCTCAAGCATGAGGTAGAACATCTTGTTCTTCTGCTTTCAGATTAAAACACACTTTTGAGCAAGAGTAGACACCATAATTAACCTGTTGGTTCCTTCAGCTCTTCCTAAGTCTTAAACTTTTGTGAGCTTTCACACTTCAGCTGTTTTTTCTCTGTTGCCTGAAGGACTGTCACCATTCCTGGGGAAACCCCATTGCTATTTCCACTCCTATTTTGGCATTTTGTTACAAAACCTGATAAAATGTGTAATTTTCCCCTGGTTCACTCCAACAGCCCTCCAGAGCAAAGTCTTCAGCCAATTTAAATCTGTGATACCCTGTGGAAGGCAACAGAGATTTAATGGAGCTACTTTGTGTTAAAGCAGCTGGCCCCAAATTCTCCAGGGAAGCAGAGTATCATGTACCAGCTCAAAGGGCCAGGTTGACGTGTGCTGCAAACAGGGAATGGGGAAATTTGTTGAGATGGAAAATGATTTTGCCACCTGCTTCCTCACCTTGAGAAGGACCTAAAACAAAGTCCCTGGCAGAGTTCCTAAATGGAGTTACATCACAATAATTAACAGGAATATTACTACTAGTAGTAGTAATTTTTAATTTACGGTTTCATGCTTGTTCCTCACTTCTTTCATTCTTTTGCTACAGAAAAAAAAAGAAGCAGCAGACTATTATGAGAAGAGACTGTCCAATGTCATGTTTTAAATACATTTGACAGCTAGAAATATGGGAAAGCCATAAAGGAAGCTAGGCTGGATATAGTGAAATTCCCAGGATAAATTTTCCTGGTCTAGATACACTGGTGAAAATTCAGCTCAGATTCAGGATCTTTCTCTGACACAAGCATCCTGAGTTTTGGTTTCATTTCTTGTCTCAGATACCAAGTTGTCTCCATCTGCTGTTATTGTTGATGTAGGATCACTGCACAACTCCAAAGCTGGAAGGCAATTTTATCACTGTGTTAATCCCATGCAATAATACCATGATGCAGACCCCATATGGGACATGAGGAGCAGTGCTGCTTTCTGGGCCTGGATTTTCCAATTCAGAAACAGGTCCTAGTAGGAAACTGAGAGTTTTCTTTGAGTTCATATTGAAAGATAAGAGAACCCCACACATGAGCAACAAAACCTAGGCATGAGTAAAAATACGTTTTAAAAGATCAAAAGTGAAATAGAGAGGTTATGCTGGAGCATTTGGAAGTGAGTCATGGACACCTTGAGCAGTAGGTCTGGAGTAAAAGAGATCCCCATGTTGATGGTACTTAGAATTTTGACATTTTGTGGCCCAAACCCCTCACTCAACACCAGTCTTGACCACCTGAAACAGGACCAATCACCTCCATCAAATCAGCAGAGCAGTTTATATTTGCCCTGGTGGAGATTTTCATCTCCTCAAGTCTCTTCCCCCTTCTTTTTGTCTGGTTGTGGGTCCTGTTGCCAGGCCTTCACTCCCATTCTGTAACTGGAACCCCTGAGCAGGAGCAGCCTGAAAAAGAGGCAGTTTATTTAATTTACTGATGTTGTAAGGCCAGCCCAGCTGCTCTCCCTGTTCTGGTGAGCAGCACAGCCAGGACTGCTGCTGTGTCCACATTGCCTCTGTCAGGGCGACCAGGTTGCAGCAGCACACAGAGCATCCATCAAGGAGCACTGTGACAGGGCACATTCCCTGACACTGTGCTGGGGAAAAACATCTCTGCCCATGTGCATGTTATTTGGGATGCTCAGATACTCCCAAGAATGAAGGGACAGTGCAGTCCAGGCTCAACTACAACGTGACAATTGTGCCAGCTGGGATCAACCTGGCACAAAGGCTGTGGTCAGGTGGGCACTCAGCCCCTCCTGTGGGGAACCTGAAGCTTTTTCAAACCTCTAGTCCCTAATAATTTGCCAAAATAGATGGGCAATATCAGGAGAGCATGTTGCCTTCCTCATTGTTGTCATTTTTCCTTTCCTTATTTTTCAGAAATACCATCAGAATTAGCTTCGTGGCTGGTGTTTCAGGAAATCTGCATCTGATTCCAGGGGGAGTCAGAATGATTGGAAAACATCGAAATGAAGAGTGAAATATTATTTTAGTGAAAAAGAAGACTCTTGGGTAGAAATTGAAGGCTTTCCCTATTTCTTTTTTTAAAAATTAACCTGTACCGAGATTCTTCCAAACCTTAAATCTCAACCAACATCTTTATCCTAACCAGGAAACATATCCCAATAAGTCCCCACTTCAGCAACGCTTCTTACCTAAAGTCTGTCTGACGTGGAGGAAAAGTGAGTGCATTTGGGTTTCACTTTTGTTTTGTTCTTTTTGTTTACACAGGCTAATGACAAATTAAAGGGAAGCACCAAAGGCCTTGCTGGAACAGCTGTAAACTCCAAGCAGGAAGTCATTCAAAGCCTCCAAAATGTGGCTGTGTAATATTGGAGGAGTTAATGATGAAGAACCGAATCCTCAGCTAGAGCAAACTGGCAGAGTTTGCTTGAAACACGTGAGTTCCACTGATGTACAGCAGTTCAGAATGTGGCCTGAAGTGTCTCACTATTCTGCTTTGTTTGCATTTTAAAGTGATCTCTGCTGGTTTCTTGATGGTTTTGTCTCCTGTTGCTGCATTCGTGGGATGCCAGGAACCAAGCGGGTCTCCAGCGAGCGCAGATGGCAGAGCACGGCACAGCACCAGCTCAGTTTCCTGGGAAAAGCTTTTTCGAAGAATTTCGGAATAGCTCTGAGGCCTATTCCTATTCCTGCAAAGGTTTCTGTGGGCTGACAGCTGGTACTGCCATAAGATTTAGGATCTGAGGTTTGTCTGTGTTCTTCTAAACAGGAGGCAGTTTAATTTTGGAGAGGCTCAAAGATAGTGCTACGTTATAGAGGATTTTTAGATTACCCTTCTGACATTGTTGAGAGTGAAATGCTGCAAAAAATAGCCCAGGAATGTGGTGAAATCATGATGATTGGAGAGTTTGAAGGTCAGAATGGACAACACTCTTTGGGTACAGCCCTATTAGGGTCAAGCCTCTCTTGGATGAGTGGGATTGACTTGAAATACTGTTTGTGTTCCTCTGTAGCATTAAAATTCCTAAACCTAAAATTAACCCAGATTGCTAAATTTATCAGGAGGAAGAGGGAATAAGTAAAGAGTTATACATTTGCTCCTGGGCAGAGCCAGAGCTTTATCAATCAGCCAAACCAAGAGATAGTCTTCTGCTGATCATGTCACCTGATGTTACCAGCAGCATCTGGATCTCCAGTCTATGAGCAAAAATTTGTTAGCAGTGGCAGAGAATATTTCTTAACTCTTACTATAAAGAGGTTTTATTGAAGGACACACAATCACTCAGCTCTGTTTTCACCTGGAAATGAAAGACTTAAAAATTGGAGGAAACAACCCTGTTGCAATTAAGCAAAGGCAAAATTGCCCAGAGTTATTTGCAGATACAAATCTGGAGGCCACTCTCTGAAAGCCAGGCTATCAGATGGAGCAGCTACTTCCAATTATATCCTACTGGAGGGGACTCCTCAGCTGCCAAGATTTATGGAGGAAAGCCATTCAGAAAAAGTGTGACAAACTTCTCCCCATGGAAAGAAAAAGAGAGAGAAAAAAAAAAAAAGGTGCTTTATTAAAGTCTAAACGTTTCTTGGAAATGTGCCAAGTACACAAATATTTCCATAAGGAAGATTTATGAGATCCAAAGAGAAATTTCAAAAACCAGGAGAGGAAGAGAGGCAAACGAACAAACAAAGAGAGTGACAGAAAAGGGGCTGGTTAGGGATGAGACCTGGGGTGTGGAGAACAAGGCTGAATCTCCAGACCCTGGAGAAAGAGCCCAAAATTGGACATCTGTCACCTGAAGTAGCTCTGGGCAATGCTGAAAGGTGTCAGTTTTGCTTCAAATATAAATATACTTTGCATTTCATATTTCCTGCCCAGTCAGGATAAAGAATATGTCTACTCTGCTGCTTGGACTTGATGATCTCAGAGGTCTTTTCCAACCTAAATAATTCTTTGATTCTACTCTTAGCACTTCTCATAACCAATTTTCAGCTTCAGGTAGGACAACACCTCGGTGTCTGTTATCCATTGTGTGTAATGGGACACAGCCCAGTCTTCAGAGAGCTGGAAGAGGTTGGCATGACCTCAGTCACCTCTCTTAACATGTGGATACCTGAGGAATCCAAATATCATACAAGAGTCAAGGACCAAGTGCCTTGCTGAGGCCTTTGGGCTTTAAAATCTGTGAAATCAGGTGAGTGACTTGTCAAGGTGTGGCACCTGAATGCAGAGAAAAGGATGATCCAGTAAGAAACCAGGAATTTTTCATTCAGATTGTGGGTTTATTTGGAGGATAGTTCATGGAGGGCATGAAGACAAAATTCCCCGAGCGTTATGTTGTGGAGTATGACTGGAACTTGCCATTTCTAATCTGGTTTGGTTCAAAGAGAGTTTTAATTTAGAAAATGGCATGTCTGCATGGATATATTACAAAAGGTGATAGCAAGAAGGGGTGGAAGCAAGAAGTCAACAGGGGAATAAAACAGAAGTCATTGCAACAGATTGCTTTGTACAACCTGTTCTGATTTTTTCCTCCAAATTATTGGTTCACACTGCCCTTAACATTTAGATTTTCATCTGCTTGCTTCTTTTTGTGAGAGGAAAGCTATGTCAGGCATCTCATAAATGCTTACATGGAGATGTTTCCCATCTGCCTGCAGATGCACCATGCCTGCTTTCTGCAAGGGACCTGGCAGTTCTCAATGTTTAAATGAAACTGAACCCGCTCCATTTGCTGGATGGGAAGAATCCAAGGAGCAAAAATGAACATTTCTCAGCGCTGATGATTCTGTTACAGTGCAGTGAACTCTGAAAATATTTCCAAACATCTGCTGCAGGTTGCTTTCTTAAGGAAGGACCCCTTCAATTAAGCCCAAGAATTAAGGCAGCCAAAGCTGTTCACGACACACAGACTCATTTCAGCTTTGTGCATAAACAGAATTATTATTATTATTATTATTATTATTTCCATTTTTTTGGCCTCCTTCCAACTAATTCTCTTCCTTCACCTTATCATTTATCCCTATCTTTCTGGTCATGCAGCACCATGGTACTTCACCACACGTGGTTCAGCGTGGGCTGCCTCCACCCCAGAGTGGTTTCACTTCAGCAGTGGATGGGAAGCCCCACGTTCACTCTGATCTTTGCTGGGCACTGTTAGTCACTGCTCCTGGCACGCCTTGAAACACTCAGATGTGTAGGGCTCTGCACTACCCTCTCCTCTACAGGCAACCCAGCCAAAATCCAGCAGTGCCATCCAAACCCTCCAAACCTTCCCAGTTCTCTGCCTGCAAGAATCTCATCTGTCTCTTTCTCTTTTGATTTTCCTGCCTTGGAGAGGGTTGTGCATTTTGCAGACAGCGTGGAGGCGGAGGGCGGGGGTGGCAGGGAAGATGAAGAACTCGGTGATATACTGAGTATATAGAACAGTGTATAATATACTGAGTGATGTAACAGCGAGAGAACTAAGTGGATGCTACTGCCTTGTGATTTACTGCTTGCAAATGGCTTCTCTTCTTCTGAAATACTGTTAATTTAATAGACAAACATCCGAGGATAAAGGCTCGCCAGAGACACAACTGATGGGATAAACATCGAGAGATTAAAGACCTGTGGGCAAAGTGTATAATTCTGTTACTAAAATCCCAAAGTGCTCCCTCAAAATTAGACCCTAGCAAAGGAAGAGGAGTGGAAAAACCTAGGCTTAAAAGGGGGAGTTATTGTGTTGAGCACTTCAGAATCATTTGCTAAGCAAAGTTAAAAGGAATAATAGCACCGAGCTGGGTCTTCTGCTTGTTTTCCTCCTGCTGTCCCTAACTATCAAAGTGGTATCAAAGAAACCTACTTATTAGCTATGTGTTGAGAACATTTTCCAAAGGCAGCCAGAAAGCCATCAGTGACAACATTTCTGTGACCTCCTAATTGTGCCCCACATGATGTGGCTGCTGTTAGGCTGGGAGACAGATGCATTTGCAAAGTGTGTCCCATGTCATTATATCCCAGGTCACGAGCGAGCTTTCCATGCCGAATGGTGCCTGTTATGGCTCATTTTGGCAGTGTCTGGTGATTCCAATCCAGGCTCGCTGCTGCCCAGGCTCTGGCACAGTCTGTACCAGGCTCTGGCACAGTCTGTACCAGTCTGTGCTGTGCTTTTTAGCCACAGAGAGTCTCAGCAGGGAGACCACATAAAAGGAGTTACCATCACCAAGCTGGACAGCCTGAGTCATAGGGACCCCAGTCCTCTGGATAAACCTACTCTGAACAAGCCTAACCTTTAATTTATTGTACACAATCAACTGGTTTCACCACAGATTCCCTAAACAACAGTCCAAGGTGTTTGGCTTGGGCTTCCTTGGCATCAAACGCCCACTGTGAACGCTTCCCATTACCCCAGAGCATCTTTGCTGATGTGCAGCTCCCAGACACAGCCAGTTTGGTTTTCCTGGATGAGACAAAGTCCTGATCTAAGAGAGAGGAAATGCTCAGGTAATTGCAATGACATCCAGGAGGGGTTTGAGGAGAAGCACTGGAAAACAAGAGAGGTCTTGTCCTGGCAGCCAGAGGGACAGAGCTGCTGTTGGTAGCCATGGCGCAAACAGCTTGACAGTGGGATGAGAGCATTAGGTAGACAAAGACAAAGGCCAGGAGAGCTGCAGCACCTGGCTCTGCTTTCTGCCTCAGGGCCGGGTGTTCTGCCTGCTGCTGGCAGATGAGCACCACTAGTCATCTCATGTGGATCAACAACTGATGAAGATTTACTTTCTTGTTCTGGTCAGTAGAGTTGGGTACAGGAGAGCTTTTTCAACAAGAGGTTTTCCTGGATGTACCTACAGATTAGCTGGGCCTCTCACTCAAAGGAATTGTTAATGTTTTGATCAAAATTTGAAAGTTCTTTCTCAGTACACATTTCAGGTTTTGAACTTTTTTCCCCTAAAAATCCAACATTTTCCCACTACTTATGATGAGAAAATTCTGCAAAAAATAAGGTGTTAGGAATCTCTAACAGTTTTTCCCCTCACCTACACACTTGTTTGGTTTTATTTTTTGGGTTTTGAGAAGTATAATATAAGGCAAATAATCTGTAAGACTGAACCCCCCCAAATGTTCTATTATCTCAACCTAAAGAACTATCTTCAATTGAAATTTTACTTAAATCCCAGTTTGTTCCTGTAGCACATTTTGGTTTTGACAAATGGATGTTTTCCAGTGGGAGAACATCCCATCACGATGCCAGCTACCTCTGTGCTCCACGGAAATGAAGCTGGCTTTCCATGAATATGTATCCTGTGTTTGAATTCCTAGGTGTGCAGTTAATTAGGAACTCCAACAGAATCAGCTTCCTCACGAAACTTGTGAGAACGTAATATTTTTTGGGGCTGTGAATCTCTTTATCACATTTGATTAAAGATAGTCAATCAGCACAAAAGTTTTTGGATAAGGTTGTGTGGTATTCTCACCCATTGAAACACAGAGCATGATTTTGTTAGGAAATCAGGCCAAGAGTGCCCCTTTTAAAGGTTAATTTTGGCTTTGCTCTGACAGGTATGCCACGTTTTCCAGCTGGACACTACAGACATGAATGACCTTCACGCTCTAAATCTCCTTTTTGCTCTCCAGGTGCTGCCACTGACCCCACTGACACTCAGACAACTCACTCCGCTCATGATGACTTTTATGCAAGGACATTGTGCAAGGATGATGTACAAGACACAGCCAGAGCAGGAATCCCTCCAGACACATCTTCTGGAGCTGCATTAGGAGAGAGTGGAAGAGAACCCCCAGATTAACAATTGCCAATGACAAATTACTGAGAGATCAACCGATCATGACAAAATGCACTTTGCTATGTATTAGTCACATATCACTGATAGCAATATTAGAGTCCATAAACATGCTTTTAATGGTCAAATATTATTTAATGTATGCTGAATCTCACAGTAAGTGGAAATTAAATGGACAATTTAGTGTATCATCTCCATGCATAGGCTCAGAAGCGTTTCTCCAGTGGATAAACACTGACAGTAAAGCTGTTGTTCAACAGAAAACTACAGCTGCCAGATGTTAAAGGTTTTGGCCTTTGAATGTGTTGTCCCAAGCAAAAAGCTTGACATTTGCTGTTGTACTGGCATATATTCTGCAGTGAGGACAAAAGGAATTCCAAATCTGTTCTGAAGGCAAGAAGGGCTGGTGGGTAAAGGAGAGGACCTAAAAGAACTGAAGATCCTGTTTCCAGACCTGGTTTTAGTCAGTGGAGTGGTTAATCTTGTTTTCTGTGCCCCACCTTACACACTCATGTATCTGCAGTAAATTACACCAGCAGCTCAGTCAGGTACCAGCTCTGACACTGAGACCAAGTTCCAGCAAGGGGAAAAGCAATTTATTTAACTTTCCTTGGTATGACTCTGTCCATTAGTAGCCATGTGAGTCCCCCTCACCTCAGAAGAAAAGGTTTCTATGCATGTTCTGCTTGTAACTTGTACTTGTCCTGCAAAGCGACACGGCAATAAAAAGTATTAAATTAATTTGGCATGCAAGACAGAGAGCACCTGTTAACTCTTTGGTACCGTACTGCGTTTGCAGAGGAGGCTGTTAAGAAAACAAATTTCTTTTTTGATTTGTAGACTGAACAAATTTAAACTGGAGTCCTTGAACACAGTCACTGAACTTCATTGTGCTTTTTTGTTTAAAGACCAAGAAAGGAGACACTCTTCTCAAGAAAATGTTTTAAATATAATGAACTCTCTGCAATTCTGTGGTTCTTTCTGACTCCATGTATTGTAAAAATGTTGTTAAATTTGCTTAGTTCCACAGTATTGTGGATTCAGGAACCAGGTCTTGGTATACCAGTTCATATGGAAGTAAATCAGGGGAAAACTTCTAGGTGGGGAGGGAAAGGAAAAACAGGCCCAATCAGCAGTGCCAAGAATGTCCTGAGACAGACTGTATTTACTTCAGGATTCCTTCTCCTTGAGTGGTTTGGATGGACATTTAAAACTAAACCAAATTAAGGGCCTTTGGAATGTATCCATATTAATGGAAATTTCAGTCCCCAGTCCCTTCCTTTCCCATCTGCTCTGTGATGCCAATGCCTTATAGAGCTTCCAGTGGAAAAAAGTGCTGCAAAAGAATTCCTGCAGACACAGTGAGCAAGACATTCTCCTCTGGGAAGAATATTTACAACCCCAAATCAAAATAACTGACTTGCACTGTAAAACTCTCCAACTCAAGCTTCACCTTCAACCCTGTAAATGCTAAAGGTGGCACATGATGCATTTCCCACTCTCCCACTTTCAGAAAATCCATTTAAGATTCTTTGAATAAATGCCCAAAGAGAGGGCACGGGAGCAATAGTTAACTCCTTGTGCACTGTGATGGCACCTGTATCAGGAGGCAGCCTTACTTACCCCAGGGGATTTTATCCTTCTGCTAACCTGCTCTGAAATAAACTCACAATTGTCTTCCCACCATTTGCTCAGGCTCTTATACGCAAATCCTCAGTTTGTCTGCGAAATCACACTGATGGGCTGGGAAAAGAAAATAAAAAAAATTCAAGTTTTGTGCCTTCCATTTTAATATTTCAGTTTGTCCCTTTGCACAGACTTGCCTTCCTGCCGACGAGCCATAAATCTGGCCTGTCACTTTTATGATTATTAGTGGTTAGACCTGATGAATATTGATATGTGGCAAGCGCTCTTTCGACATTAAATACATTTGCCAATTTTCCTCCTCCAAACTCCACCCGTTAATGCTTCATCCAATATGAATCAATATTGGTTTAATAATTAACATGTTTAAACATTTTTTAATGTATATTTCATGACGAGAAGATCTATGTTTATTTTATGATGATAAAATATTTAGAGCCCAGGGAATTTTACTGTGCTGTCATCACAGCGTTAGTTGGGCCCTTTTCACTCTGCCTGAGGGGGCATCTCTGTCTCTTCCCAGCACAGCCAAGGCTGAAAAGGTTCCAGCTCCTTCTACAGGAGGGCGGTTTATGGGGATCTGAAGACATCTGAGATATGTGGTGGGGCTGGAAGCCAGCAGGCTTGACTTCCCAGTGCTGTTTCTGCCCTGGTAAAAGCAAGGGTTAAAATAAGATCCCTGGAGTGGGAAGATCTGGAGGGAGTTAAAACCCCCCCTATATAAGCGAAGGGGTTATTCCTCAGCACTTATGTAACATGCTGAGGGTCTTGGCAGCCTGACAGGGAAGAAAAATACCTGTAGGGTGAAAAAAGGCTTAAAAAACCAGATTTTGTGGTTTTGGTTGGCCTGAGAGGTGTCTAGGTAAGAGGTGGCTGTTGAGATCCTACAAGGCTTTGACACCACATCACTTTGCACAGGGCAAATGCAGAGAGGCCAGGCTGCAGATCCGTGCCAGTGGCATTCAGGGGATGCTCTGGCTTTGAACTGGCTGTTACAGGAGGGTGAATTCTGCTGCAGCTGCCCAGGGCCACCAGGGAATCAGGGATAATGAACAAACTGGCTCTGAGTTCACTAAAATCCAGGTGAAGGTTTCCTGTGAGACTGTGATTAATGTGATAAGGATGATTATGTTTATTTCCATGTATTTGTTCAAAATTATGCAACTGGTCACAGTCCAGTGGCTCCTGATGTTCCATTCCTGAGCAGCAGAACAAACACCTTGTAGTACATCTGATGTGATCAGGTACAGTCCTCTCATAGATGGGTTGGAAAAGTGCTGCAAGCAGGGCTGCTGATTGCAGGAAAACACTTTTCTTGCAAGATTTGCTGTGGAACATGTTTAGTCCAGGAATGGGTTTTAAAAAAAAAAAAAAAAAGAACATATCAAAGGCACGATGTCTCCTGGGAAGAGATTTCCGTGTCAAGGTGTGTTTGCTTGATAGCACATCCAGAAGCTGGAAGTGTAATGTGGTTTCACACTATACTTTTTGAACCCATGTAAACTCCTGGCATTCACAAAAAAAAAGCAGAGTTTTACAGCTTAACTATGCATTTTGTGAAGCTGCTAGATACTTCATGGAAGAAAAAAATCCATCAAGGGCATTAAACTGGAAGATAACACCTCTGCCTCTGGCAGTTCCCGATCTGAAGATCACTGGAGGCTGAGAAAGACTGGGAGAGAAAAAGTACCATGTGCTTGCCCTGTTTGTACAACCTTTCCTAGTGGCAATTTTTGGCCACTATTGAAATGGCAGTTCTGGATTTGGTGGGCTTTTCCTTTCATCTCACAAAATATCATTTATTCTTATGGCATGAAATGTGAAACTGGGGTGGGGGAAGGTCAGCTGGGGTGCTGCTCTCCAAAATTACCCTGTTGTTTAACTTGAGCTTAAAAACCTTTCTGAAAAAAAAGAAGTTGAAAATGAGTGCTTGCACATCCTGTTTGACTTCAGGAAACTTCCTGTGAGATTTACAAGAGGAATAAATTTAAAAGATTTAAAAAAAAAAGTAAATTAAAATACCACCCCAAATCCGTAACAGTTTTCCAACATTTCATTTAACTTAATTGTGATTATTTTCCATGGCTCTGATTAGGAGTAGCAATTATATTAATCCTTCTCCATGTTGTTAATCCTAGTAAAGCAACCTGTTGCTTGGAAGGTTGTATGTTGTTAAGGATCTCCTGGAGAACATTTATTCATGCTTGGGGAGTGCATTCCTAATGCACACACGCTGTTCATTTAGGCTGAATTTCACCCCGAGGAAGGGGGGCTGTGCTCAAAGCCAAGGTACCACTTAATTCACACTTAAACCCTTCAAATCAAAGGATAAAATGAAATCCAATGGAAAACTTGACTGGTGTGGTTTGGAGACCTCAGCACAGAAATCAGTGGGGCTTTGGGTGAGAAGATGAAAATGACTAAAATTAAACTCACTTCCTCTGAATGTGATGAATCTGAGCCAGTGTGAGAGATGGGAGACAGAAGATGCTCTCATAGTTATCTGAGCCTGGATATTTATGCTCCAAACCTGAGTGCATGGCGTAAATCGGATGAGACAAGTAAATTGCACTCAACGAGCAGTGAAAGCAGGGAACAGCGTTCATGTGGAATCTCAATTTACACCACAGCTGGGGTCCAGAGGAGCTTCACTGAGAGAGCAAGGGGTCTGAACTGCAATCTGCTTTTTTTTCCCTCTGCTTTCTCCCAGTTATTTGGCGCAGCAGATCTGCTCCAGTGACACTGGAGGCTGCAAACCACTCACCCAGTGCCTGCAAATAAGTGTCCCACACCTGAGGAGCGTTCCATGTGCTGCTAATAGCCTAGGAAAGATTTACAAGGGCACCATGCTCTGACATGGATTGCTGTCATTTCCATAACACGCAGCTGTTCGCCAGCCAGCCACCTTTGTCCTTGTGAAATGCTCCCATGGCTGTGTCACAGCACAATGGCTCAGGGGCCAGCCAAGCAGACATGTTGCCTGGTGCAAATGGTCATGTGTTTCCTGACTTCTCCTTTTAAACCTTCTGGCCAAAAAATTCCAAGTTTGGTTGCTCTGAGTTTGTCTAAAATTCTTCAAACATGGCTTTATCCCAGGTCCTTGCTGGTTCCCATGAGAGGTGGGCTCTGCTCCTCCTGCAGCTGGGGTGGATTCTGTGTGGATGGAGCCACGAGTGGGCTCAAGGGGATGAGGGCAGGCACTGTGGGATATCCCACCTGCACACTGGGGCTGGGATTTGAGCAACCTGATGTAGTGAGAGGTGTCCCTGCCCGTGGCAGGGGCTTTGGAACTGGTCCCTTCCAACTGAAACCATTCTGTGATTCTATGATTTGTCTCTCTGTGCTCCCAGCAGCTCCAGCCCAGCTCTCTCCAGCCCAGCTAGCTGTCTAGACTCCCCTTGGAGCCGGGGAAGAGAAACAAGCAATTCCACAGCACAATTCATCTGACTTGTTTCAGACGTCTGCCTGAGAAAGAGATGAATTGGGCCCTAGAAGTGACAGTTTCTCTGCTTTGATCATAAAGGGAGGCACTCCAGCCTGCAGGGACACAGGCCTGTGATCTCCACATACCTGTACACAGCCAGATAAATCCCACAGCACGTGCCCTGTACTGCTGGAGCTCAGGGACCCACCACTCTGGGGTGCTGAGCAGCACCCATGGCCGTGCCCTCTCCTGAACAACACCTCCTCTGCCCCCGAGCAGTGTGAGGTCCCAGCTCAGAGGCTCCCAGTGCCTCATTTCTCTTGATCATGGTGGTTTGCTATGACAGATATTCCGATCTGTCCCTGTATAAATCTCTTCTGAAAAGCTGTCAGGCCATGTAAGAAAGAAAGATGGAGCTCCTCCTTGCAAAGTGCTGACAGGGTGTCACCTCGTACCAGCACAACAGGGCACTGTGCAGAGATGGCCACTTCTCTTTCCCCACCTCTTGTCCCCTTCCTCAGCTCCTCCTGTCCCAGCTGAAAGACAAGAAGGCTTTGTGTTTTGATGTTTTTTTCAGTACAGCAATAAAATGCCATTTTTAAAATTTTTATTATTATTATTATCATATTTAAATCAGTGCTTCATTCAATTCTGTTACTGACTGGTGTTTATTTTCTCAAATCCCTGCCTGCAAAGATATTGTTGATCATAAATGTATTTCCAGGGGAGGTTTTATTCAGTGGCAGGAGATGTCTTCCCTTGGAAAGTAGTGGTGCAGATGTTGAGGGCCAACTCTCTTCTTGTTAGGAGACACTTGAGACCAGTTCTCTACAACCTGCTCTTCATAAATGTCTCCAGCAAGCTCCACTCCCAGATTCTGCTGCAGGTCTTTCCAGAAACCTCATCACTCACCAGTCCCAGTCTCTTCAGTGCTGACCCAGCACACCGACCTCTTTACCATTAGAGTTGTGTCACATTTTATAACACACTCCCAAAGAAAGAAGGAAAAGAAGGCCAAGAAGAGAGAAAATACTTCCAAAAAAGCCTTCCTTGTGAGGGTGGGCAGGCCCTGGCACAGGTTGCCCAGAGAAGCTGTGGCTGCCCCATCCCTGGAAGTGTCCAAGGACAGGTTGGACAGGGCTTGGAGCACCCTGGGCTAGTGGAAGGTGCCCCTGCCCATGGCAGAGGGATTGAATGAGATGATCTTCAAGGTCTTTTCCAACCCAAACCATTTTGTGGTTCCATGATTTGATGCAATACATGTACACCAATCACACACACAGAGCATGGAGACCCACAAGAAAGGAGGCAGTCATAGAATCACAGAATCTGCTTACTAGTACACACACCTACATGCAAATGCAGGGAGAGACACTGCATGAGCAACCAAGCTGTATTTATTTACTGCTAAGTGGTCCTGTAAAGATCCACAGCAACCACATACACACAGCCTCATCCCCATACCCACACAATGGCACCAACTCCTGCCCCTGGATTCTTGCGCTGAGCAATCTTCAACAGTGAATGTATCTGGTCTGTCTCCCAGATCTATCACATTCCAGGGCTTTATCCAGACCACTTCAGTGAGGTTTCAAATGTTTCTGTGCATGTTTCAATCAGTTCAGGCATGTCAGACAAGTAAGTGCTGTGGAGGTACCTGCAAATTACACCATCTGGCTGCCTTAGTGAGCCAGACAAGAGGCAGACTGCAGGGAAAGGGAGAGTCCAGATCTTAAAGGAAGGAGGGGGACATAAAACTAATCATTTGTAGAGGAGGAACACTTAAAAATTACTCCAAATAATCTTGCAGTGAGAGTTCTTTTATGTCATTTTATTAACCAAATCTGGTAAGTGTGAAAGAATTTTCTTTGGAGTGAACTCAGTTCACTGGAAGATTGTTCCCAGCTTTGAGTAATGCCAGGAGATGTCCTGTGTGGCAGAATCTGCAGATTCCCCAGGCCTCTGGGGGAAAGAAATGGTTCATCATGGGATGACAGTGGGCTCAGTAAGACTGATATAAATAGGTAACTCCATGGGTAGGTAACAGATGACTGGCTCTTTTTCCCCTAGACCCTTTTAAGAATATGGGTAAATTTTTATGCATGAGTCTGCATGAAACAATGACATTTCCAGCTAAAGAATGGGCTGGTCAGGCTTTTTGTCTTGTGTACAACATTTCTAGTTCTCATTAAAAACAAATCCCCTCACACCACCTTTGCAAGATGGTTTTAAATCAGAACTGAAGGACTATTAAGGGGGGAAGGGGTATTTTCAGGGGAAATGAATTATCTTCTGACAAAGTGGAACTTTTCTTTCAGAAAGTTAAAAGGAGTGGGGAAAAAAATAGTTTTCTACTAGAAAAATAAAGAAAACCAGTTAAACAGGCTCAGACTGGGTGCTCAGACTGGGATGGATGGATAACCCTCTGGCTCAGAGCTGGGCTCAGAGGTAGGCTCAGCTGTCCAGGCTGAGGGACAGGAAAAGCCAGTGTCACCATGAAGACAACTGTACCTAATCCAGAGCTAAATCAGAGATGCTCATCTGATGCGTGATGTTGGTCTGGCCACTTCCCTTAGGCAGAAAGCTCCTAGTGGGAAAAACAAGGAGAGGGAATAATAGTGTTTATTTGTTGAAAGGGACACACATTCTTGTTGACTCAGCCTTCATTAAATGGCTCTCATTATTGCCACAGTGTGAGCTGCTGGCACAGGCCTTTGCTCTGTCACCAAACCTCGATGCCATCTGGAAAAGGGAGAGAAGGGAAGCAGGGCAGGAGAGCCTGAGCATCCATCCCTCTTCCCAAAGCCCGTCCCTGAGCTTGTCCCGATCTGAAGGAGCAGTGCAGTGCCGGGAGGTGCCGGGAGCCCCGTGGCTGAGCTATAAATCTCACTCACTCAGAGGGGAAGATTTATACTCTCAGCTTGGAAACAACGCCTGTAGCACAGACACACACCCTGACACGCACACACATTCCCGCCCGGCCAAACGCAGCGGCTCTGCCAGAAGAACTGAGGCTGCAGAGAAGGTGCGGTCCCGGGAACAGCGAAATTGCTTTCATGACTTTCCAGCAGCCTCTCGAAGACAAATTGGGGGCTTGTGTTTTAAATGTGGCCCCAATTTGCATTTTGATTGGCTAACAGGCCATGCAGATTCCGAGGTAAAGGACTGATCTCTCAAAGGCATCTGACAGTTTTCAACATTTGCTGAAATGGCTTTAAAACAGACCTGTGAGAGCTGGGGAGAGAAAAAAAAAATCAAAAAACCTCTGCCTGATGAGTGAGTTCTTTCATCTGCTAAAAGCCCTCCAAGCCCACAAGCCCGAGGCTGACTTTAAATAGAGTCAATGGAGAAATATCTTCTAGACAGGAGAAAGATGAAGCCCTCCAATAGTCTCTCTCCCTTTCATTCCCTTTGTCCCTCTCTCTCACACATATTTACCTTTGCTCTCTTCCTCCCTCCAGAAAAAGTCCTATCCAGGCTGGTGCTGGGTCCCCTCACATCTCATGGAAGTCAGAGAGGTGACTGTCATTCAGCATCTCATGGGGTTAAACTTCTGGATGGTCCTACAGGCACAGGGTCAGGGGATCTTGTCCAGTTGTGAGTGACGTTGGTGGTTTAGGGTAATTTTAGCACGAGATAAAGGGATTAATCAGTTTGTGGTATCTTTAAATAAGTCACAAAGGATTTTGCCAATCAGACACAACCTGTTTCTGGATTCAACCAAGAAACAAAGTATTTCCTAAGGACATGTCACAGGGAGGCATTAAATGTCTTGAAATAGCTCTTGGCAGTGTGAGATGAAGTCACTTGTGTTTACAAGAATGATGGATACTGAAAACTGGAGTCTCAAGCTACCAAGACTCTGAACTGTTTCTGACTCCAGAGATTCAGAGATCTCACCCACTCCTTTTCCATGTGAAAGAAGACAACTCATCTTTGAGTGCCTTTTTATGGATCAGCCTGCTGACCTCAGCAGAGCCCTTAGGTCATTTCCATGCACAGTGACATAATAATGATGGATAGGCACCATTTACCATTTTGGGGGAGAGGCAGAGCAAAACAACCCAGTGTTTCCCAGGCCTGTCCCACATGTGGAGCCTGGCTTTGCACCAACCTGCCCCTTTTCCCAGAGCAGTGTGCAACTTCTCAGCCCTCCAGCTCATTCCTCTCCCTGCCCTACAGCTCAGCTCTGATACCCCAACAGTCCTATACTTTTGACCTCCCCAGCATTGCACAATCTGCCCACGAGCCTGTTCCTTCTGCTTCATCTCAGCGATGCAGCACCAGCCTGAGGCAAAACTCAACTGTGAAGAAATGACTTTGCCTTGAGGCTGCAAACCCTTTGAGATAAATGTGGAGACTCTACCACCTTCAACAGACACATTAACCTACTTGGTTTTCTTCTGCTCTTTGTTGTGAGCTGACCTTGGCTGGACAACAAGCATCCACCAATCTACCCTATCACTCCCTTCCTCAGCAGAGCGAAGAAAGGGGGGAAAAAAGATGGAAAACACTCATGGATCAAGACAAAGGCAGTTTAATAAAGCAGCAGCAAAGGAGAGTAAAAGTTATTCCCTACTTTCCATCAGGAGATCACTTCCTGGGAAGTAGGAGTTCAGGACACGTACAGGGCGAGGATGAGGGAAGAAGTTTGGCACTGAACTAGTATGGGCTGGGAGAGATCAGTGGTACCTCTGGATTAGCTATATTCAGAAAATAATAAGGTAATGGTAGGACATCTCTGTGTGTGAATTACAGGCTGTGAAGGCAACACATTGTTTGTAGACTGGAGTGATTCCCAAGTGCTTCAGGACTTGGGACCTCTGTGGCCCACGGGGATGGTGAATGTTCTCTCCAAGCTCATTCCAGGTGAGATGATCCCACCAGAAGGAGATGACTGAGCCTGGTGTGGAGGTACAGAGGAGGAACTGCAGTCAGGGAGCTCCATGCCAGAACTGGCTAATTCCAACCCACCCCTGCCCAAAGGTGTATGGCTTTCCCAGCTTGTATTAGCACTGGCTGAGGAATCTCTTATCTTTGCAGGCTCTGGATGAGGCCTCAGCAAATGACGTCAATCGCCCACTTCTACACAGCTCTGGCCTCCCTGCATCTCTCTGGTCACCTCCTCCCTTCATCTGTTCCACACACAGTCCTGTCTTCACTTAGTGACTCCTTCCTCTAGTGTTCTTTATCTGCTTAACCCAAGCATAATTAATGACTTGGTCATCTCTTTAATCTTTAGCTACTGGAGTTGTATCCTTGAGAAAGGAAGGAGCATGCCAGGTATTTTTCTCACTACTTTCCCTCATTCCTCAGGTCTTCCTCCAGGAGGATTTCACTCTGACCTCAGCTAATGAGATGATCCAGCTCAGTGACTGGGGAGAGCTGCCTGAGGACAAAGTTCAAGCCTTTTTCTCCCCTGCAGGTTCTCTGTGACAGTTTCTATTCAGCATTTAGCAACAGGTTTTTAGTTATTAATTTCCCATCTCTAGCAGGTGGATGGATGTTCTAGGGGCTCACAGAAGTTTTCCTCTTGGGAAAAAACTGGATGGCTTGGTGTGTTAAACACAAAGATGAGGAGGAGATGGGCAGGAGATGACAATGTGACTCCCATGTGCAACTCAGCCATTAGAACTGGATTACCCTTTTCTTGTTCTTTCCCTGTTCTTTCCCATTCTCCCCTTGTGCCTTGTAATGGTCATTGGTACCAATTTGTGTCATGCTATCCTGGGCTCCGAGATTCCACAAATCCATTCATTACGGCCCCCAGGAGCAAATCCCATCAAATCACCAGCTTATAAACTGCATTTCAGATATGTTACATGAGCACTGATTGCAAATCTGAAGACATTTCCATTTTGCCTGAGGCTGAGATTTTTAATTTAAAAAAAAAGTCCCATCAGGGTCTGTGCAAAGGCTCTTTAGATATTCCAACCAGCACAGTTTATTTAAAAATTCAATAAGGCAATTTTCATGGCAGCAAAGAAATAGAAGCAGTGCTGGTGTCTGCACATCCAGTGAGGAGGAAGCAGCAGCCAGGATCTCATCTCCCACATCCACTCAAGCCAGACTGTGCTGCTGCCTCATTCTAACAGCCTACAGCCCAAAAACTGAGGCACCATCCCTGCTTGACAATTAAGTTTTCTCCAGCAGTGGAACAAGGATTAAAGAATGGGAAACAGAAAGGGCCTTTTCAGAATAATCTGCTAGCCAGGAGCCATATTAGCTAACACTGAGCAAATAAGATCAGCCTATTTCAGGACTTCATGAGGCTGGAAACAAGACTTAGAGAAAGAGAGGGGTTAATTTTGCATACATATAGCCATGGGAAGAGGAGAGAAGGAAAGTCAAAAGTAGTTGTTCTCTTCTTTCTGAGAACCTTAAGGGCTCCTTGGGAACCAGAGATGAAACTGAATTGCTGTGCATAGACCAGAGGTGAAGAAACACCCCTGGTTGCTCCAGACCACATAGCAAATGTATTTTCTGCTACCTTATAGCCATTGTTACCTTGCTCTCTGTCCTCAGCTGGGCACAGGCAACAGCCAAGACACCCCCTTGCCCTGGCCTGGCATCAGGACACAGCCAAATCCAGCCTTTAGAGACTTGAAAAGTTGCTGTCTCATTGAGAAAAGTAGCAGTCAGAAATTATTGGTGCTTAAAGAGAACACAGAGACCTTTGTCACCCACCTGTTCCCTCAGCCCAAAAAGTCACGTCCCCAGAGGAACAGAGGCACCTCTGTGACTCCCCCAACCTTAAGAATTCAGGTCTCAGCCCACTGGCAGAGGAGCTGAAGGACTTTCTGGCCTGCTGCTAACGAGATCATTAAGACAAACACATGAACCTTTCCAGTCAGAAGGATGAGGTGGGGTTTTAATTAAGGTAATTACACTCAGCTGGAAAGGCTATTTGCAAAGGCATTTAGAGTCTCTAGGAGGGTGCTGTGTTGACAAGCTGGGTTTAAAGATAGTAATACTGAGAGAGCCTGTGAAACCTGCAGCCTGCGTGGACCACTGGACTCAGGCTACCAACCTTGCTGGTGTCTTGCTTGAGAAACCTGATGCCACATTAAAGAGCCAGGAGATGCTTTGCCAGTGGCAATGTCAAGGATGTCCATTATGGAAAGGACGCTGCTCTCTCAGGTGAGGGGAGGCACTTTTCAGAGTGTCAGCACCTTTTTCCTCTCAGAAGAGGATAAGAACTTTTAACTTCAGAAATGCTCCCAGGTCAGTAATTTGTGGGGAATGGCCACTCTCTGTGTTAGGTCAGTTGGTGTTTTGTGTTTGAAATTGAGTCGTTTGGGTTTTTGCTTGATTTTTTTTTTTTCCCCTTAAACTCTTCTAGTGCAATGATGTATGATTTCTATATGAAAAGTCATTGCAACTTGAAATTGGGAACTTGGTGCTTTGGCAGTGTCACACTTTTGACAATTCTAAACTGTTATGAATTGTAGAAGATGGGTCAGGGCTCTGGCCTGCAGGAAGCTGGCATTTTGACAAATCAATGCTTCCCTGTACAAGCTTCCGTAGACTTTTTCTAATCAGCCCTGATTGTGTCCACTTTACTCTCTTTTTCACTTTTTCTGACTGAAAGCCCTTTACACCTATCACCCCTTGTTAGAGATCTGTCCTGCTCTTCCTTTGTAGCAGTTGTGGTGGGTGTTGGGGGGCTGCAGTAAGGACAGCTTGTTGTTTCCTCATCCTCAGCCAGAAAGAGCAGATCAATGTGACTTACACTTCACCCTTTCCCATTCAGTGCTGCCTCTCATTTTGTTCTACTTTTAATATCATCTTTATTGCGAGTCTGTTCTAATGCTGCCTGTTTATTTATGGCTATTACTGAGATGATGCTTTAATTGTCCGATCAGCGCCTCCAGTCCATCAGCAAAGGAGCAGACAGCTCTTTATAAACATCATTTTTTATTTAGCTCTGCCACATGCATGCACCACCCCCCCCACAATTAGGAACAACAATGGTGTTATTCCCAATGAACCCTTGTGCAGCTCTTTGTGAGTTTACCCCGTCTTGAAAAGGCCAGTCTTTGAGTCTGTTTACTGTTCTTTCTGCACTGAGCATTTTGCTTTGTAGATCTGGAAAAAGGAAATTTAATTAGAGTAGTATTCAGGATGGTTTTTATATATATTTTCTACCAATTAGCATTTCATTAAGGCAGTTAAATTGCATTTGCCAGAGACAGACACAACCCATTGCAGAGCATTATTTTAAAATCCTATTTCTTTTTTTTTCCATCTTGCAAGCTGAAAATGAAATCATGGAGTGATTGATTAATTATTAATTCATTACTGGTGATTGGGTTGTAGCTGGTTAGAAGGGGAAAGTGCTAAGGCACAATCTTGGTTTATGTCTTCTGACAACTTTGCAGGAGCTACCTGAGGTGGACAGACATCCTAAGGCCAAGCAGAGATGTTGGGGTGCTTTGGATGTCTAGTAGCACCTGTTTCTAAGGACCTTAAAGATCATTTAGTTTCAACCCTCCTGCCATGGAAAGTGAAACCTTTCACTCACAAATTAGTCTACTGAAAGGTCTTTGTGACCATGGAAAGGGGGTTGAATTAGGTGATATTTAAGGTCCCTTCCAACCCAAACCATTCCATGATTTTCTATTTTTGTCAGTCTGACCTCTCTGTAGGATAATAGGGAGTAGTGATATCTCATTAGTATCACCTCTAAAATCTTTTGGGCAAGAATCATCCTACCCCTTGGTTAATCCCCCTCCTTATGAAGCAGCTGATCAGCAGGGTGAATAATTGCTGCTCCTTCTGGAGGGCTGATGAAGGAGGGCACTGCTGCTGGCTCACACCAGCTGTCCAGGCTGCACCTCTGCCTTGCTCTAGAAGGAGGTTCAGCTCAGCTTTCCCTCTCGTTTCTGCCTTCTCCAAAGGCTCCTCTCCATCCCTCCCCCTGCTTGCAGCGTGGCTTTGTCTCTTCATTGCTCTCAAGGTCACCATTGATCAGACTGTGAGTACTTTACAGCTGCAGCCTTGGACGGGCAGAAAGAGGAATTGATTGCAGTCAATTCAGCAGCAGATTGAACTGTATTGACTTGTCCCCTATTCATGCAGACGAGGAGCTTTGCTACCTTTTAATTACCACAACCACCCCTTCTCAGCATCAATGGGAGTGTGGGGGGATCCTGTGGTGTTGAGGGAAGTCTTTGGGCTGTGTAGGGAATCTATTCTGACCAGTCAGGACCACGGAGGGACCACTGCTGGCTGGCCAGTGAGGGAATCCCTGGGACAGAAAGTCATCTTTCCTCTGTTTAGTGACTCTTCCCTGGAGGAGTCTTGCACTGGAATTGATTTGTTTTCCACAGTGGAAAACAGCCATTTTCAAGAGAGTGGCACTGCTGAAGGAACAGCAGCCACAGGTGATATAAAGATGGTGCTCCTTTGAACCAGACACACTTGGCAGGGAAGGCAGGGGCTCATCTGGCAGAAGTCACGCTGTGAGAAACATTTCACCTTCCCTCTCGCTGCTTCCGAGCACACAGAGGAGGATGTGCTGCTGCAAGCTCCCCTTAATCACTGAACAAGCCTCTCTCCTCTTCAGCAAAGTCCTTTGCCCTGTTCCTGAGTTCTCTTGTTGGGGAGGAAGAGCTGTTTTAGCGATGCTCGCTTACATCTAGGGATCAGGGGAGGCTGGGATGTGTTCAACTGACCCTTGTGGAAAACAAGATGCACGTGATTGATACCCACGGAGCTGCTGAGGCTTTCCAGCCTGGATTGTGCAGCTGGCTCTGTCCATGGGCTTTCAGGCTCTGCCGGCAGCAGCACAGCAATTCTGAGCTATCACAGAAAGTGCAGTTGGCATTTCTGAAAGGTGCAGGATTGGCAGCTTTAGAAGGCTGAAATCCTCTGTTCATCTACTGAATTGATGCCAGTAGTACCAGCACTAGGAGTGAGAGAAGAGAAGTGATTCCAGCAGGGCTGGTGAATAACAGCTTTCTTAGCAAATTGAAAAGGAGGGGAAAAAAAAAATCAAACTAGAACAACAAAATTACTCCCATTTAAGGTCAGGGAAAGTATTGCATTTTGATTTTTGTTTAGTTTGTTGTGTGTGGTTTTGCTTTTTTTTTACCATTAAAACTATTTTGAGTAAGAAGACATTAAAGGCAATGCCAAAAGAAAGTAATTTTCAAACAACAGCTAAAATCAACATTTTAAAGACAAGTGGAGGAAAAAAGTTAAATTTTTTTTTTTTACCCCTTGCTTCCATTTCTTACTGTTCCTACAAAGAGATCAGAAATTCTTTGCAGTGTTCTGATGTGACTAAATAGACTATTTCAGCCTCTTCCCTGGGACTACTGATGTCCAACACACTGCTGCCATTCCCAGGACTGTTCTAGCCTAGACGTGCCACTTTTTATAAGGATGGTGACCCCAGGCTGGGTTTGTGCCATACTTACCCAGTCACCAGGAGCTGAGCAAAGACAAGCAATTAATTTTTACACAGACTATGAAAATACCATCAGTTTCCCTTAGAGCCCAGACTGGTGACCTGTAGGACCCTTTCCTGCACCTCTCCATGTAACATGGGGTATTTTTCTTGACTGACCGGGTAGGCAGTGCTGTAGGGATCCTAACTTTGTAGGCTCAGATGAGACAGGCAAAGGGGCTTCACCTCTTCACTTACCTGCCAAGGACAATAATCCTTTATTTTGACCTTGCAGCAGCCAAATGTGCTGAGATGAGACATTCAATGTGTATATGCAAGACTATGGTTTCAGCCCCTGCTTTCCAAAAGGTCTTTGTAAGGAAGTCATCCCTTGAATTAACAAAAAGCCCAAAACTTCTGGACAAAATAAAATGGACTCAGCCCTATACTCCAGATTCTGTGCTGGAAAGGTGGGGTTATTGCTTGCAGCCCAAGGATATCTCCTGCCTATTGCAAACCATATTTAACACAAACAACAGCTTTCTAACATAAAGCCTTTCCTCCTGCCCTTGTAGAGAGACCCTTCCTCGTTTCTTTGCAGCATCCCAAAGGGGAGAAGCGAATTCCAGCAGTTTACAACTCCCAGGGAGAGAATGCACTGTGATAATCTCCCCCAGTTTCTAGCTGTTAAAATAAATTCTTCCCATGTTAGTAAGGCTCCCCCGAGGCCTCAGGAGAACAGGTGCTCACTTGACCCGAGTGTCACCTGCACCTAATATATCACAGCAGCCCCAGGGGGGGAAAATGCAGCCAAAGCTCCCTCCCCACTCCCGCCCAGGGGAGGCCTGGCTCAGCACAACCACAGATGGAGACCTGCGTGTGTGCTGGAACTGCAGGGAACGCTCCTCTCCAGAGATGTGGGATTTGCTTATCGTGCCCCTCAGCCAGCCCGTGCCCTGCCACACCCCCAGTGATGGATGGATCCCTGGGATGCTCCAAGGCATCGTGCAGGGCTCCTCTTTGTCCAGTGCAATTTGTGAGGTGAGGCATCTGTGCCAAATGTCCTTCCACCAGCTGGCCAGGCACTGATTTTTGAAGGCATCTGGGTTCTTCTGACACTATGATGTATAACTAGCGCTGCTGGTTTTGGCCATGGAGGTGAACAGCTTCCTCTGGTTTCAGTGGATGAGTGTGTTCTTGTGCAGCTCTCTCAGAGGTGGAAGGAAGTCAAAAGCTGAATACTTTCATCCCTGGAAGTGTTCAAGGTTGGATGGGGCTTGGAACAATGTGGTCTAGTGGAAGATGTCCTGTGGGGGTGTTGGAACAAGATGGTCTTTCGAGTCCCTTCTGACCCAAACCATTCTGTGATTCTATGGTTGAACAATTTTCTTCATTGAGTACGTTCTTTCCTGCTGCAGAATTCCTTCTGTCCTGTCCCACAGGAGCTCTAAGGTTTAAAGCATCACTGGAAGAAGCTTGAGTGATGAGACATCCAGGGAAAGACAACTTGGAGGGAAATCCAGGAATTACAACATTCTAACAGTTTTCCCAAAATCACAGCAACCAGGTTATGCAGTGATGGGCTGAAAGTTTAGTTCACATTCTGATCTTGTTCACTGTGACCCAAACTCAAGGAGCACACGTACTTAGGCTCTCATTTTTGTCCATACCTAATTATGTGTGCTAATTATTTGGCAGGTTATTAATTATTTTGCTAATTATTTAGATTCTGCATGTGACTGGTCGTTCCAAATGATGTACAACATGGGTTGATTTCACACTTCATGCCATGTTTATGCCAAAGTCAAAAAGGTTTCTATTTTTTCCGTGATTAGAAGGGCAATTGTGGAACAGTTGTTCAACACAAGGTTTCTGGGAATCTCAACTGGAATTTGTAAGTAGCCAGGTCTCTTTGTATTCACTTCCAGGCTATGTGAAGCTGAATGGTCATGTTTTGCTGAATGTAATGGTGCATGAAGACTTGCATAAACTTTTTATGAGCCTGTAGTTACAAGTGCTTGGGAGCCATCAACTAATATGGAAATAGATTCAACAGGACCTCATGATTTAAGTGACAACACAGTGATGATGAGCTCGTGAACATTCCTGAGCATCTGTTAGAAAGGGAGCCTGGATTGTGATACTGATGGATTTGCACAGCAAAGATGCTTCAGAAAATTAAAATCTATTCAAGGGATACTCTGGCAGCAGCAAGAGAGTTTATATATGGCTTGTAAATTCTTCAGCAAGCTCTGAGAATAACAAACTGCTTACAGGAAGAGAGATTGGGAATGCACACATGGAGACACAAGTAAATGGGAATCACTGCATTTATTTGGGATGAAATGGTGACCATTAGAAGCAGATAAGAAATACACTGATGCTTTCAAAAGACTTCATGTCGTTTTTTTCTGAGGGGCTGTCAGTAATTTACTTCTCTGCCTCACTTCCTGTGTCTTGGCTAATATTGATACTCAGCTTAAGGATGGATGTAGGTCCAGGAGAATGGGATGGGAAAAGAAGGACAGAAAAGGGAAAGTAGCAAATGCCATCATAGTGCACACTGAGGCACTGAAGAGAGGAGGGCAGCCAGCTCCAGAGTATGGGTGGAAAAGGTAAGAAGAAAATATTTCCCATGCTTCTCATCTCAGAAGGCACAGGAAGAAACACAGTCCTCTGTTGTGGAGCTCAAAGTCTGTGCGTGTTTTCCCTTGGAGCAGACTTAAAAACTTTTCCTGAGGGCCACCTGTAGAGCAAAACCCCCTCACTGCAGCCATCTGGCAGTCACTGGAGGCAGGCTGGGTATTGATATTATTTATTTCTCCAGTTGCTGTAACCAATTAAACAAAAGCTTACTCAGTCCATAAAGAGCAATAGCCTGGGGAGAGTGGGAGGGAGAGGCATTGCAAACAGGCATTTTATCTTTGACACACACTCCTGGGCAGGGGATTGAAGGTCAATGCATACACATCATACTGGGCTGATTGCAGTGCTGACAGCCACTCACTTGGGTTTATGAAATTATCAATTGATCTGTGATTGCAGAATCTAATCAACACTCAGAAAATACAGCGGGTGGAAAAGCCAGTTGGGCTGGATTGTTCTCCTCCATTTGAGGAGATGTGGGAGGGGGCTGTCCAGGAACCCTGAACCTTCCTGGGGCAGGGGTTAATGGACAACCTTTGCTATCAGTGCCTTGTTTCTGAACTGACAGGTCTTCCTGGCCTTTTGGGGTGTTTTAGCTCAAGGAGCACAAATTTGCTCCCTCACCACTGAAATGACAGAATTGTAAACAGACTCATGTTAAGAAGATGCTCAGCACACATTTGCTCACTCACTGCTGAAATGACATAGATTTGTGAACATATCCATGTTAAGATGCTCACTAGGGTTTGGCTCTGGGTGAAAGGTTTGCATATCACAAAAGGAGTCCCTGGCAACATTTTAAAGTAATTAAAAATCACTGGATATTGGTAATTCCTATTCTCAAGAAAGCAGTGTTTGCTGGAGCCTGATGAGGGAGTCAGAGAGGAGGATGGAACATCTCCAAGGGAAAATCTGAGGATTTGTATTATTTGAAAAATGATGAGAAGTTTATCACAAGTCATCCTGACAAAATATTGAAAAAAGGACTTCATCACTAATGTGCACAGATATAATTTTAAGTGAGTTGTTGTAAATCTGATAATATCAATTGCTTTCAGAAAAAGAGGTTCCACATTATAATTTGGGTAGTTCATCTTCTAGATACTTACTTTAAGAATCAAGTTTTCAATTTTCACAGCAGAAAAAAAAAATAAAATTAGGAAATATCTTTTGTGACCATTCAGAAGGATCAGAAAATAGAAGTCAAAATACCCTTTTCAGCTGAAGTTAATTTTGCATTTTACTCAAAGTACCTTACAGATTGTAGAGAAAAATGCTGTAATTTTTTTAATGCTTGAACTTAACAGAATTGAGCAACATGGAGCTGGTATCAATGCATGGATTTTTCTGCTGGAGCTTTCCCTTCTGTAGGCTGAACAGACCTGCTTATGCCACCATGCTATTTTTAGCAGGACATAGTATTTTCTAGCTATCTATGCTATTTTCTAATCTAAATACACAGCATTTCCCTTTCAACTCCTTTGCTCTATCACTGAAAGTGCAGTGGTCAGAGAAATTATGCAGAAGTTGGGATCCAGCATTAACCAACCATTAATTAAAAGAATAATGGCAAGAATGTTGTTCCTACACTTTTGTAAGCATTCCTGCCTGCCTCAGCCTTCCAAAGCTGGTAGGTTTGACAGGATCCAGTACACCAGGTGGGCTGATATTGATATTTTTTCCTGCTCTGAATAACCTTGAACAGACAGAAAGAACACCCATTAAAGCCTAAGGAACATTCTCCTTGTTTCATGTGGCAAATGACAAAACTACTCCAGTGAAAAAATCAGAGGAAAATTAGCATTAACTGCAGCATAGGATTCAGAATTGTTGGCAAAGATCAGGGCTCTGCTGTACTAGAGAATGTTCAGACACATAAGTAGAGACATATCTGGTCTGAGGAGCTTCATGTCTGAAAGGCAAGAAGAGTTTTTGAATCCAGAACATTTTAAATGAAGAGTCTGTTCTTAAAAGTAACAATAATGACTTAAGAGTACAAGGCTTTTAAAGTCAACAACAAAGGAATTCACAGCAGTGGAGGGTCCTCTTTAGCTAAATAAGACATTTTTTCTATTGGTGCAAGGAGCTACGAATGGACTATTTTTATTTTTTTGAAGGAAGCAATTCTCACGTAATCAAAGTGAAGCAAATAGGCAAAACCTTGGCATTATGGAGCCTCAATAAGCTGAAACTCCATGTATATGGAGGCTATAATGACAACTTGGAGCACAATAAAACCCTTCTCTATGACAGAGAGGGAAGGGGAAAGGAAGAAAGGAGTTTTTTCAAGTCCCCTGCTTTGCAGAAGTGCAGGTAACTGTGCAGAGTCACACCAGGGGTGGCTCAAGCAGTGGAGCTGTAATAATTGAAATTGGTACCTGTGTTCAAACCCCTGCCAGGGTAGTTCTGCACCTTCCCAGCCTGGTTTCTATGCCTCTCTGGTCCCCTCCCTCCAGCTGGCAGCCAACAGCTACATCACTGAAGCCCCACCACTTTAATTCCAGGACCATGGTTATTCTCAGAAGGCAGCAGAGAAATGGGAGTGGTTACCCCATGCCATCTCCTGATCTGATGGAGGTGACTGCAAGCAAATGTATTTCCACTCTCCTTTTAAAATGCTTTACAGTTTAATAAAACAGAAAAATCAAATTGCAAGAGAAGAAAATGATTTTCATAAACACTGCTGTGGGCAAAGGGGCCCTTTGGATAATAGAACTTTTATCTCTGTTTTTGAATCTTCAGGCTGCCCTAAATGAACGCAATAACAGTAAGTCATTGACAACATGCACATTCTCACAGAATTACTGTATTAAACAACTGTGTTAAACAGGTGGGGAGGGAAGGTATATCTTTTTTTATTATCCCTGCACACAGAAGCTGATTGGTAGGAGCTGGCCTTGCTGCCATGGATAGATAAGATCTAAGCCTATGGAGGTCAGCTCGGACACTCATCATTTACCACTCAAAAGCACTGTCCTGTGGTCACATAAAACCACCCTGCAGGTGGAGGGATGGAAATAAATGGTGACATTTGGGGAGCCATGGTGGGGGCTTTTCTGTAATGGTAGAAATTGATATTTATAGGCTGCAAGTCAAACTGGAGTGCCATGGGCATGAGGCTTCCCTCTTGATCAGAAAGGTTAAAAAAAATCCTCCATCAACAGTCTCTGCACAACCTATACAGTTAATAACTAAGGTCAGGCTTTGGCTAAAACTGAAATGACTTTTTATAATCACAGAACTGGAGAGCACTGTGTGAGCTGGTGGTGAGGGGTCCTTGTCCTGGCTCCAGTTGTAATATGTTGTCTACAAGGGAAGGGGCTGTGACTGGAGATATGGATGTGTTCCAGAAGTAAAACATGGTCATTTTTCAATGTCAGCCCCTGCCTGGGGGTTTGTGGAGAGGATTGGGAGAGAAATATCACTGCAGTCCCACTGTCTGTGTCAAAAACCCCAGGGGATCATACAAAGACTAAATAAGACCCAAATCAGAGTCCCAGACCTCCTGCACACCCCATGGGGCCAGGCTGAAAGTTTTTTTGTCTTTGTTTTTAATGTAAGTAGAATCTTGTGACTGAGATGTTTTGTTGAAACAAAAAACCTTTCCCTGCAAAGTTTGGTGTGAAAAGATCAATATTTTTGAATGAAAGGCCATTTGATCAGCAGAGGTACATCCTGTATATGTTGATCTCTGTATGTTTATAAGTAATGCTGAGAAGGAACATCGTGCAGTGGAAATGTTTCTCTCCATCTTGAGAGCTCTTTAGTAAAATTTAAGTGGTAAATATTTTTCAATTCCTCCTTTTGCTTTAAATTGCAGAACCTTTGCTAGCAGACCCTCAAAGGAAACACTGGCAGAGCCGAGGTGATAAAAATTGAACAACCAGTTATCTCCAGGGGCTCCTCCAGACTTCCTTTATACACAAAGCCATGTTAGTTAATTCTTCACTTATTTCTGATGATATGAAGACATGAGATTTGAGGCACTATGGACTGAAAGCTTCCATTAGAAGAAGGTTGATCCAGGGGTGAGGAAACTGGGCTGATATTTTGGAAGGAACAGTTAAATTCGATGTCTGGACACATCTTTTCTATGTTACTTTACAGATAAGTCCCTCAGTCTGTCAGGCTCTCATCTATAAAAATGATAAGAATATTTCCACCTTATCCTAAATGTGTTATGAAATAAATCTAGAAGATTGAGGTTTTCTGTCTCCCTGTGTGCACAGACATATACCTGCACTCCCTCCTCCCTTTCCACAGAGACATTACTTCCTTCTTTGTGCAGATTCACAGCTTGTAAGAGACAAAAGTTTTGGCTTTTCCCTTAACTTCCTTTTCTCTTTGCTGTGCAAAATAACATTCTAAAGATGACACAGAAGTCCGCCATCAGACATCAAGTTCATGGTGCTCTCTGTAGCTGAGGCACATCCTTGTTGAATGTGACTGAGAAAAAGATCATCAAAAGAAGAGTTTGTCTGTCCACTAAGATCTGAATCAACTGGTACAAAGTATAACAGTATGGGTCAAACACTGTTGACTGTATTTCCTAGTTATATTTTTATATAGTAATATGTATAGATTATATTTAATGCATAATTGATTAAAATTTGAGCATTATCTATGTATTATTAATTATCATAATTAAGTCTGAAGGACAGTAAAGTATTTTGGCCTGAACATAGGTACTTTCTTCTTTTTTCTCTGTAACAAGCTAATGGGGTTTTTTTCTGTTTGGAGAACAAAGCCTGAGATTACAGAACTACACTGGGAGAGTTAAAATCTGTTCCAGTGATGTGTGGGGCAATTCTGATTAATGGTCTGACAGCTCTTGTTTGAGTCTCCCTACCTACTGAAGCAATATAGACACCATGTCTCATTAGAGTGAAGTTAAATTTATGTTTAATTGCCTTCAGAACAGAGATGTTTGGAGAAAAACCAAGCAAAGAGTGATTCTGGGCACATTCTCATATACACCACCCTTCCTCAGGAAGAAAAAAAGCTGTAAAAGGATACTTTGCCCAGTTAGAGGGTTTGAATTTATATCATTTTCAGTATCAGGGTCACAACAACCCAATGTCCTACATATTGCTCTTGTAGGAGTCTAGGAAACATCTCACCCTGTCACCCAAGGGGCCCTCAGAGTGCTGTGGATGTATAAGTAGGATTAGACTGTATTTGGGGTTATCTTGTACACAATTAACACAATTAACCCCTTACAATTTCGTTGGTGAATGCACCAGTTAGGGATTTTGTCCATGGGTTTGATTAGAAACCCACTTGAAATCTCTAAGAGCTTCTCCTTTCAACAAGCAGGATTTGAATGTGAGAGTTTGTGAGACTCCTTGGGCCTCGCTGGATGAAAGGCACTGCACTGAAATGTAGCACAAAAAAACTTCCCTCTTCCACACATCGCTATTCACATGAATATAGGTGCATCCACCTACTTCAGCACGCTGAAATGAATACCTGCTTCAAGAATAAAGCTAATCAGAGCCTAAACATGGCACAATCAGCCTTCTCTGTAGATGCAAAACCTTACTGAGCAGCAGCACAAGGTATTAAGCCCAACCGAGGAAGAGGGAGGCTCATTAAAGAGTTGTAACAACTCGGTTATCAGACACTTAAAGAATAAACTTGTTAGAATAAACCTGTTAAATAAATCTTCACAAAGCTAATTAGGCCGGTGTTCCATGGACACAATGGCTGCCTTCTCCCATAGAAGACTTAATGATAGCATAAGCCTGGTGAAGGAATGCACCAAGTACACAATAAGCCAGCTTTTTAATGGATACCTCAGTCAGTTCATCCACTAAACCTGACCTACCTACAAATTGCCACTGGTGAGAGGTATCTCCAAATGCCTATTGAAAACCCAGGACCCTGTGCCTTGTTGTTTGAGAGAGAGACATCCATGGATGTCCCTTTTCCCAAACAAAGGGACTGGTGATGGCCATGGAAGAGCTACATGACTGAGGGGTTTTTGTTCCCCTTTCTCTCCGTGTTGCACTCAAGGCACAGATTAACCAACTGAGCCTATTCTCAGAGTTTTAATGACAATATCGATCAACTATTGGTGAAGCAGCAAGGGAAGAAAGAATAAAAATAATTACTTTGCCCAATAGAGTGGATTTTGTCAACGTATGTGTAAGGATGGATGATTTGGAGATTAAAGACATTTAACTGAGGTTTGGAACTGTGTTTGCCCAAGTTCTGCCTCTGGTTTTGTGTAAAACATGTTCTTGCTGCATCTCTCTCATGAACAACAGGGTGTCTACTGCTTCCTTTTCATCTCATCTATTGCCATACTGAGGTCTGTGAGGCAATTCTTAGAACTTCCCTCAGGATAATCTACAAAGTTTCCCTCAAGATGATGTGCAAACCAAATGAGGCTTTGGCAGAGCCTGTTAGTATTCCTACGATGGCTTAACCTTGCTGCCAGCGTGGGTAACTGCAGCAATGGAGAGGTAGGTGCAAACCATGATGCTCCAAGTAGTAACATCTCCCATAAACACTTCAACGTGTTGCTACCACTGTGTCTTTATGTTGTTGTGTAGACAAAAAGCTGCAGTTAGTTCACAACTGGAAGTTGTACAAACAATGATAATCCTGATGAGAGGATTAGATCTGTGTGTTATCACTTGTGTTACACAGGTGCAAGGAGAAGGGAAGAAGAGTAAAGTGATCCCCTTGAGACTATGTGGCTAAAAATAGCTCCCAGGTGTCCAAGTTGGTCCTGCACATTTTATTCAATAGCTCACTCCCTCCAGAGGTGAGCTGGGTGATTTCCCCTCAAGAAACATGGGAAGAGCTAAGTGCTGACTGGCTTGGAGGGAACTGATCTATAACTAGCAGGGAAAGAAATGTTTATTTCTGGAGAAGGTGTCACAAGCAAAAGAAAAGCTTGAAAACAAGAATTGAGCATGACATAAAGAAACACTTGACAGCCACAGCCCTTTCAGTTGCCTTGAGTGTCTGTGTGCAGAATTCATAGCTGGCATACAAAAAACAGTGTCAGCTCTGAAAACTGAACTCAGGGCATGAATCTACTGTAGCAGCAGTGGGACACTGGGGCTGACAGTGCTCTAGGGGGAACATCTGGGCTGGTTCAGAGCTGCTGTGGGCAAATAGAAGCCCAGAGGGGAAAATATAGGAGATACAGGATCCCCTAGACTGAATTTCTGCCTAATGTTTAATATGCAGTGAATGAAGGGACCAGGATAGAAAGCTGGAACATGCTGGTACCAGAGCGTGTCTGGACAGCAGGAGGTGAAGAAATGTGTAGGCAAAGCTCCTTGTTAGCAATATCACCACTGCCATGGAAAGGTAGGAGCTGAGTTCAAGGCTGCTCAGGGAGGGATGTGCACACAGAGAGTAAGTTGCAGTCTTTGCTTTGGGAAGCATCCAAATAAAATAAGCAAACTGGAGCTTTTATACTCACTCTTTAACATGCTGCTTGGGAAATAGTGGCATAAAAGCTGCATCTAAACAGCTGTGTTTCACACTGCACACTAAATCTTGGTCCTAGACACTTGGATAGGGTACACGCAGGATGGCTCGCTCTTGGTTTACTTGACTATGTTTCTTTAAATAGAGTCCTGAACATTTTTATTTGTCTTTTCCTGCTCTGACCACTAACCAGAATAGCCTGAGAGGCTGTGTTTATGCAGGGAGTTTTTGTAAAGCACTTAGCCATATGCCTTTCAACATAGTCCCTGAAAATCGATGGCATCAAGTTTTTCTTAACAAGATAAAAAGTCACTTTTGTAGGTGAGAAATAACATTGCTCAAGGCATGTGGTTACTGTAAGGTAACAACAGCTCCACTTCTCAGGGTGCTGGAATGCACCAGTTATCAACCTGGTGACTCACTGCATACCTGAGGCAAAGTGCAGTTATCTCAGAGTAACAGCACGCTCCAAAACATGTCATTCCTCAGTGATTCAAATTTTCTCCCAAATAAATAATAAATGATACTCAGGGGTAAAAGAAAATAAAAATCTCTTTTTATTCCTATTTTCAATACTTGCCAGTTATATTGATTTGTCCAAAGATAATCGTAATAGTCCATCTGACCTAGACTTCTGTCAATGAAAAAGTGCATTTTGGTTTCACTCCCTGCCCTGGAGATTTGGACCCTCAGGCTCCAGAAAAGAGAATGTACCCGCTGTGCTGTGTGGCAGATAGTCAGGTAGGTTGGTCATTATTTATAATGCAGGGACAAAAAGACAAAGCCATCCCTTCCAGAAGCTGAAAACAATTGCCCAGACAATTATAATAGATCAGCATCAATTTAGCAGTCACTCAGGGGGATGTCTGTGCATGTTATGACTGGGGTTGGTGCTGGGGGTGGTACCATTATTCTGTATCACATCTGACCGTGGACCTCAGCCCAGCCCTGCTGGGTGTGCTTGGGCTTCTCTTGGGGAAATCAGAAAAGAAGCACTGACCCTCTAACTCTCATCGACATGTTCAGAATTAGCTTAGACTGTGGATGACAGTGCTGTCCACTCCCTCTAGCAACCCCTGTTAATCAAGCTAAGAGCTCTTTTTTTCCCCCTAAATATCAGGCTATATCTTGCTTTGCTAACTCCTTTGCAGTGAACGCTTTTGGGGCTCTGTGAGATACGAAACAGTTGCAAGAACATAGATATGTTGGAGTGAGGAATAAGGGAAAAAAAGCTCCATTGAACATTCTAGTCCCTGCATTTGACTGCACGTGGGTTTCATCTGCCAACATTTTTTTTTTTTGAGTGGTCTGAAGTGCTGAGTGATTGCAGAGAGAGGCAGAGTGAGGCTTGAAGCCTTCTGTGCAGCGTGCAGCTCATGATGGGCTGGGAGTTACAAGTAGTTCCCTTTTGAAAGCCTTAGTCCAAGTTCAGAAGGAAGCTAAACTGCAGGTGATGAATACTGATGACTTCTGCTTGGTCCCAGACAATAGTAACAATAGTGAATATGAAAGACTGTTAATAAAGAGGACAGATTTGTGACTAAATGGGAAAATCAGCAGATATGGGTTCATTTGCTTGCTCTTCCATGCATCTCAGCAAGCTCTAAAAGAAAGTATTCAAATCCTCTGACTTCATCCTTCTAAAAATTAGGAATTCAGTTTAAGCACTGATTTGGTTCCCTTTAGAGTCAACACAGAGAGAGCCAATTTGAGAAGGAAATTCCTCCCATGTCAAAGATAGTGTCTAAGATAACAGGAAGATTACACCTGTAGAGTTAAAATTACCCCTTTCTGTTAACTGGAAAGAATGTTTAGATGAATAAATGAAGCTAAATATCTGGCCTGTTCTAATTCCCCATGAATTCAATGGATCAAATCATTAATTTGCATCAGTCAGCCTTGGCCAGGAGCTGTCATATCAATGACATTTGAGAAACAATCTTCTGAGCTGGGAAACAAGTTCCTGCCATCCTTTCTGCCCACTACATTTTCCTAAATTTGACCTTAGACTGGTTGCTGCCTTATTTCAAACTTCAAGGAAAGACAAATCATTATTATTTCTTTTTCACAAGACATCTGCTAAGAAGCAGAGCAGCAGAAGAAGATACTTAGAGAGCTAATCAGAAAGCTGGATCTCAGGGGATTGAAAATCTCATTCTGCAATCCCAGTAGCTCAGAACAAATGTCCTGAAAGGTGAGTGCCCATGACAGCTGAAGTTCAATTTTGAAGCTATGTCATTTCTTCCATTGTTAATTTGAGTCTGGAAAGGATTTCTCTCAAGTGATAAATTTGGGATATGTTAATTTAGTAACAGTGCAAAGATAGGGAAGCACCTATTTGGAAAGATTAGGGAGTTCAGAGTCTTTCAGGCTTCCAGAGCTGCACTGAGGATGATTCAGTTTAATGCAGAGGAACAAGATATCAGAAATTCCTTTCAGTAAAACACCCAAACAATTCCCAACTGCTTCTTCCCACTCTACTGGGACCTGCCAACACTTTTTCTTAGCTTAGCCTTCCCCCAGTCCCTGTTTAAGACTTGACTTAAATGTTTTATTCTGCATTTGGGGGTGATGGAAACAGTCTCTTCTTGTTCCTTGCCTCTTGAGCCCACTCCTAGTCTTCCCACCATGCATCAAAACAGGCTGGTACTCATCTGGCCACAGAGCCCTTCTCATCACCCATCCTGCTTGGAGAACAATGAGACACTTGCCCATATGTGAAGGGATACCAACAGCAGATGAATATGGTTGGTGCTTAGGAGCTGGATATCTCTGTAGCCAACACAAAGCTCAGTGTGAATAAGATCGCTGCTTGCTGTGATATTGTTTGCAGAGGAGAAAGAGGAAATATATTTCACAAGAGACTGGGAGAGCACCAGAATATCAATACAATGCTCACAAAGCAAGTTTAATCCATTTTTAGCCTGTAATAAACAATGAAGTCTGCAAAACCTTGACAAGAATACATTGTGCATCCTCAAGGAGGACAACACAACAGGATATGTAGAAAACAAAAGTTTGCCAGTAGCATGAGAGGAACTCAGAGTGAAGTCTGAATATCCTCACCAGCTCATGGGACTCTGAAGTGAGTTTTGCTGTAGAATCACAAATAGATATGAAGTATTCACTGTGTGCAGCTGGCACATACAGCTCCTATTGCATGAGACAATGGCACTTTGTGCTGGCCTGTCTGGGATGGAGGTAATTTCCTTTATAGCAGCTCATAGGATCCTGTGCTTTAGGTCTGTGGCCAAAACACTGCTGTTAACACATGGATGATTTAGTCATTGCTGTGCAGTGTTTGCACAGCAGCAAAACCTTCTCTGTTTCTCACTCTGCTCCCCAGTACGTAGACTGGGGGGTGGGCAAGAGGTTGTGATGGGACACGAGCAGGTGGATGACCTGAGCTAACCAAACAGATAGTCTGTGCCATGAAACATCATGCTCAGCAATCAAAAAAGGGAAAATAGGGAATTTTGATTGGGTGAGCCATCTTTTGTTGGAGAACCAGCTGGGTATTGGTCTGCCCATGGGATGTGGTGAGTGGCTTTGTCTCACTTATTTTATTTTTGTCATTTTCTACTGCATTAGTTATTAGCAATTTTTCTCACGACCACTACATTTTCTTGCTTTTATTTGTCCTTTTATCTCTTCCCATCCCACTGGAGGGGAGGAGGGGAGTGAGAGGGGCGGCTGTTTAGTGCTGAGTTGAATGTTGGAGTTAATCCACACCCACAGCACAGTGAAAACCTCTGCCCACCTTTGTGCCAGCTGTTGCGTGAACAACAGTGACATTTCTCTGCTTTCTAAATCTCTCAGTTTCATGTGATTTCTTCCTAAATTTCTAATAAACAGTCCAAGTTACTGTTTCCCCAGGCTCACCACCACCATAATTTTTTGTTGGCCTATTGCTTGCAAATAGAACACTCTTTCTTTTCATCATGTGTGTTGTGAATTTCTGTTCTCCTTCATACCCTCTCCTGATAAACTAGTTTCTATTTTCTTCATGGAAGAATATTATAGTTTTAAAATCTTAACATTGCTTTTAAGACATCTGTGGAAAGAGGGATGAAAAAAGTGAAGCTTGAACATGCTAAGATTGCTAACAGCTCAGAAAAAAAAAAAAATCCTTTCTGGAAGAAGAAATAGAAATTCTTGTTCAATGGAGCTTTGCTGATTTGGGGTGAAGATCCAGGCTTTGTTCATTGTAGGGAAAAGGTGAGTTGAAATATCCAAGACTAAAAAGAAGAGACCACTGAAAAGAGAAAGCTACTGAAGTGAAATAATTTTGTTTTTAAAAATGGCATCCAGAAACCTTATCTTTGACACATAAGAACAGACACATAGCTAAATATGCTGTAACCTGCTTAGGTTTCCAAAGCAGCAAATTAAACCAGTGGACTATGCAGTGAGTGTCCATTCAGATGAGCAAAGCTCATTGAGCACAACAATACTGTAAGAGAACATGCTGAATACTCAATGCACCAAATAATCCGCTTTTGATACAGGCACAGTAAAAGGTTTTGGGAAAGAAGCAGAAACAGTGTATGTGTGAATTAGGGTGGGGGAGAGAGGCAAAACATTCTATGACAGGTAAATGGTAAACATTACTGTCTTTGCTTTGTTTTATGTTTTCGTCTAATTATATTTTTATTATATTGGTAGCAAGTTTTATTTCCAGGCAGGACACTTGTCCCAAGAGTTTGTTGCCTCTGACTTTCTGGAAGATGTTATTTGTAGAGATTATTTATCATAGAATTATAGAATCATAGAGTATCCTGAGATGAAAGGAACCCACAAGGATCATCAAATCCAACTCCTGGCCCTGCACAGACACCCCAGCAATCCCACCTTGTCCCTCAGAGCATTGTCCAAACCCTCCTGGAGCTCTGGCAGCCTTGGGGCCATGCCCACTGCCCTGGGGAGCCTGGTCAGTGCCCACCACCCTCTGGGGGAAGAACCTTCTCCTAATATCAGTATAAACCTTCCTTGACCCAACTTCATGCCATTCCCTCAGATAATAAGTTATTCTTTATGTAATGAGTTGATCTCTAGGTCTGTGAGACTCTTGGGTGCCTAAAAGAGCATCATCTCACTTGTTTTCTGTCCCTCTTCATGGGAACATGGAATATGCTGGGTGGTGCCAGGTCCTGCTAGCCTTCCCACATGTAGTGAAGAAAGAGCCAGTGTTGTTGCATTAGTTGAATTGGCAAATCCCATTGACTGCAGAGTGTTTATGAAGACTTTGCTTTAATTCCAAACAAGCTTATGTAGGACAGGAGGATTCCTCTTCCCTTTCTGGTAAATGCCTAGAGCATCAATAAAAGAACACACTAGTGATAACTCCAAACACCATTTATTTGTTTAAACACGTGCTTTGCCCTTGTTTATCTCTTCTGTATAAGGCCTGATCCCTCAATCTTCCCTGCTGTGGTGTGAGCCCTTCCTCTGCAGCCTCGTACCAAGGGAATCTGTGAGAATCATTCAGCCTTTTATTTGAGCCAGTGTGACAGAATCCAGGGTGGCTTACCAGGGCGTGTGCTTTGTGGCTGAACAGTCACTTGGAAAAAAGTACAGCCCGGGAGCTTTGGGTACTCTGTAACTGAGATAAGCTAAGCTTCAGCCCTACCAGAGCAGCTCGGAGTTTAACAGAACAGCTTCTAATTCTGCTTAGGAAAGATTTGCTGAAGATTTAGCTTAAGACAATGTTCTGTAGCCACAGGGGATGGGTGAAAGAAGGACAGAGTGTCCTTGCAGGCCAAGGGAGGGGGATGGAAAGAGGGTGTCTCCCAATACCTTCCTTGCCCCACACACCCTGCAAGAGGTGGCTGATTCTTTTTCCTCTGCTAGCCCAGCCCAGCCCAGCCCAGCCCAGCCCAACCCAGCAGTGACTGACTTCTCATAGAAGTCCCTGCCTGGGAATCCTCGCATCACAGCTCTGCTGACCGCTCTCCCTACACTGAGCTGCCGAGATTTGTCTGGGTGGGTCACGACCTTGAGGCATCCCCATCTCCATTCCCCGTTCCAAACCTTCCCGGGGCCCTGCGGTGGGACTTTTACCGGGGGCTCCAGCGGGGCCGGGGGATACCCGGAGCTCTGCCCGCTGCCACCCGGGGCGGCTTCGCTCGGCTCGTCCGCTCCCCGCGGAGACCGAGCCAGAGCTGTGGGGCCGCGATGAGGATCCCCCCAAGCTCCCAGAGCCCCCAGAGCCCCTAAGCCCCCAAACCCCCAAGCCCCCAAGCCCCCCGAGCCCCGTCCCCGCCCCGCCGGTGCCGGTGCTGTCCGCGGTGCTGAACCGCGCCCGCGCCGCGGGGATGCGGGAGCGGCTCCTCCGCAGCTCCCCAAGGAAGGGTGGGATCCCCCCTCCAGCGTGGATTCAGGCTGGGGACCACCCTGCTCCCCCCGACCACCAGCAGCTCCCGTCTCTGCCCATGGAGCCCGGCGCTGTCTGGCTCCGGGGAGGTGAAAATCGAAGGCTTGTGGAGGGAAAAAAAATAAAATTAAATGGATGAGGGCTGCCTGGAATAGCAACCGGCCCCGCTGCAGCCTCCTCCCCGAATCCCCTCGGATCTCCCCTCGGCAGATAAGTTTAGATCCCCCCGCAGCCGCGTCCGGCGGCCCTTCCCGGTCTCATCCTCCCTTCCCACGGTCCAGGCTCCGTCTGGCCGGAGCTTAAGTCCCTCCTTTTTGCCCCCGGCCCCTCCCCTTCCCTAATTATGTACAAAACACTTCTTAGAATAAAATGGCCAGGCTGGGGCTCCTCCCTGCTTTCCTCTTCCCCATTCATCCTCTCCAGCCCGCTCCAAGCCCCTCCCCTGGTGGCAAGCCCAGCCTCTCGCTTCCCTCCTGGAGCCCTTTTCATTTTTATTTCTAACCCCCTCTCCATTCTCCCTGCTGCCTCTGCTCCTTCCCCCGATGGCTACGAACTGAGCAGCAGAAGAGAGGGGGGGCACAGGAAGGGGGGAAAAAAAAAAGGCAAGAAAAAGGAAAAGGAAGAAGGGGAGAAAAGGATTTTTTTTTTTTTTTTTTTTGCCTCTGCCCTTAATGCCCGCGATCTGGATCAAGGAAGGGGATTTTCTGTCTGAGCATGAAAAGGACTGCTAGAGCCCCAGGATTTTCACGCCTGCAGCATCAGCCCCGCACCCAGTATGCGAGCTGGACAGAGAAGCTCTCCCACAAGTTCCTACCGAGCCGAATAAAACCCACGGGCGACCCGATCTCCGCCAGAGAGGGACATTAGCATCAGGTAAAGGCGAGCGCTGCGCTGCGGCTGCGGCGCTGCCCGTGCCCGGGGCCGGGCTCCCCGTCCTGCCCGCGTTGTGTAACGCGCCCGCGGCCGCTCCGCCCGCACCGCCCGCACCCCGCCCCGGGCAGTGCGGGGTGGCCCGGGGGGGATGGATGGCAAAGTCCCGCAGCCCCGTTCTGCGTTCGTGACAGTGAGCGAGGGGCCGAGATCCGCCGGCACTGGGAAGACTGGGGGCACTGGTTCCTACTGGGGCAAGGCGCAGCCCGCGGAGGATGCCCGGCGAACGGGGCTCATCCCCCGGTTCGGCTGGGCTGGTGGAGAGGCGGGGGTGGCGGTGCGGGTGGGAGGCAGCCAGGATCCATCTGTATTCCGGAGTATCGATACATCCCGGAGCGGGGGGGGGAACCGTCCCCAAGGAGATGGTGTCATCTCCACTTAATCCACTGCTCCGCTCTCGCAAGTGACAAGCAAATCGCGGAGGAAAAGGAAAGTCTGTCGCCTCGAATCCCACACTGGGCTGATTGCCTCTACTTCCAGCGGGGATGGGAGACAGCGGCAGAGCCGGGGGAGGGCAGCGATGGCGGGGGGCTGCACCCCACGGCGCAGGAGATGGGTTCCCTCCGCTCAGCTCTCAGTGCTGCTTGCGAGGCTGGCGTGGAGCGGAACTTTGCGTATTTCCAGTCCTCTGGGAATGAGGGGACGGGGGGTATCTCCACGCCGTTGCATCATTCCCGAGGTCCACCACAGTCGGGAACTAAAACCCCAGAGACGATCCGAGGAGAAGAGGGTTGTAGGTGTGAGTGCGTGTTTTGGTTTTGGAGAGTCCCCCCGTGCTGGCACCGGGGAGTGGGGAAGGGGAGGGGGTGTCGCTTCTCGGATGCAGTCTCCTCTTCCCGGAGGGAACCCAGCAGCAGATGAAAGGCTGGCAGAATCGGTGTCTGAATTTAGCCGGGTGATTGACATTTGCACTAGGCAGCATAGAAGGGTCCTTCATGCTTTGCTCTGGCTGCTCATCTGGATGCATAATAATAATTTGTTAATGGCAGTAAAGCTGCTTTCCCAGGAGTTGTAGAGAAGTATTTGGGGGATAGGGAGAGGAGGAGGGCATAAGCAAAGAGGCGATGTGGCTTTGGTGTAAGAAAGATGAAAGGCTTCTTAAAAAATCCTTATAAAGGAAAAATATTGATCAGCTCTGCTTTTAAGTGATAGACAGACAGACCCGGACTCTCTCCCTCCTACACATCACACAGACAAGCCGCCGTGGTCTCCCTCATGCATGTACACGCTAAGCACAGCAAACACATGCTGTGAACTCGCACAGCCCACCCCTTGCTCAAACACAGCATCTCGGTCTCGCTCTCCCGTGGATGCAAACACCTATTCAAGCTCTGCAGCCCCGCAGTTCCCCCACGCTCAGACACACAGACTTGATCCACAGATGAACACAGAAATAGCTGCATTGATATTCTGATTATGTGGATCAAACCTTCAGACATTCACATGAGCACACACATGCTCATCTTCTTTGCAGGTCTCGCAGTAGGTGGTTTGTTCCTCCAGCGTAGTCTTTTCCCTTGTAGTTTGCTCCAGGCATTGATTTGGGGTTTGTCTGACTCCAAAGCCCTCTGCGACTCAGCAGAAAAGCCTGCTACATTTTGTGTGTCTGCATTTGTTTTACTGCTCTTTGCACGTTCCCAGGACTCAGGAATGATTTCACTCCTGAAAAGGCAGATGAGCAGCAGACAGGGGAGCAAGGAAATGGCTGGGGGAGCAGTGTCAATTCCATACCCATCATGTCTTCTCTGATCAAGAGCTGGAGTCTGGGAGTACGAAAAGAGCTCAGCTGGAGTTACATTGGTTTTTAACGTGTGTGAGTGTGTATGTGAGCAAAACCACACACACATCTATAGCGAAAACACACAGTGCAAGGCTCCACTTCAGTCTTACCCTGGTTCAGAGTGAAACCCTTCCATCCTCAGAGTACAGATACTCCTTTTACAAGCCCCTTTGATCAAAGCCGACTTAGTATGCATGGGGGAGATGATGTCACTGGTGTTAGAGGTATTTAACATCCCCCTCTGACCTTCCTCCCCTTCCCCTCTTTCCATAGGGCCTAGTCAGGATACTGTGTAATCCTGCAAGAGCAGGCATATAATGAGGCCGAGTAAAGTGTATATTAAAACTTTAGAGAGGAGGAACATATGGTGAATTGGCTTGCTATAGGTAAAAGGTGTCCCAAAAGAGATGATGGGTAATGTATCTGTGTTCCCTCCTCACCTCCACTGTTTACTACATTGGAAGTACGAGTAAGGCTGACGCTAAACACTACGTGGGAATGGGTCTGCCAGCAGACAATAATTGTTGTCTTGTGTGACAGAAATAGTTCAAAGCCAAATCCTCCCATCTTTGCTCAGGCAGGATCCCCACTGCCTGCTCCGGGCTCATTGCTCGGGAGAGCACCACAGGAACTGACTCCAGAACCGGCGCATCCACGCCCGGCTCCCTGCCCACCTCCCGAAATGGACGTGGCTTTTTAGCCTTTACCCAGGGCTCGGTGTTTACAGCTGATGCAGGGACGTAAAGAAGGCAAGAAATTACTAATTGCGGAAAAAAACCAAACCCAACCGCTGAAGAACAGAAATGGGGGTGAAGAGCGGCCAGAGCAGCGCGAGGTGCGGCGTTCAGAGGTGGGAAAGCAGGGAGGGACCCCCGAGCCGGGAAGGGCACACAGCCCGCACCCCGCACAGCCCCGCACAGCTCCGCACCGCCCCGCTGCGCCAGCGCTGCCGCCCGGCCCCAGGAGGGGGCGCTGTGGCTCCACGGACCGCCGGGCGCGGAGCGGAGTGGGGCAGCCCGCACCCCCTGCCCGCACCCCTGCCTGCATCCTTTCCTGCACCCCCTGCCCGCACCCCTGCCCGCACCCCTGCCTGCACCCCCTGCCCGCACCCCCTGCCCGCACCCCTGCCTGCATCCCTTTCCGCACCCCCTTTCCGCACCCCCTGCCCGCACCTCCTGCCTGCACCCCTGCCTGCATCCCCTCTTCCCGCATCCCGCTGCCCGCATCCCCTGCCCTCACCCCCTACCCTGCCCACCC